>NW_019167993.1:13734326-14283285 GCF_002303985.1 Durio zibethinus
GGCTTCAATCCAACTATTGGTTAATTGGATGAAGTTGTTTCAAGTTTCAAGTAAATAAAAATGAACTAAAATGCTTTAAAAAAAACAAAGAAAATGGATTAAACTAGCATGAAAATGTTATGAAGTGTGAAAGAGAATGCATGAAGATGGAAAAATGGTGTTATGAAAATATACCTTCAAAACCATGCACAAAGGATTTTTCTCTCTTTTTTTTCACAATGTTTTCTTCCAATTTTCCTTCCCATGAGCTTTTCTATTTTTCATATTTTCTCCTATAGTTTTTTAATGAAAAAGACCTCTCCCTTGTGAAAAAGAAAGCCACTAAAATATCTATTCAAAATTGAACCAAGGCCTTAGGATCAAATCTCATGCCAGGGCTAAAATTCCACCCTTGTTTTTAATTTAAGAAGTTATCTTTAGCCATTGGATCAAGATTCATTATGAAATCTAACGGTTCATGTTATTTATTACAAAGGTTTAATTTTTATAGCCTTTAAATTAAGCGAAAAGGTCATTTTGCTCTTAATACAAAGTTTGTGGTATTTAGGCTATTTTCTTATAAATCAATATTCTCATGCTCATATTTGGGAATTTAAAACACTAAAAATCATTAAAAATATTATTAAATTAATATCTAAAAATTTTTGTAAAAATCTAACCTCGAGAAGGTCAAACTTCGAATTTCACATTTCTTGAGATATTACTGTGATTCCAAATGTACGAAAAATCATCAAATATTATAGAATCATGATCTGGATAGTTTCATAAAAAATCGACCTCAAAAAGGTCAAATTACGAAAATACACATACATTTTTCAAAATACAATAAAAAATTTTAGTGCTTTAAAAATTATCAATTTTAATTTTAAACCATAGTGATTTCAACTTGGTTATGAATTTTGGGGATTGACCCTGGTTCTATCTATTTTAACTAAGTTTTGTGCAATTTTTACTTTGTTTAACTAATTTTGATTATGTTGACCAAGTTTGACTAGATTTAACAAGAGTTGGGCATTTGGATCAAATTAACCCAATTTTCGATTTTAAAACCTTGTCAAAATTAGAAAGATATGGGTTTTGAACTAGGTTGGTTTTTAAGCTCTTTACAAATTACCGAAATCTTACACGGACAAAATTTGGTATCTACATGTATATAGTAGAAACAAAAATTAAACCAACTAAAAACATGAAATACCTTTATTATTAAAAATAATATTACAAGCTTTGAATTAGTAATTTTCCTTTTCTTAAGAACCAAAATCTAATCGAATGTTCATATTACCATCTAATCACACCACAAGATAGCTTTTTTGTTGTAGTATCTATAGTACTATTTCGATCGAAATATTTTTTCTTCAAATTATGCTTATAGTCTTTCCATTTATTTTCGAATGACTTAAGCACAAATGAAAAAGGTATTTTAAGTAAAAATCTTAATTGTAACAATACAAAAAGAAAAGTTACAATCGATAAACCAACTTTAAAATAATTAATATTTTTTATATCTAATTAATTATACTAATACCTTAATAAAGTTTAAAGCCTCAGTCTTAACTTTTGCGAGAACTTTAGCTATGCGTCATAATGAATAAGCAATTTCATTCCATTACAGGCAATCATTCCAAGAAATCTAACCAACAATTAACACTTTTCATTAATTGGTTGCCTATCAAAGTTTACAAACAATATAATATGCTTATTCGAGGGTAGCTTCCACAATTCTTTCAAAGTTGTCATACCTTTTATCCTCCATTGACCATTGTTATCAATTGAAAAAAAAAATCAAGTAGTAAATTTCCAATGTTTTAATGATTATAATCGATCAAAATCTAAATATGGAGTTTATGATACATGTACTCAATTTAAAAACAGAATTAATTGGAGGGATACTATCTAAACCTTAACCTCCCATATTTTTAGATCCAATATCAATGGAAAGGTTATAAGTGATTGTGTTAGAACCAATAGTAGGCATATTCCCCTCTAAAGGATTTGCTCCATGTTCAAGATCAACAGGTGCCAGAGGTGATTTTGAACTAATATTTCTTATATTTACTCCCGTCAATCTACTTCTCAACATTCTAACTTAGTTGCATTATAAAAGTGAATCAATTGAAAGTTGAAAAGTAAGACATTGTAAGAAAATAATTTTGATCCTTAAATTGGCAAAAAAAGAAATCATAACAATGATATATAAAGAACATATAGATTTTAATTTAATTAAAATATAATGTAGATTTACAACACATTAATACAACATGAATGCCACATAAATTACATAAAGAATTATTACATTATGTTTTGAACATTTTAATTACAAATATAGATGATCCATCATGGTTCATAAATGTCTTCATCAACATCTTCACAAACCCACTGAATAAAGCTATTAGAGATATTTTCATCCAAGTTTTATTAGTAAACATTTAGTTTAATGTTCAACATCATCTTAGTATCTGTCCCATATCAGATAAGTCCCTAGGTGTGTTAGAAAGAACACAAACCAACCCAAGTCTTTGGGATCTTTAGAATAAAAAATGTGTTTGACCTTACAGAAGAAAAAAATAAATTTCATCGATGAGTTGTTGTTCGCACATAAATTAATCGAGAAAATTCATGAGTGTAAAACCAAACTAATCTTTCTTATACCTGCTCCCACTACTGCACATCAGCCAAATCACATCAAAATAAGATAACTTTCCAACTTTCCATAATGATCCCACTTAATGATATCATTAATTAGGACCATAATAGTTAACATTTCCTTCCAAAGGATTTATGTCCCTAGCACTGGTATAGCTAGTAGTTGACGAGTTAGCAACACTCTTGAATTTGGTGTTCTTTAAAATCTTTCACAAAATTTAGTGTAAATCGAAACCCATTGATGATGAAACTTTTGTATCATTTCACATCCTGTTCAGACCTTTGAAAAAACATTTCACCATTTCACTAAACAATCCTTTGACTTCAAACCATAAAATTGGAATAAATATATGCTATTAATTTTATTTATACCTTAGCATTCTATATACAATTCTCAAATTAGGAAATATGGCATTACTTTATAGTATCTCCTAACCATTCATAAAAATTTTCAATGAACAACTTATTAAGCTCGCAAGGATTTTATCATCGATAATGTGCACGACCTCTTAAATTATTTATATACTCACTATATGCATCAGATTAAGAATTAACAATAAGAAAAATATAATAAATTATACTTAATAGAATAAATGATTTCATTGCACGAAAACTTATGTGCATAACGATTCAATTGAGTCATGATGAAAAAAGAATACATTAATGTGTCTGTGCCCAAGATTTATTACTAACTCCACCATTCAGCATTACTTATTGGTTGTCTAAACTTTCAAATAGATAAGTGTAAACAATGTCAGTATGCTGTAATACCAGATTTCTTAATGGTCTATTAAATCTCATTTCAACATTTTCCAAATATCTTGAACAAAATTCATACACTCTTCTGCTAAATATCCTTCAACAATTGAACCTTTCGAATAGTGTTTATTTCAACAATAAGATTTTAACCTCCTAAAAAACCTAAAGCATAAAACATTTATCATATAACTTTTTTAACTAGAATGGTATGATAAACACTAACAACTTAATCAAGCTATTAACAAATAATATATTTCGATAGGATACATCCATCGATAATAAACCGATCCATCAATTTTTGCTTCATATGGAAGTTAAATAACCAAATGTATCATAATAGTGAAGAAGTTTGGAGGAAAAATCTTCTCTAAATGGCATAAAGTTATTGCAGCCCAATCTTGAAGTTTGTCAAGCTCTTCCACATTTAAAACGTTTCCACAAATAGCATTAAATATGTTACTAAGTTCAATTACCATTAAAGTGATTTGCTTTAACATTGATGAACGTAAAGCAAATGGAAGTAAGTCATGCATCAAAATGTGGTAATTATGTGACTTTAATGAAAAAAATTCACAGTTCTTCAAATTCACACATCTTGATATATTTGACGCATAGCCATCCAAGACTTTCACATTTTTCAACACCTTAAAAAACACATCTTTCTCACCTTTAGACATTTCAAAATAAGTAAAAGGCAATCAAGATTTGCCATTTGAAAGCAACTTCAAATAAAGGTCAGGGCGAATCCCTATGTCAACTAGGTCAAGCTAACTTTTTAAATTTTCCTTTGATATTTTATTCATATTGAAAATTTTCCCATAAATTTTTCACAACCACTCTTCTCAATATGCATTACATCAAGGCATTACATCAAGGTTATGACATAATAAATTATATTACTAATAAGAAAGCTCAAAAAAGATACTTCTTTTTTTTTCACAACTCAAACTCATTCGGGTTATCTCTTCATCTTCCTCCTCATCACCCTGGACATCAACATCACCAACTTGAGTATCAACGTTACTAATCTAAGGAATAGGATACTTAATACCTTCAAAGATCTCTCTCACTCTTTTCTTAATTGAGTCATTTTTTCATAAATGAAATTGATATCTTTTAACTTTAACAAGATATCAAACCCAATAATTGGTAAGAGTGCTTTCCTTAACTCTTCAATTCCATCAAAGAGATGCTTTTGGTATCTAAATCTATAATTATCATCTAGCTATCTACTATTTATCATATAATTGAACTTTTTACCATTATGTGACCACTTTGAACATGTCTACATAGCACAACATGGACAATCATAACAACCTTAAGTGCTCTAATCAAATAAATTCACATAAGTAAAAAAATCATTAATAGTTCATAATAAAGCAGCACACATATTGAAGTTCTCTTTTTTTATGCATCATAAGTCTTAACTCTTTTTTATAACTATTTTAACTTTTCAATTAAAGGTTGTAAGTAGATATCTATATTATTTTTCAGACCTTTCTCCCTAGGAATTATCATAAACAAGTAAAATGATTGTTGCTTCATGGCAATCCATGGTGGCAAACTATACGAAACTAATACAACTGGTCAAGTACTATAAAAAGTACTCATCACTTTGTAAACATCTAATTTGGTTTAAGGCAAAATCCAATTGGTTGTGAAGCTCTCGAAATTCAACCCAGTTCAAATCCAATTTTTCTTCAATTTTGAAAAGTTTTAAAAAATTAAAATTGAAACCAATTTGACCTAAATGCCCCAAGGTCAAACTTGATCAAACTTAATCAAATAAAGTCAAACTTAATCAAAACTTTTCCAAAAGGTCAATATGGCTACAACTCGCGTCAACTTTCAGAATTCACAACCAATTGGAATCAATGTGGATTTAAATTGAAATTTTTTATTTATAAAGCATTAAAAAGTTTGATCACACTTTAAAAAGTATAAAATTACCAAAATACCCTTAAAAGTTTTTTTGTAATTTGGTCTTTTCGAAGTTGAATTTTTGTGAAAACTTTCAGATCATAATTAAATCTTTTTAAAGATCTTTTACGCATTAAAAACCCATATCACACCTAGGGAGGTGTGAAATTACAAAATTACCCTTTAAAAATTTTTTGTAATTAAAGGGTAATTTTGTAATTTGACCTTCCAAAGATCGAAATTTCATGAAAAGTTTTAGATCATGATTTTATATTATTTAATAATTTTTGAAATATTGAAAACCTTAATTGTACCTTAAAAGGTGTGAAATCACTAAAATACCATTTAGGGATATTCTTGTAATTTGACTATCCCAAGCTCGCTTATCATAACGTATAGATCCGTTGACCTATTGCTATACATCAATTTAAGGAGTCACCACCAATTTTTTTATTTAGGTATGAGCGACCACTTAACTTAATCTATCCCATTTTAAAGAGAAATCCCAAGTTTAACTTAGGTATCTTTAAATGATATATTCTAGTGTTAACACTAAACCGGATTTAGATCTGGAAGTATAGTTATGCTTGAGAAAAGTTACAGCACCCCCAAAATGCCTATCCAAAAGATAGTACCAATTTGATTTTCAGTTATCAAAGCGTTAAAGCATTTTTATATTTTTACCAAATGATTTAATTATTAAAATTGATCATAAAATTACTCCAATAATTTGGAAGTAATTTAAGATAATTTTCTCACCTCAAGAGTAATCAATTTAAGGCACATACAATTTCGCATAAAAAGGTACATGTTATGTTAGGTTATGCATATATTTCATAATAAGTACAAGCATCCATGAAAGTTAAAAAATTTTTTAGTAATTTTATACATTAACTTTCACAGAGTAAAAATATTTCATGCATAAGAAAAATTTAATCAATAAATCGACAATGATAAAAGCAATCTTTTATAAGCATATCTTATCTAACTAAATATTCAACAAGAACTGTAAACTCATACATATGTAATGAAACATTAATACTCATGAGCAATGAGGTTCCTTCATTATGTTATAACAAAGATTAGACAAGCATGATTTTCCTAACATGATGACCACATATGCTATATCAAAGAATCATAAAAACAAGACTATCCTAAAATTCAATACATATTGGACATCACTCAAATATATCTCAAGTTATTTTGATGTATAACACTTTAATCCAAACATGTGTAAGCATTTCACTACAATTCAAGCATATATTTAAGATTATAAAAGCATATGCACATATGCTTCCAATCTTTTAACAACAATATACCCAATTCATAAAGATATGCAAGCATTTAGACACAATTTGAAACATGCTATCTCAATGGTCACAATCAATGAACATTTATATAAATTTCAAATTATGAGTTCATGATCTATGAGCCAAAGCAATTTAAAGATCAAGAAATCAATCTATTCAACTCATAGCATGTTCATAGATTAAATAACGTTCATGCACCAAAATCATCAAGCTTATCAAAGCAATCAAGAGTTAAGCATGAATACTAATTAAGATGCATTTAGTCAATCCAAACTTTTAAGAATATTAAGACAATTTCCATTAAATAGCTTGGTGAGTAATTCATGCAAAATTTTCATATATTCAATCAGAAAATCATATATTGGCACACAATTTCTCATGAAGAACATTTAAAGCATTAGGATTAGTAATGTTTTACCTCTATCCATATCAAGCGATGTTATTATTCTCATTTAGTTGAGTAAGACCTTGAATCCTCCTTCCACATCGTTTGAGCGAGTCTATTGGTACTTGGACTTCATTGATGAAGATGATATGCTTTGTTTGCTATACTTGAAATTTCAAAATATAACTCATTCATGCACCTTTCAAGTTTTCATAGCATAGACATTGAAAAAAATTTTTGACAAAAATTCATTAATAGCATCAAGAATACCCATTGATAAAAATATACCAATTGTTAGACAATTATTTTAATATTCCAAATCATTATAGGCAAAAAAAATTGTTCATTAAGCACAAGTTATCATGGAAAAGGAGATACATTCAATCAAACAAATCATTTAATATTAACTTAAGCTATAAGCCATGTATCAAATTAATCATCAAATGACACAATGTTGGTACTAAAGTGAAAGTTCTCAAGTAATGTACAAACCATCAATCCTTCTAGGCCATATAAGCTCAAGTATATTCAAGAAATCATAAAAGAATAGGAAATATAAATTTGTAATATCAAATAAGACATATTTATCATCCAAATATATATTCAAAAAAATTTTAGCACAAAAAAATAAATATATCTACACAAATTATAGGCCATAATCAACAATTACTTAAGATAAAAATAAGCATTATAAAAAATTACTCACTTAAATCATGTTACAAGTATGTCAAGTTAAGCTAAATCAGATTCATATAAGTGTATAACATGACAAATAAAATAAATGAACTTAGAATATATTTCTTTAAAGATCAAGTAGTTCATCATATATCATTTTAAAATCACAAACCAAAAAATAAGTCAACAAATAACAAAGGCAAGCATATTTCAAAATTATTCAAAGAATTAAGCAATTTATAATTTTCGAAACAAACATTAAGGTCAAGTTAAACCGATGGTCATATAAGAATGTATCTTAACCATGAATATAGATGAACCAAGAATTAATATATTTTCTTAAAGACTTCATCAATTCACAAACATAACAGAAGAAATAAATCTTAAATCAACAATTTAAAATGAACATAAAACATATTTTAAGGTTATTTCACAATCCAAACTCATAATCATAGACAAAGAAATAAATTTTGAAATAACAATTAAACACAAAGATAAAATATATTTCAAAACTATTTCACAAAAAAAAGATTTAGCATTTTCAAGAATCAAGTATTTTGACTATATAAGCATTGCGTGAAGAGATAATTCATCTATTTGTGCACATGATAATTTATGGAAACAATAAAATTAAATTTCAAATATGAAAATTAATAAATTCAAGTATTAGGAACAAATTCTGAATTTTAACACAAATTGTGACTTTAATTAAAATAGCATTAAAAACAAAGTTCATAAATATTTTTCTCATTTAAGCAAACTTGTATGAGTCTTAAAACATGTGTAGTATGAACAAATTTCTTATGCAAGCTTTTTTAGGCCTCATTCTTATCAAATGTCAATATATACATACAAAATGTACAAAAACCATAAAAATCATATTCATCAAGCTAAACTCAATCAAATTTATTTATGCAAAGTAGGATACACCATTCAAAACTTAATATTTCCAAAATTTTGATTTTTGATACTTTAAAGCTTATTTATACTTGAAAAAGACCTTGGAAAATCTAAAAATTAGTCAAGCTCATTTTTAACCGACTTGAATGATTCCAACAAGTTTCAATTAACAACATAAAGTCGTTCAAGTGGTGATATAGCCTTAGGAAAAAAAGGTCAACTCTTAAATGCCACATTTCCTTGAAAAAGCTACTAAAATGGGCAAATATATTTAAACTCATATTAAAGCTCATTGAATCATTTGAAAAAGTTTAATATCATAATTATAAATTGTCCAAATGGTTTTTATGCCCATTTTTGCTCAAAAATAAGATTTGATCTTTAAAGCTTTAAAAGTCTTTAAAAACTTACATTGAGCACTTAAAAAATTAAGATCATTGCAAGTTAATGAAGTTTTTTTATTTGAGCAAGTTTAAATAATTGAACTCATGATATTCGAATTCATTTTACACTTAAAAACTTGCTAAAACAAAATTTTACATTTGAAGGCTTGACTTTTAAATGATTTTTAGAACAAAATTTAAAAACTCAAAATCATTAAACTTTGAATGCTCCCTCTAAGATTATGCATGAATATAAAAAATAACCACAAGAATCAAACAAACCAAGCATGTCAAATATATTTTAAGCATTCATTTTCAATATTCAATTCACCAACCATATCATTCATACACCAAGACCGTCAATCATTCAAGAACAACGGCAAATCTTATACAAATATATTCTCCTATAAATGAAATATAAATATATCTCAAGTAAATAAACATCAAAATCATTTTCAACAACAATGAAAATATATTTATATCAAATTCATGAAGCATTCAATAGTATGACAAATATATACTTCAATTTAGGCAAATGCTTCCTTCAAGACTATGCAATTCAAAATATATATATCTATAAAATCAATTTTACACTATCACTATATCTATATATATATATATATTAAGCACTTAATATTCAATCAAGAATAGGTAACCAATTTTTAAATTCACTTTAAATGAAAAAATTTGTCTTAGATGTTACCTAATTTTCATTATGTGTATAGAGTTCCAACCTTCAAAATCATATTTGAACTCCTTACTCTAGAATACTTACAAAGAGACATTCTTTGTTTTATTTTTGTTACCCAAATTGCTTTGGGGCCTTGAGAAGTTAGTGACTAAGTCTTTTGTTCCTTTTGAATTCCATACTTAACTAATTTTAAATTGTAACTTTTCTTCTAATAGGATAGGACAAGTAAATGAATAATGACCATAAAATTGTCAATGACTACATTTGGTCATATCAACACATGAATTATTGAAACTCTTGTGTTTTTCTTTTATCAAAACTCCAAACTTCATTTTCAAATCAAAATTTTCTTTTTCCAAAATTTCATTTCTTTTTTGCAAGATTTAAAATTTATTTTCAATTTTCATTTTGAATTTCCAAATCAATTTTTGTATTCATAAAATTATTTTTCAAACATTTAATTTTGAATTATTTTCTTGAATTTCAAAGCAAATATTTAAACTCTATTACTAATTCATTATAAGTTATTTTTATTCATAATGCATATGTATTGAATTACGATTAGAGTGTCTAGCTCTTCAAAAGCCATGAGACATGATGCTTTTGTTGGAGTTTTCTTTTATTATAACATTCTTCCACAGGCATTTTCATTTATTTCTCAAGTATATCTCCTAGAAAGTTGAGTATTTGGGACATATTTAAGTTGTAAGAATCAAGGGCCCAAAGAGAATGAATCACTTAGTCTTTACTTATCTAGTATTTACTTTTGTATTTGATCTTTGAAAAGGAGTACCAAGCCCTATTTCTACCATAAATCATGTTCCAATATCATGAGCAATTATGAATAGCCTTAATCTCATTTTCCATTCCAAGAGCTCATATTTATAAAACTTAAGAGTTTTGAGGACTTACTCACCATCTTAGAAACTACATTGAGCTATAGAATCTTTTACTCAAGGTTGTTAGACCTATCAAAAAGACCACAAGCTCTTATGCAAATTATCAGCTCAAGTGTAAATAACAATCCAAGAAGAGGTGAATTAGATTGTCTCTATTTTTTTTTCAAAATTGACTTTTAATAAATTTGAATGAGAAATTTAAAACAATAAAAATCTGTTATGCAAATTTGATAATATTAACAATAGTAAAGAAAATTAAAACACATATATACAATAATGAAAATAAAAAGTAGAGATAAAGAAATTAAATACAAAGATTTATAGAGATTTGATCATTCTCCAAAGGTACCTATATCCTCTTCTTTAACTGTCCTAGCCAAGATCAATCCACTAATAGAAGAATCTATTACAAAATAAAATCCTTATCCTTTAAGGTTAAGATAGCAACCTCTATCCTTTCTAGGATATTATCCAATCCTATCAATTTCACTCAAGAAGATGCCTTACCCTTTTACAAAAGAATTTACAAACTATGAAATACCTTTTAAGGGTTGAGTGTTTGCCTAATTTAAGTACAAAGAATGATAAATAAAGAAAAATATAACTTGGCTACAAGAATGGGAAGAATTAAAGCTCTAACTTTTAAAATCCTCTTAAATTCTTGAGAGAATGATTGTAAGGCTTGTTGCTGCTTATTCTCTTTGTTAGCCTTAAATTGATCCTTATTTTGAAATAAAAAAACATTAAGCTAAATAAGCTTGATCAAGATTTTGAAAAAGATTTATTTAGTACATATTCTTAAGTTTTATATTTTCGTAGTAAATAAATAATATGTTTCTCAAAGTGTAAACAAACATTTCTTTGTTTTCATATTTCTCAAACCAAATCTATCCTCAAAGATTATTTATTTGAGCTTAAATGAAAGTCCAAATTTTGTTTTTTAAAGTGAACTTATTCATTTTGGACTTAATACAATTTTGATAAAATTGGCTTTGAAAAATAGATTAACTTAAGAAAGTTATTTTACAAGAACAAAGTTTCCAACATTGAACTTGTTTTATTTTTCGGTATTAATTCAAAAGTTTTAATATTTAAGTTTTATATGGTTGGAAAGCTCTTTGAGTCTACTTTCTAATGGATTAAACAAAATCAAAATCCAAATTTTCTAAGAAAAGATTTTGAATTTTTACTAGACACTTTGCAGTTGTCTAAAAATTGCATAATGGATAGATTTGAAAATTCACTATAATTCGTACATAATGAATTTGGTGATGAATTTTATATGGATAGAAAGCCCTTTAAGTCTAGTCTCTAAATTTTTAAACAATTTGTGATTTGGATTTATATAACTCAAGATATGATCAAATTAGTGAGTAGAGTGCAAAATAAGATATAACAAAGCAGCTTGACAAGATCAATCCCCTAGCTGAACCAATCCATCCTTTCATGGAAGGGATCAATCGGGTCATGCCCAGAATGCTCCAATGGCTATTTTTTCATGGTTTCAATCGGTATTTCTTCACTCCAAGCTTCCCCAACGGTTAGTTCTTCATTTTTTCTATATATTGGCCACTCCAACACACCAAGAAGGTCGATGAAGCAAGAGAGCAAGTGCTAACAAGTTATATTTACATTTTCTCTTAGAATCAAGAGTTTTTAGAGCTTAAATTCAATAACATTTGTATTTCTTGTATCCAAAATATTATTGTGTTTTCATTCATCTTTTTTTTTATACTTCATTAGGCAAACACTCAACCTTGAGAGGTATTTTAGTTTGCAAAAATTATTTGGGTTATTTTGTAAGCAAAAGGTGAGGTATTCTCTTGATATTGTAAGGGTAGAGGTTGCTATCTAAGCCTTGAGATAAAGATAGAGATTAAGTACAAGATAGGTTTGTATCTTGTAAGAATTTTTCTTCAATTAGTGGATTAAAGCCTTGGTGTGAACAACCAAGAAAGAGGACATAGGTGCTTTATGGAGAAGGATTGAACCTCTATAAATCATTATGTTTGATTTCTCTATCCCTATCTCCTTACAATTTATTTTTGTTTATATTTAATTTTAGGCTCATTAATTGTTATTGTTTGCATTATATTTTCATCAAAAGTGCTTATTATTTTAATTTCCATTCAATTATATTGAAATCATTTGTTTAGGAAGAATTTGGAGAAATCCAATTCACCCCCCTCTTGGATTACCATCATACCTAAAAAGCTAACACTCTTATTTCACAACTGTGTTGGAATGTCTAATTTATAGAAGAAATGAGTTTGTACTAGTTAGAAAAGATTGAGAAATGAAAATGCATGCTTTCTCATTTCAAAATAGCTGCTAGAAGCTGCAATAAGCAAAAGGATCAATCAAATTCGTTAGGTGATTGGTTGGTTCTTGAATTTCATTCAAGTTTTAACCATTACAAGAGAATGAATTGATCCATTTTGATAGAGGATTGATCAGGTCAAGGTGGTTTTGCATACAAGGTCATTCTAGATGAACAGTACACTCGAAAGCTTTCAAACTAAATCTTGCTTTGTACTCTACTTACTAATTTGATCATATATCAAGTTATATAACTCCAAATGAAGATTTGTTTGAAAATTTAGAAACCAAACTTAAGGGCTTTCTATCCATATAAAATTTATCACCTAATTCAATGTATAAAAATTATATTAAATTTTTGAAACTACTCATTATGCAGTTGTTAAACAACTACAAAGTTTTTAGTAAAAATTCAAAACTTTTTCTTAAAAAATTTGAATTTTGATTTTGTTTGATCCATTAGAAAGTATAATCAGAGAGCTTTTCATCCATATAAAATTTAAATATTAAAAATTTGTAAATAAATACTGAAAAATAAAATAAATTCAATGTAAGAAAACTTTGTTCTTACAAAATAACTTTCTCAAATTAATTTGTTTTTCCAAACCATTATTATCAAAATTGTATTGAGTTCAAAATGAATAAAGCTCACTTTAAAAATAATAATTGGACTTTCACTTAAGCTCAAATAAATAATCTTTAAAAATAGTTTTGGTTTAAGAAATACCAAAACATAAATAAAGGTTTATTTAAAGTTTGAAAAAAAATTTATAAAAAATTGTCAATCTTGAAAATTTGTATTTTTTTATATAAACATTAAGATCAATCTTTTAAAATAAATTTTCAAGATATTTTTTAAATCAAATATCATTTTGAAAGCATATTATTTATTTAGTACAAAAAATAATAAAATTTAAAAACATGTACTAAATAAATTTTACTAAAATCCTAATCAAGCTTAGTAAGTTTAATATTTTATCATTTCAAAATAAGAATCAATTTAAGACTAACAAAATTTTATTGGAAGCTTAATGAAACAAAAAGAAGCAAATAAAATCTCTCATTTGTCCACAATACATCCAGAATTAAGGACCCCACAAAATACTAAAAAAGCCCTAGAAACCAAACATTCTTTAAGTTACCTATATCAGTAATAACTAATATGTTAGTATGATTATAGCTTCTATTGTTTTAGATTAGTTATACCTACAAACAAATAGAGTTATGGACAAATTTATGATTTTATGATTTTTATTTTTTGTTAAAAACATATTATAGATAAAGTATGAAAATTTCGTATATAATAATATATAAAGTTTTACTTGTGTATAAATTAGTTGAGTAATTGTGTTGTAATTTATATTACATTTAAAGTATTTGTTCTTTTTTAATCAATTTATGATATTTATTATTTTTTTGACAAAAAAAAGGGTCGAAACTCACGCTCATGAGGAAGAAGAAATAATGTGCTTTAGTTTTTTTATACTAATGTGCTTTAGTTTTAAATCAAATACTTTAGGAATAATTAATTGAGGAATAATATGCACATTTACTTTAGCTCTAAATCAAATAGATATAGTGATAAGTAAATGTATTTTTCTTTTTCATGAAACATGAAAAATTAATAATAAAGATAAAACCAAGATCTTTAATTCATTTTTTATAATGCGCTTACTTGCTTCATTTTATATGCTTCATATTAGTAATTTAAATTTATGTTAAATTTTCATATAAATATATTTATGTTATATATGTAAAGGCCATTTCAACATTTTAGGTTTTTAATAATAATTTTCTATAATTTTTTGAAATATTCTTTATATTTTATATCCTTTTTCAAAAATTCTTTATATCCTTTTATAGGATATTTATAACTTTATTATTAACCCAATTATTTATTTTATATATGGTTCTAATTAATTTTTTTATATTTGTTTTATGAATTATTTCATATGGAATAGTTATGATTTTATTTGTATTTATGTTAAAATGATATTATTAACCAAAATTAATTTTTGATTTAAATAAGCTAACTGTATAATGTTATTTGTATTAATCACATTAATTGTGTCTAAACATGTCTTGTGTATGAATAAAAATAAGAGCAACTCAAGAAAGCTGATAGATTTTATTTTACTTTTCAAAATTTGTATTTGTATTGAACTCATAAATTGTGGTACATTTTAAACTCATAGATTGTGGTGCATTTTAAACTCATAGATTGATTATTAATGTCCTTAAATTGTTTGACCATAC
Source organism: Durio zibethinus (assembly GCF_002303985.1). The sequence continues at coordinate 13,749,467 of NW_019167993.1, forward strand.
GAATTTTAAAGAGTAAGCATCGGACAAACATATACATGCAGACAAGGATGAGACTGTTAAGAGCAGAGATGGTAGAGATAAGCAAAGAGCAAAAATCAATTAGAGAGACACAAAGACAAATACGAGAAAAAATTGAAGCAAGCAAATTGGATATTAAACAAATCAAGATGGAGGTTAACTGCTTAAAACAGGGGTTTGCCAACAATTAAATCCTCTTCACTCTTATGTCTCAAATCCTACAAGCAAGAGAGTTTAACTCGGATTCTCCAATTGGTCTCTGCACAACTTTCTTTACAAATACCGTTGACGTGTTTGGGGATTCAAGTCAAGAGAGAGTTTGTTGGGGTTGAATCTCATAATCCCACATCGAAAGTTAAGTAATGTTATAAGAGTTTGAGTTTGTTTTGTATTCCATAAAGGTATAATGGGTTTCACCTTTATAAATAAGATATTTTGATTTTGATTTGATATCCTAGATAATTAGACACCAAGAGAATAAACTAAGTGAGTAAACGATTAAAAGTGTGTTATTAAATTTTGGGTTAAGTTTTGAGTAAAGAGTTTTTTATGACTTTTTTCATTCCAAAAATCTCACAATTGTAAAAATTTATTTATTAGTGGATTGAATTTGGAGTAAGCTATTTTGAGTTGGACCAAAACAAATATATCTGTGTGTTCTTATTTTTTATTTGAACTTACTATTTTGTGTGTTAGTACTAAGTGTGTATTTTGATTTCCCAACAATTTTGTGTTTGGGTTTTATTGGTTTTGGATTTAGGTTTAAGTTCATATTAGTTTAGAGGTTTTTGAATTTAGGTCAAATGAACAAACACTTGGTATCCTAACCATAGGATACTAAAAATTAAATTAACAATATTTTAATAGCAAAATTTGATTTATGTACATATGTATGCTTTTATATTATTTCTTTTTACTACAGAGAAATGATAATGTAGAGCCAACAAAAAAGTCAGTCATAGCTACAATAGGGAAAATTCTATGGCTATATAGTGATATAGCATAAACGAGAAGAAAGTATTAAGAGTTATTTATTCTAGTGTTCAGTGTGAATTCAATAATATGCGATAATATTGACGGTTTGCTATGGGTATATTTTTATATAATACTAGGGTGGAAACCAGCTCCACTTAATTTTTAAAAAAATTTTTTTTGACTTGTAGTACAAAATTTTTAAAAAGATAATAAAAAAATTTTGGTTGTTAATTTAGGTAAAAACATTGAAAAATATAATCAATATTCTCTTACATTGTATAAAGTTAAAAATGATACGAGACTGTAATGAAATAAAGTTGAATTCAGTTATAGATAAAATATAGAAAGCAATGTAAAAGTAACTAAAAAACAAAAATATGAGCTAAACAAAAAGTTGATGTGCATAATGTTTACAGTACAATGAAATAGAGTGAATCAACACATCGAATGGATTTACAGTGCAATGAAACAAAGTCAATATCAAACAATCAAATTTTAGTATTAACAGAAAAAAATAACATTTTCGCGTGACTACAATACAACAACAATGTTTAATCTAAATCAAAATAAAAACATGCATATATTTTTTATTATCCTAATATAGATAAAAAAGTGACCAAAGAAGCAATTTTCAAAGGTCTTATTTCAGAAAAGGGAACTTAAAAGTGTAGGTGGTCTATGGCAAATAATATTGAAATTTAGGTAACTTCATTTATAAATCTCATTTACAAAAAGCAATCAAACATAACATTCCAAATGCATAAAAAAATGCAAGTATTCGAGAAATTAAAAAAATAAAGACAATTCTAATGATTTGTTCAATAGATGATACAAACATGTTCTTGTTTTTATCAATTTTGAAACATAACATGGTTGGACATAAGCAGAAAAGTGACTTTCACAAAAGAAAGCGAGGAAAGCATATGGAAATTTCAAGAATTGTATAAACTCGACATGTGAATACAAAAATGAATTAAGAAAAAGATGTTTGTTTTTTTTATAATTATATTTAGAAAAGAATTTATAAAAAAAATTAAAAATAAATTAAACATACACTTAGGACCACTAAAATTAAAAGCAACAAAACATTTTCCTGGAAAGGTAACCAGCAAACAAAAGCACATAAAAAAAGATAATTCATTAATATAACATAGTACAAAGGAGTCATACTTAAATTATCAATGAATAAGATATATTACATTTATGTTACTTATATGTTAATTCAATCCTCTCCTCATTAGACCCCGACTCAATTGCTTTTCACCTTTTAACCTAAGTCGCATACCATGCATCTTACCTTCACACATTAAGATAAAAACAAAACTAAGCGAAATATAAATTCATCACTCACATATGTTAATCAAGGGAAAAAAATCAACAACCAATAAAGAAATTAAAGCTCACCATCAAATCTTGTGTAGCCATCCTCACACACACCAAGATCATCAACAGTGTTCTCAGGATACAAATTAAAAGCATTCACATCCATGCCTAAACTTGAAATAACTTTGGAATAGCTAGTCGAACCATCAAACTCTAATTGTTACGTCTTTATTTTTGCCATTTGAGCAATTGAAGCATTAAAAATAACATACTTAAAACTATTTTGCACAACTATCTATAATTTCCCATTAATATCAACAGTGGAATGTAATGATATATAATGGTGATATTCATTATTTGCATTGCAACTTAATGATACATTTCCTAAAACAACATTAATAGACCCTATCGAATTATGACCAAAACTCATAATCTTCTTCGAATAACCTTTATGTCACCAGATCTTACAATCCTCTTACCCTTGGCTTAACCAAAACCTCTATAATCTATGGACTAACCAATAATAGGTTGAGAACATCCACCTAAAGTACTATTACACTACCTTCCTAACCTATTAGACCTAAGTGTTTCTAACCTTCTAATCACATTATCTCTTGCTTGGCTAACTTGATCTATGACTTAAACATACAACTCAACACAAAGAAAACAACAATTATGTAAAACGAAAGGCAAAAAAAAAAGCAAAAAAATTTAACTACCAAACGAAAAAACATACCTAGAATAGGAAAAATATCCAAAACAAAAAAGCATCAATAAAACAAAAATGTTACATATTTGTTATGTTCAAAGAAAACACAGTAATATAGGAAAAAATATAGTCAATGTCACATAAAAACATTAAAGAAAAAAAAAACCTTGTATTCACTACAAAATCTACATTTTTCAATTGATCAAAATCAAATATAATCAATGAAATAAAAAAAAAAATGATTACATGCAGATTATCAAAACGACTATTTTAAAAGCAACCAATACAAGGAAAATTGAAAGAAAAAATTCAAAAAAAAAAAATAACAACAAAATAACATCGCAATTTATACTAACCTGATAATGAAACTTGAACAAACCTTGTGAGAAACAAATAGAAAGTATCAATATAAAAAAAACTACCATAATTTATACTAACCTAATGATTATCAATGAAACCTGAACAAACTCTGTGAAAAACAAATAGAAAGTATCAATATAAATATTAAATTAGAACTTGATTCAAACAACATGCAAAATAAAAGTAATTCTCAATAAAAATCATTTTAATTATCAAAAAATCTTTAAATTGATAACTAAACATTGAAAAAAGCATGAATAATCTAGTAAAAAAACTATGTTTCCAGAAATGAACACAATATCAATAAAACAACACATTGTAAAAAAAAAACTCGAAGCCTTGCTTCAAAGACAAGACAACACTACAATTAAAGACTCATTTTATCTAAAATCAAGCAACATGCAAAGGCAAAACATTCTAGAAATCTAAAAAAACACATGAAACGACCATTCAATCATTAAGAAAAATCAAATTTTTTATCAAAACAAACTCACAAAAAAAAAATACAAACATACACCGCTATCAAGGATCCAAATCCTTTTTCAAAAACCAAACAACAGCAACCGTAATCGAACATTAAAACCCCAAAAATAAAAATAAAAATAACAATAAAAAATACATAAAAAAGATAAACAAATGTCCAAGCCCAAAAAAATTTGAACCGAGAAAGATATCGCAAAGAGAAAAAGAAACATAATGCCAAAGAGAACTTGAATGAAACATAAGCTAGACTAAAAAAAAAAAAAAGCTAAAGACAAATCAATCATTATCTGCAAGACCATAGAGACGCACACAGACTTGACAGTACTATCATTAATTTCGTGTCACACAGACTTTTTTATCAATTTTAATAACCGAGCGCGAAAAGCGAGTTGATTTGAGATGTAACCTGCAAAAATTCCAAATGCGTTTTTTAATAGTATTCCTTTTAGCTCAAATCAAATGACTTTGGGGATTACATATACTCTTATATGTAAAAACATGACCCAACACCTAAAAAATCCAATACATGCTAAAGCTTTAGCCTAAAACAAATCCATCACAAAGAAAGCCCACAAATAAAAATCGAATATCATTACACTTGTCAAGCTCTCATCCCATTCGGGATACATTTGATATTGAGTTGTATAAATAATTTATTAAAATAATGAAATATAGATGATGATATCTAACATTTCTTCTATATTATTAATTTCGTTTAAATTGCAGGCAACCTAAATTATTACAAAAAAAAAAAAAATTTTATGTCTTCATTTAAGTGGTACATTTATAAAACAAAAAGAAAAAAATATGACACCAACATGTATAGGTGACAAAAGCTAACCTATTCCTAGGAACCTGATATGACATCCGAAGTAGGCTCTAATTTTATTCTTTTAGGTTTAATTATTTTAGATTTACGTCATTTCAAATTCAATTAGTTTTAAATTTTATTCATTTTGAATTTGTTAAATTTTTGGTTAAATAAAGTTGGAGTCTTTTTAAATTAAATTTTGAGTTTTTTCAATTTTCAAATCGAGCTAATCTCAAATTGGGTTGTTAGAGATTTGGATTATATCTAAACCCGAATCACTTTAAGTTCACACAATTTTGAGTTTATATTATCTATGATTCAAATTGTTTTAAATTTAATTTTTTATTTGGATCTTTCAATTTTATAAATCAATCTTAATTGCACTGAATTTAAGCTTTGATCTAGACAACTTTTTTGGTTTGATCATATTTTATCACCTCCTTGACATGACATCCAAACTAGGCTCTATTTATAGTAATAATAATTTAGGTTCAATTATTTTGAATTTAAATCTTTTAAAATTCAATTTACTTTGGGTTTAATAAATTTTGGATTAGTTAAAAATTTTTACTGTTTTCAAGTCTGGTTGATCTTAAATTTGGGTTTCTAGGGTTTTGGATTACTTTCAAATCCAAAATCACTCTATGTTCATACTCTATATTCATGCTATTTGACTCTATATATTATATTTGGTATATAAAATTATAATAAGATATGACAAAAAAATATTATAAATAATATTAGATTAAATAATATCATCTTATTTTATGTTTGATGTATGTAAGAATTATGATAAGATAATTTATTTGTTTGTCCAAATTATCTTTTTTTAAAGTTTATATAATTTAAATTATTGATATAATTTTTAAAAATATAATTGAATATGTAAATTAAATCTAATGAATTAAAAATAATTCTTCATTTGGGAAAGATTAAATAATTATATGCCAAAAAATATTAATTTTCCTTGCAATCTCATCATTTTTTAAATACAAATCAAACATGATATAAATAATTTTATTCTATCCTATCAATAATCTTATGCATCAAAGATAAAATAATATCTATGATTAAGATTGTTTTAAATTTAACTTTTTTTGGATGTTTGAATTTCATATATCAATCTTTAATTGAATTGGATTCGAGCTATGATCTAGACATTTTAAGGTTTGGTCATATTTTATCACCTCTATGAGATGACATGTGCCCAATTTTCAGAGATGCTAGAAAGACTACAAACCTGATTGCTGCAAAAGGAAGGGTATATATATATATAGATGATTAAGTTTATTATCCATCTAAGGCTCTTTTGGATATCTTGAAAAAGGATCAGGTTAAATAAATATTTTGATTTTGCCCCAAATTATTTCATTTTGAGTATAAATGTCTGAAATTAGTATTTAATCAAAAGTAAAACTACTTTGAATGAAAAAAAAATTAGGTAATAAGAAGAGCCATCAGTTTAATGAAAAAAGAAAAAGAAAAACATTGATATGGTATTTGGAGCTTTTTATAGTGACTTTCGGTCATTGGGGCAGGTACAATTCTAATTCCAAGTTATATTATTAGTCAAATTGATCGCAATTTCTTTTAAGGGATAAATTAAATTAATTTCAATTCATGAAGCTTAATTATTGAAAAATATATTTAATTATATTTTTCATGGAACAAAATTATTGAAAATTAATTATTAAGCTAAGATTTTGTTAGACCTAATATATAAATTTATGTGACTTGGAAATTTTTTAGATAGTGCCTTTATGTTTGTACACGAGTTAAGTAATTTGTGAAATTTTGAGTTTGATCCAATAAATACTTGAATTTGACTAATTTTTTTATTGAATTGAATTCAAGTTTAAATCAATCAACATTAAATCAAAAGAAATTTGAGTATTTTGATACCCAACCTAAGAGATTCGAAAGTTTAATTGAATATTTATTTTTAAAATATGCATGTATAAGTGAAAAATATAATATGTAATGTACATATTTACTTTTACCAATTGTGTTATCGAGCTGTAGCCGCTTAAGTAAATTAAGAGCATAACTCAACATAAAAAAATAAATCCGATCAAGTAAAAATCAAGTTTCGAGTCTCAAGTTTAAATCATTATCTTTAAAATATGCATTTAGAAATGAAAAAGATATGCTTACAATTTTACCAAGCTATGCTTATCAAGTTCGTGCTTAAATAAATTATGAGCAGTACTCAAATATAAAAAGTACTTGAAATTTTGAACTTGAAACAAATTTCGAACCTCCAGTTCCCAAATCAAACTGAGTTCGAGCTCAGCAATAGATCCACTGATTTGGTTAGATTACACCTGTATTCTCACCCTATGAAATTTTTTTTCGTTTTTTAAACATAATTTTTTATATATTTTTTCTTGTTATCCATAAGGATAATTATTCTTCCTTCTTTCATTTTCTTTTTCTGTCAATCTTCCTCCATATTTTCATTCCCTCAAACTTTAAATGAACACCAAAAGGATCCCGAGAGCAGAGAAATATGAGGCTACAGCGAAAAAATTTCTCTTACCTGTTTGGAGCTCGAGAAAGTCGAAGGAACAGCCTAGGTTTGAGGAGGTACTTCAATCGGCTTGGCAAATCGTCGGCATTCAGTTGATAGTGTTTTCTGGGTTTTGATTTATACATCTCTCTTCACTGCTTTGACTGCTTTCAACTCTGATTAAAAAGGAGAAGGAAAAGGAGTTTCAAGCAAAGCTGATATCAGAAATTATGAACCACATGGAACAGCCTGAGATGGACGCAAATAAAATCGCCCAAATCAGAGAAGTGATTAGTCTGGGAGCAGAGTGAGAAGATATCGAGTTTTCTGTTTCAACATGCATTTGCAGCAAAGCTTGGATTGGCTTCCATGAAACTCCCCTTTCGAGCACTCATAGAACTCTACCGCAAGACCAGTCACTCCCCTGATTGGGCAACTATTCGACTGTTTCATGCTGTTCATTTCTATTACCAGCTCTGCAAACTGAGGGATTCCTTTATGCTCAGAGAAATTACACAAGTTTAAAAGCAGTAAATGTTTTGAAGAGACTTTGTTTCGTAGGCCCCAATTTGAAGCCACCTAACGGTTAGTGCGGTACGATTAAGGCCATGTTTTTTTTTTTTCGGCTTCGATCGCATTGATAATTTATATGATTTTCTTATAATGTGACATAGCTGGACAAGCACCTTCACTGGTCAATTGAGTTTTTTTTTTTAATCCTTGTGTCAAGTTGCAATAGATAATAATGAATATCATTATTAAATTTAATATTATTATTCTTCTTTGTTGCAGTTGAAATTGAGGTGATGAGTGTGTCAATGAAAAGTTTTTGTTTTTCTCTTTTTTATTTATGTGGCATTTTTTATCAATTTAATATTATTATTTTATAATTTAAAATTTTTATTATATATAATTTTAATTTAATATTTTAATTATTATATTTTATTATAATTTAATTTATTATCACCATTAAATTTATATTTAAATATATATTTTTGTCATTAATTTTAATTTTATTATTATAATAATTAATTTTATGTTTATTATTATTTTTAACTTTATCAAAATTAATCTTCTGTTCGTCCAAGTCATTCAGAATCAAGCGATAAGACTTTTCTACTTGTCTTTTTCAAATAGTTTGTCCGACAACTGACAACTGGGACTCGCGAGGATCATGCGCATTATCTGGGCAAGTTGCCTGGGTCGTTCGACTAAGCTGAGTGAGGAAAGTTTGGTATTTGTCACATCAGTCTTTATTTTTTGAGAAATTCTTATTAAGGACGCAATTGTGATGCGAATTTATAAAAGCAAAAATGCTGTTATTATGGACGACTTTCAATTACAGGTGCAAATAATGGAGCGGTCCAGTCCAGTTTCTTTTCAGAGTTAAAATTGATTTTTTTTTTTTTTTGTAATTTCTCGTTAAATATCGTAGTTATTAGAATCGAATTAGATACAAATAATTTAAGATTTTAATTTATTAAATTAATAATTCAATCACTAAATTAATTGAGTTAATTATTAATTTAATAAAAATATTATAAAAAAATAAATATTTTAAAATTTTAAAATTTAACCTTTTAGCTCAAATTATAATTTAATAATTTAATCATAAATTATAAATTTTAAAATATAAAATTCATAAAAAATTAATTACTAGACAAAAATAAAATTATGTAATATTTTATTAAAATCATATTTAATATTTTAATAAATATAATAAATAATAACTAATAAATAATTACAAATAATAATTATTATTTATATTTATTAAAAATATAAATTTTTAATAATAATAATAATTAATCTTTATGTAATAAAAATATCTATATAAAATTATAACAAGGAAATATTTATATTTATATGAAAATTAGTTTAAAGCAACTAAAATCCATTTTATATTTTTATATGATATAAGATTTTTTATTAGTTCTACATATATACATTTTTATTAATTATTTCAGGTCAAGGTCAAATAATTAATCATTTTTATTAACAATTTCCATTTTTTAATTAATTTTAAATACTATTATTTTTATAATTATTTTTTGTTATAATATCAATTAATAAAAAAATTTTATTCGATCATCTTTTTATGAAATTTATTTATTTTTACACATATGTAAGTTTTTTTACAATATCATTATTTACATGTCTACATATCATTAATATAAGGATACAAAGACTTTAATAATAGAAAATAAGAGTTAAGGGGTTTATTTATATGAAATAATAATGTAAGGGCTTAATTAAATTATTTTGAATACTTGAAGGATTTGTTTTATATTTTGCTTAAATTTATTATTTGGTATTGAACCAATCCGATTCAACAAAAATTATTCTGATTTATTATATAAACCATGTGGTTCGCAATGATTTAAAACAGTTTAATTATAAAATTAGTCTAATTATTGAATAAAATCAATTTCAACATTGATTTATTAATTCAACTTATTAGACCGATGATCTAATTCAATTTTTATAACTATGATTAATATAGATTTGAGTTCAATCCTTTTATTTTATAATTATTTTAGATTTGAACTTTCTCATGCTCAAATAGATGTAATTTGGATTTATTTTTATGCGAACATTTATATTTTTTATATATTATCAATTGAGTTTTCAAATGTTTAAAATGAAAATTACAAGTATGAAATTTTTTACGTTATTTTTATTATTATAAAAAATTTTGTTGGCTTTTTAATTTAATCAATAAATTTAAAAATTTCACAAAGCATAAATTAGAATGATTAAAATGATAAATGAGTTTAACATTAACATACTAATAATTATTATTTCATTTATTTAATTAATGTTGCTAAGTTTTATATCTAGATTAATTAAACAATGATAGAAATAAATTTTGATAAAAATAAAATTAAAATTAAAAAACAATTAACAAAATTAACTATAATAAGTTAATAATTCCATTAGTAAAAATTAAAAAACGAGATTAAATCAGATTTAGTGGAAATCTGAAAAGGACAAGTAATATTACTCACGTTAATTTTATCCAAATCTAATGGATAATTAAATTTTTATCTTAATAAAATAAAGATAAATATTTAATTTTGGAGATAGACTTCAGAATGAATATAATTTTAAATCTTTTATTGAATACAAATACGTGAATAAATAATATAGCACTAAAATCGTATCTTATTTATTTATATCTATTTAATAAATTAATATTTATTTAATAATATAAATTTATTTTAGATTAATTAGAATTAATATATTTATATTCAAAAAATATATATTTATAAAAAATTTTACATAAATGTGTAGGATAAAAATAAAAATAAATTTTTTTATTTTTTATTTTTTTAAAATACTACTAGTAGAGAATAATCCTTATTCTTGAATATTTATAGATGAAAATTATAAAAAATTTAAAATATTCATTAATTATGGATACAAATATGTAAATATAAAATATTAAAGATAAAGACAAAAAGGTTCTGCGTATCTTGTATCTTATTCATTCACACTCTTAATAGTAACATATAAATAAACAAAAAAAAAAAGGTGTTCAAAAACCGTAACAAAAACAATCAGATATCGCTGCGGAAGGGTGGGGGCGGCATGAATGGACGGCAATCGTTTATCCCCACGCAATCTTAATCAAGAAAATTTATCTGCAAATGATAAATGAAAATAAAACCATATAGTTAGAACGTTTTTCAAGAGTTCTAATCTAATGAGTAGATTCATGAACAATTTTGATGTGATTTAAATATACTTTAATTTTGTATTAATATCAAATTTATTAATAAAAAACCGGATTTATCTATTTTGAATATTTGAATTTATCAATAAATTATAATTGTATAACTATAAATTAAATTGCGTGAAGAATTCCATAATAATAAATACCAAAAAATCAAGTCTACAAAATTAAATTTTTTAATGTATAAATTAAATTAAGAGTTTAATATTTAAGTAAATTATTAATATCTACATTATTAAGAAAACATTTTAATTAATGAATAAACAAATTTTATTTTTAAAAAACTTTCTCATTAGTTTAAGATTATCTGACAAATCAATCTATACGCTAAAGAGTAAATTGAGTAAGAAAACAATTCAATTTACCGTCCAAAATGATGAAGGATTAGCATCAATGAAAAATTGGATCCAGCATTGGTTCAATATCTTGCTTGACGGTTCGCTTTCTCTGGTTTTTGAATTTCTCCGCTGAGCTTTCCCATCCTTGCCTTGGCTTTCCGTTCAGCCCTTTCCCATGTTGTTCAGTTCTTCTCTCACCTTGGCCACCACTGCTTCTAAGCACTTCACTTCCTTTTCCTTTTCATTGTTAAATGGTATAATTAGTGCAGTAAACGCAACTGGAATTAGATCAAGGCAGGATTGATCATTGACAGAAAGCAAAGAAAGTTAGCAAATCAAATAATGCAACTAATATTTACCACAACCTTCCTTTTCCAACACCAACGATGTTCCTTTTTGGGAACTTTTGATTTTGCAAAAAAAAAAAAAAAACCTATATTACTATTATGTCACTAACTCCTGGTCATCTTTAATTTCTCCTCTAAAGCCAAAAAGAGATCAATGATAAATAAAAATGTGAATAAAAAATAAAATCCTCATTGACTTCATTCTTAAGCTTGAACTACAGATGGGTGTTCATGAAATGAGTTAACCCGGCCTACAAATTGGATTAACCATTTCTAAAGTCAACTCCGTGTTTCTTAAGATTTGTCCATTTATATTATTTTATTCATAAAATATTAAAAAAACTATATTAATTTTTATATTTATGATAAGATTTAAATTAATTAATTAAAATTTTACATAAAATTTTTGTAGATTCAAATTTTCATTTTTATCATTAAATAATTGTATCTTCTTTTTATTCTATATTTTATTAATTTATATATTTAATGTTAAATTTTTATTTGACTTTTAATTTCATAAACTAAAAGTATAAAATTTTCAAATAAAAAATATAATTTATCAATAAAATTTTTAAATATTTTTTTGACCTCCATCTTAATTTTAAAAAAATATATTAATATGCATTTAAGACATTAAATTATTAATTAAATTCATTTTAAGAATTTGATTGCTTAATTAGTAAAAAAGAAAAATTTGCTATGCAAAAAAAAAGGTTTACATAAAATTCAAATATAGTAAGTATTTATAGATCCAAAAAATTATAAGAAAATTTGATAAAAAAATAGAGTGTAATTGAAATTTGATAATGAAATCAATAAAAAAATAAGAATTTGAAATTGAAGACAAAAATATGACTTAAAAATCAAACCAAGAAAAATTCATCAAATTTTAAATTATTTTTAATCTCCTAAATATTTATATTTCTCCATGCATACATGCACCCATAATAAAAAAGTTCCATTCGTTAAAAAGAATAAAAAAATCCAATTTATATAGAGTTTAGAGTACGAGCAATAGAACCGAGCAATAGAACTAATGTATATATTAACAAAAAATTGCATGAAAATCTAGAAATGAAAACCTTTTTAAAAATAAATCACATACTTCAAGGAAATAAAAAAATGTTTTTCTTTTTCTAAAAAAATTCATTATTTATTCTTATTGATCGTAAAAATTATTGTAAAAAAAATGAATAGAAAAATTTAAGAGAGAAAATAAAATTTTGGAAAAAAATATGAATAAAAAATACTTTGAAACGAAGAATTTGAAGAAATTTGAAATTGAATGTTTTCAATTTTGCATTAAGTATTTTAAAATATAAATAATCAAACATATTTTTATCCATTTATTTAAATAGATTTTTTATTCGTTTATTTAATTGAAGATTTAAAAAATATATTAAGATTGATATTTTTAAGTTTTTAAATAAAAAATTCTAAATAGTAATTCATGCATCATTTATCAATTTAAATAAATTGAAATATTTTAAATGAATTTGAATAATACAAAATAAAGTAAATAATTATATATCTTTTTATTTGTTTTTAAGTTAATATTTGAAAATTTGTTATTATTTAATGATTTAATTTAAAAATTTTTTATATTTAATTATTTTGATAACATATAATATATAATATTATTTATTATTTATTATCTTATGTGTTATCTAAATAAACTATTCATCTAAATATTTATGTAAACAAATTTTATCACATATATATATTATATAATATATTATTTATTAATCAACTCATACATTCGCATCGAGATATGCCTAGGATCTAAAACTTAAGCTCGAAGTCACAGCCCGAAGTTGGGTCACGTGTATGAGACTGGGTGGGTGGCCTAACCACTGAACATATATATTTGCGACAAAAATGTCAAAATCATAAAATTATATAAAATGACAATTTCTTCGTATAAAAATAAAAAAAGGATAACCTTTTCATTAAAGATTTTGGGTTGGGCTTGGATCAGCCAACCGGACTGACTGTTTCTAAAGTCCAGCCCAAATTTATTTAGATCCATCCATTTATATTATTTTATTATACTAAATAAAAAATCATCTTAATATATTATTTGAAATAAAATAATCGAATCAAGATTAGCTGAGGGTCATTTTTATGAGACTGGGTGGGCCCAACGTTGGACATCTCTACTGTAACTATTCGAAGGGATATCAAATTGACGTAATATTACGTTAGAAATTTTATTTTGTCATGCTTGATTAGTGTGAAAATTGATGTGAAAAATTTTAATAACGAAAAGACTAAGGAAAATTTTCTCTAATTTTTTATCTTATTATCCTATTAAAAAAATTAGTAAAAGAAGGCAAAGGGAAAATTTTTTTCAGCCTTGGCTTCACTTGACCGTCTCGTCGTGCTCTGTTTCTGCTTTCAAACTCCAAACTTTTCATTTTTATTGGATTGTGGAGCCTATGAGTATTTTATTTTATTTGAAACTTGTCTAATCTTCATTGTTATTTCATATTCATAGATGGCTTGAGTTGTTATTATTAATTAATTATTATAGAGAAATTATCAATCCAAACACCTTCGTTTTCTTTTCCTTCAAAATTTCCTTGAATCAAACAAGATCGAAGGGTTATCAAAATGAAGGATGATGTTCGAAAACCTTTTAACTACACAGTAATCATGTGCTTTCCCAATGAAAATCAATGAAAAACAAAAAAAAACAAAAAAAAAGGACATAGAACTACTAGTATTACAAATACAAATGAAATTTCTTATTCTATACCAGTTTCTTTCGTAGCGTTGGTGCCTGGGTAGACTGGGTTTTCGCCATTCGTTTGTTTCTTTTCACAGCCGAAAAAGCCTAGCAATCAATCTTCCCTCGGCCCCTTTCCGATTCTTTAAGATGGACTCAATTATTATTCTATCACTTCCTAGTTATAGTAGAAACCGTAAACCGTACTCCATATAAGAACAAGCATCTATTGGATCCTGGCAAAGAGATCTTTCCACGAAACTACCAAAATAGAATAGAAGAAGTTGACGGGAAAGTAAACGTAGGGGGGTTCTTTTTATAAAGAATAATCAGTTTAAGTGCGCGCAGAGTCGCGCGGTAAACGTTCGATCTAAGTAAAAGAAGTAAACGGAGTCGAGCGTCTACGACGATTCACTGCTGGCAGTGTCGGTGGGTATTGTGTAATTTATTGTTTCTCCGATTTTGTTTTTGTTGCTTATGTGTAATGTTTTTATTGGATCATCGAACTTGACGTAAGTACTCACGTACGCCCTTGTGTAATTAAGAATCAAAGGTTTTATGCTCTTGCATATATAACAATAATAACATGGGTTTTAATTTGATGATTAATTTTAAAAGATGGAATCATTATTTGTTTATTCTTTTTTATTGCTTGGAGGTAGATTAATTTAACAAACAAGAAGTAAACGAGACTTCTTTTGATTGATTTTTTTATTAAAATTTCCTTTTCACTTGGAAAACAATATTATTTGATAACAAAATTAAAGTCATTAACTATAATATGTATGGATAATTGAAATTTGAAATTTTAATATTTGTGAGTGTAGATACTTGCTAATATTTTATTCTTTTAAATTTTTTTAAAATTGTTAAAATTAAAAATAAGTTAGAACTGGTGTTAAGACTGCTTCAGTGAAAGTTATTTTATGAAACATGTGATAAAACTGTTTCAGTTAAAGTTATTTTATGAAACAATTATTTATAGAACCCTTTTATAAAATAGCTGTTTACAAAATAACTATTCAAGAAACTATTCTTTCATGAAACAGCTATTTTTGAAATAACTTTCTCAAGGAAAAAAAAGTAACATCTTTATCGAAAACTCGAAAAATACAAGTTGCTTTACTAAAAGTTATTCCATAAAATATGCTTCATCAAATGTTATTTAACTAAAGTGAAAATAACCCAAGAATATAAATGGGTTCTTGGTTAATTTCGTTATTGGATGTTTTAAAAGTTTGATTTGGTGATCAAATATGAAAATAGTTAAGAGGTTTCCTTTTAACCTTTCCTCGAAATATAGTGCTTCTCTTTTTCTTTCAGAACAGATAGTGAACTCTATGTTTACTATACCTATCATTAAAAACTAATTAAACTATCATTAAACAATACATATATTTTGTAATAATCAGTTCTCACATTATTTATCATTATTTCTATTCAATATTTAAAATATGTAACTCTATTCTTAAAAACTATAAATAAGAGTTTTCATAATTCATGTGGTACTTTTTGGACTTTGACAGATCTCTCAAACTCTTTTTGAACTTTCTCTCAAACTCTCTTTGCAATCCTCTCTTCCTAAATCTTTTTCTTAGTCTTATTCTCTTATCGACTCAGCTTTATTTCACAATCTATCACCATCTGTCACTATATTCAATACTTCAGGGTCTGTTCCAATCTTTCTCTCCGTCGCCTTCGGCATATCTCATTTTACTTGTTTGCAATGCTTCCTCACTTCAACAAAGAACTCGTTTATATTTTGACGACTCCACTGGAGAGGAGAGATTGCATTATGCAAAACAATTTCTAATCTTGCTTTGTTAGAAAAAATAAAAAATTCTACTGCAAACCAAAATGCTAAAACCCTTGCCTACATCTAAAACTGATGACGATGATTTAAAATTCCCAAGAGAGGATGCAAAAGTTAGAAAAGACTAACTCCTAACTCACATATTCTAATGCCATAACCTTTCAAACCCAAACTGCTACTGATGGGAATGGAAACATTTCTAATGGAGCTATCCCGAATGGCAATGGAGAAAACATTGCAAATGTGCCAAATCCTGGTGTTAATGAAAATCTTAGTGTGAACAACACCTCAGCTGTTGATACTTTTACTATGACTTTTCCTCCAACCACAACTCAGGGCTTCGTCATGAAAAAAGAACTTCAAAAGTTGTTTAAGAGAAATAACAAAAGTTTAAACTTTTTTTAATTTGATTTTAAGCTAACTTATTCTGTTAGAGTGGCTACTAAGCCATATCCTAAGGATTATACTAATCTTAAATTTAAACAATTCAATGGCCAAACTAGAGATGCTTGTGTGCATGTAATGAAATTTTTAAAAACTTTTGGAGTAGCTGGATTATACGATGATTTGAAGGTAAATGAATTCTAAGTCTCATACTGAAAATGTTTACACTTGATATGTCAATCTTACATTGGCTTTGTTGAATCTTAGAGTTAGATGTGTATAATGTTTGGAGAAAAAAAAAATTTTACCTAAGAAAATGTTACTTTGATTAACTTGGGAAGAGAACATTAGAAGTCATGAAAGGATTTCATAGAATACATCCAATGCTTTAGGGAAATAGTGTTGGACATTTAAAATTCTCATAATGAGAATAAACTAGTAAAAGTATATATCCAAACAATGTTTGATGAATATAGAGTGTATTTGAAGAGTTTATCTCTTTCAACCTTCGCTATTTTGGTTGAAGTTGTAAAAAAAAAAAAAGCAATAATATGGTTCTTAAGCAATGAGAAGTCAATTGTTTCACTAGAAGGAATACTTCTATAGTGAATGCAATTTAAGAAGGAACAAGACAAAAAAATGGATCTCCTCATTCTAACATGTGTCCTAGAAGAGATAATAAAAAAAAAGACAAGATAATGATACTGGCTCTCCACCATTTTCAATTCCAATAGATAGAGTGAAAGCACTACTTCAATAATGGATTAAAGATGAAAATGTGAATCTACCTTATGTTCACAACCACCAATAGTAAAAAAAAAGTCCAACCCAAGGTATTGTGACTATTACCAAATTGTTGGTTATCCACTTGCTGAATGTAGAAATCTTCATTGAATATTCCATCAAAAAGTGCAAGTAGGAGAAATATTTATTGGAAATAACCCACCATTTTTAGTTCTAATGGACAAAGTGAAAGCACTACTTCAATAATGGATTAAATATGAAAATGTGAATCTACCTTATGTTCATAACCACTAATAGTAGAAGAAAAGTCCAACCCAAGTTATTGTAACTATCACTGGATGATTGGTCATCCATTTGTTGAATGTAAAAATTTTCATAGAATATTCCATCGAAAGTTACAAATATGAAAAGTGCTTATTGGAAATATTGGAATTCAAAATAATCCATTTCCAACTCATCAAAATCCTCAAAGGCATTTGAATGCAGTAATTCATGCTAACTACGATGATCCTTCTTCATCATGAAAATTTTGATATATCAATTATTCAATCAAAGTTATCAAGTTTCAAGAACTTTCAAATTTGTTAGCACATTTTTCATTTAAGTAATAAGAAAGAGGTGTTGAAATAGTTCTGGTCCCATCAAGTAGAGAAATTGATTGCCCGAAAAAAAGTGTTGAGTTAAATTCCTCTTATTTGAGTAGAAGAGAAATCTCATTGAATGAACAGGCAAGAAGAATAGGATGCTCCTTGATTTGGCTTTAGAGTTAAACTCCTTAGAATCAGGTAGAGAACCTAACCTATCTCTTTATCCTAAACAGTGTTGAAAGCTTTCTTCAATTGTACATAAGATTAGTCTTCAAAATCAAATTGAGATGCAAAATTGATATGGCCACTGTGTTGAATCCACTTTTATTGGCAGCAATTTAACACTTCTTACTTTGAATTAAATTAATCTCCTTGTAACTAAGTTGAAAAAAAAATTATCTACTTAATATATAGTAGAGTTTGATCTCTTTTTTTTTGGGTAAAAAATTTACCTCTCTAGTATGAAATTGAGAAACACTCTTTGGCTACAGCTTAGTCGTTATTTTATTGTTAATACTTGCTATCAAATGAATCTCCTTAGTACCAAGTTGAGAATTATCTCTCTTTTATAAATTAAGAATACAATTATTGGCCACAACTTTATTGTTTATTTCTTGGCCTTAATCTCTAAAGTATTATGATGCAAATCATTTCTTTTGATGCTTCTAACTACAACTTTAATGCTTTCTAAAAGGATTGAATTAATCTTCTAGACATTGAGTTAAGAGATACTTTCTTCTTAATGTAAAGTTGAGAAAAAATTTTACTTTGTTGTATATAAGTAGAAATGAAGAACAATTACTAACAATAGAGAAATAAAGAAAATACGTTAATATAAAAAAAAAGTGTTTAGCCAACACTAAGAAAAGTTTAAAAAAATGTTGAAGTAAAAAAAAACAAAAAAAAGATCTAACTGACTATGTAGCTTTATAGAGAAGAGTTAGTCTTGCTAAATTGAGAAATAGCTTCCAACTTCTTCTATAACTCAGTCTAATAATCTCTTTACAGCTCTAATTTTTTTTTAAGCAAGGTAATTTTTTTTGTAATCTTTTCCAATTTTGTTTCTACTTTAATTTTCTCAGTTTTTAAAGAAAGAAAAGCTTTGGCTTTAGATATACATGTGTCAATACACCTAAGTATGAATCCAGCTTTCAAGGTATCATCCATAAATTGCAACATCAATTACAATCTTTTTGAAGAAATATCAGATAATGGAGTATTTACAATTAACAAAGCTCTTCCCAAAACATCGAAAGTGCAAAAGATAAAATCTTCATTCTTAAAGATATAGGTATTCCAAATTTTGCCTTATTTCTGATAAATATAGTTTAAACATTTTACATGTTGTGATAGAACAAAAAAATCATGGAAATCCACTCTAGCAAGAACATTCCCTAAATGTGTTTCAAGAGCATCAGAAGCACTAATGAAAACCTTTTTGTCCTAATACTGGAAGGGAAGAAACATGTGGAGTAATATAAAAAACAACAACGGTTTGAACAAGTTGAGTTTGAATAGTTTGAACCTTAATATCAACTAAGGTTCTAGAATTATTTATTTGGGCATTTTCAATGTCAGTTTCATCATCATTGTTTTTGACATTATCGTCAACATAAAAAAAGTATGGACAATAAGTCGTATCATCATATTCATCATTACAACACTCTTCACCATCATTGATAATAAGTTTTTCCTTCTAAGTAAGTTTTCCCTACAAAAGGAGAACATGAAGATGAAATACATATCTTTAAAAAAAAAAACAAGAAAGAATAAGAAAAATGAGAAGAACTTACTTTATGAGAAAGCACATACTTTTCTTTCATTTGACATAAAGCATGGGAAAGAGTAATAGTAGTGATTTTTTCATCTATTTGATTTTCACATATTTTTTCTTTTTCCTTGGATGAAATCTATATCAAGCACAAAGATATGTCACTTCGAGCAACATTGAGAGTTGTGAGATGTTTCTTAGAATTAGACAATAGTATGCAAAATGTTTTCCAATCAGAAATACACTTATCCCAATAAGCAAGCAATCTAGAACTACAGTAGCTAACTCAATCAAATGTTGGCACAACATAAATTCTAACCTCTTTACATTTCTTCTAAACCTTATAAAAAAGAAACTCAAAAACATAAGAGGAAAAATCTTTATCCAAAGGTGTATGAGAAGCATGTAGAATCATTTGATTATACCCAAATTGACATGCAACTCTACACATCAAATATACTTCAACGAAATATGAATTTCTATCAATGCCAGTACTAGTACTTTTTATAATAGAAGGTAGCATAACACAGTCGACTCAAAAATAGAACTCAATTTCTTATTGGCTTAATGTCTGAGAACGAGGTTGGCTTGGAGTACTATACTAAGAAACAGGATCACCATAGCCATTTTTTATCTGTAAGTATGGATGCCAAACATACTCCTTGGCTATATCTAACACTTCAAGAACACTTCTTTTTGTTATCTGATTATGCCATGCCTAAGCTCTATAATTATTTTTGAAGAGAAAGCTAGATGAAGAAGTAGTAAGTGGAGGATGCGGATTAGGTATTAGAGCACAAACATTAAATTTTCCCCACAAGTACATTTGAATGAAGGAAATATCGATATATGTCAGAATCTTATACTGACTAACTGATGTTTCAATCTTGAAAAGATATAAATCCAATCACCTATAAAGAGATCCCAATAGAAGGGAGCTAATGAGAAACACATACCTTTAGTAATTTTAATAGCTATAAGAATGAAAGTTGGACTAATTCCATTATCTGGATATCTTAGAAATACATGTTGACTAACCACATTCATCAACAGTACTTCCAATTCATACTCAGAATAAGAAAATTCAAGAAAGTTACTTTCACATTCTTTTGGTCTAAATCTATAAAAAAAAAAAAATTCGAACCAAATTAGAGAATCAAGCTGCCTTTGATTTTTCTTTCTGACACTTGAGTAAATACAAATGAAGTTATAAATTTTTTTTCCTCTTTAGATAATTCAATGGTACAAATATTATGCATCATAAGACAAGGAAGTTCAAGAAGAACACGTACATTTTCAAGAGTAAAAGTGAACTCTCCCTAAACAGTGATCATAGTATGAGAAAAAGTATTCCATCTGGCAAGAATAGCATGCCATACATCCATTCTACCTTCATTACAAATACGAAGTCTGGAGGTAACTCATACATCATCAAGCAATCTTGTTGAAGAAAAGCTTTTGCATATGCAAGCTTTTCAATTACTTTGATCACCTAATCTTTCCAACCTTGATAGGTTATGACTTTGAACCAAACTTAGTAATAGAAAGTGGAAATTCTCCATGCTCAAACTTGAACTTTAGAATATAATAGCATCGAATATAAACTCTATAAGTTGATGCTTCAAAACCAATACTTTTCCAAGAAAAGCCAATAGGAGCACTTTGATAAGAAGAAAATTTTCTCTCACGCACTTATTCCTAAAAATTTTCTCTCATGCACTTATTCCTAAAAATTATCTTTTCCTTTTTTTCTAATGATTTTATCCAAGCAATCTTTAGGAACATAAAGAAGTACACAATTCTTTCCAATACAAAGACATACTTTCTTTTCAAGATGCATTTTTGGAATAAAATCTTTTGGAATATTATTTTTTATTTTCATCATAGGAGCTTAAGCAGTGTGAGAAGGTTGGCTATAATTGATTCTCGACATTAAGAGTGAAGAATATCTACAAGAAATTAGCAACGAAATTTAGATAAGTTTTTCTTAAACATACACCATAATTTTTTATTTATTCTAAAAAAAAATGAAATAGCCTAAAAAAAGTCAAATAGTAAAAGAAAAAAAGAAGCTTACTAGAAGTGTTGAATAAAGAACCTTTTAATAATTTTCTTTTTTTTTAGGGAAGCATTCCCATTACCTATTCCTTTTAATAATTTTCTTATTTTTTTTATGGAAACACTTTCTTAATTATTCCTTTTAATAGTTCACTTATTTTTTAGGAAAACACTTTTATTACTTATTCTCTCTTTTTTTTTTAAAGAAATACTTTAGTACTTATTCTCCTATTCTTTCTTGAAAACACTTTCACTACTTATTTTTTTAGAGAAACACTAATGTTATGGCGTATAATTTCATACATTACCTGTTTAACCGATAACACTTTGATTTACAACATTAAAATTTACTTATTTTATGCATGAAACATTCTTTGATTTTCATCAAATAATTTTTATGCAAGGGGCAATGAATCGATACATATACAGTCATAAATATATATATATATATATATAATTTTTTGCTTTCATGAAATTTATATCATGCATCTTTAAATTACAAGAATAAATATATTTTATTTCATATATTTTGCTTTTAATTTTTCATTATACTAATGCAAGAGCATTTCTTATACTAAGAATTCTCATGTAGGGGGTAAAATGCAGAAACTTGATTTTGCTTACTAATATTTTATTCTTTTAAATTTCTTTGAAGTTGTTAAAATTAAGAATAAGTTAGAAGCATGTGTTAAGACTATTTTAGTGAAGGTTATTTTATGAAATAGGTGATAAGACTATTTCAGTGAAGGTTATTTTATGAAATAGCTATTCATGGAACAACTTTTTTACAAAAAAAATATTTACAAAATAACTATTCAAGGAATAACTCCTTTATAAAACAACTATTTTTGGAACAACTTTCTCAAGGAACAAAAGCAACACTTTTACTGAAAACTCTTGAAACACAAGTTGCTTAACTAAGAGTTATTCTATAAAAGATACTTTATCGAATGTTACTTCATTGAAAGAAGAAGTGAACATAACCCAAGAATATGATAGGGTTCTTGGGTTAATTCTACTATTGAGATGTTCTGGAGAGTTTGATTTGGTAGATCACATGTGGAGATAGTTAAGAGGTTTTTTTTTAACCTTTCTCTGAAATATAAGTGCTTTCTTTTTTCTTTTAGAACAAATAGTAAACTTCTATGTTTACTATACCTATCATTAAAAGCTAATTAAACTCTAATTAAACAATACATTAATAGCTTTTGTAACAATCAATCCTCTCATTATTCACAATTATTTCTATTCAATACTTAAAATATGTAACTCTTATTCTTGAAACCTATAAATAGGAGTTTTCACAATTCATGGGGGACTTTTTGGACTTTGACAGATTTCTCACAACTTTTTCTCAAACTCTTTATGCAATCCTCTTTTCTTAAATTTTTTTCTCAGTCTTAGTTTCTTCCTAACTTAGCCTTATTTCACCATCTACCACTTACCACCACTTATCACTGCACTTAATACTTTAAGGTTTACTCTAGTCTTCCTTTCCACTGCCTTTTGACATATCTTGTTTTACTTGTTTGCAATGCTTTCTCACTTGAACAAAAACTCATTTATAGTAAGTAAAATAATGAATAAGATTTTATTATTACATAGTCTAATTATGTTCAACTTTATAGTATTAATGTAAGAAAAATCGCTTATAATAGGCTTAATTCCATGAAACTAATGCCTTGGCAATTTATTTTCTTATCATTAAACTATTTTAGGTAGTTTTCTTTTCAAAATAAAAAAATGCTACCTAATTTTTGGTGATTGAATAACAAGCATTCGGCCATTAACATTTAATAAGAATATACAAAGAAAAGTTTTTCATGAAAAAAAAAAGAAAGAAGATGAGAGAGAGAGAGAGTCAATTAGGCATTTGAACAACTCTCAATGAGAAATTCTTGCATTCAGTTTGAAAGACTTATGATGTGATATTGTTCAACGATCAGTAATTTAAGATGAATTTTTTTTCCCTTCTATTTCTGTTTAACAAGTAAGTATATATATGATTTTGTTCGTATATGTCTTTCGTAAATTTTTTTTACATTGGTATCACAACTAGTTAGCTAATTCTTGGAAATGCCATTGATTTTTTTTGATCATTTGTTTTTCGATTTTAAGAAAAAAAATATCTTTGTTGATTTTTAGATATTGGATCACATAAAAATGATTGAGATGAGTCTTAATCATTTTTTTAACTTATGTTGACTCATGAATTTATGATTTTTTATTGTATGTTGTTATAGAAAATCATGACTATTATTGTGAGGATTCTCATTATTCTGAGATATTAGCTCAATTCCTGAGAGTCATAAGGCTGACAGTAGAATTAAGGCAATACCGAATAGATCCAAACGATTATATTGAGAGGCATATGATCAAGGTCATTGGTATGATCCAAGAATTGATCTAGCATGGCAGCATGGATATTATGTATGACCAGATCAAATATGAAATACTATTGGATGCGGTTTTTACTCTTAGACAAAAGAAACTTTTTCAAGATATCTGGATGTCTTTGGGGAGTGATCCTAGGTATGAAACTTTAATTAAGGGTTTTGTGAAGGAATATGTGAGAATGAGAGCAAAAAAGAGTGCAAGCCTCTCAATCTGCCTAAGTCATTGTAATGGGAAATAGAAAATTCTTGAACCTCTATGGATAGGCAATGTGAATGCAAAATTATAAAGGAATTTTTAAAAAACTATTAAAAGAATTTTTAAAATCTATCCCTGTTCTTAGACAAATCTTTGAAAATGATTATGAGCATGTTTTCTTAACATTTAGTATATGTATATATATTTTCATGAACATGTTTTTAGATTCAAACCATTTTTTGTAAGACTTGTTTGTTTGAAATCAATATATATATATATATGCTATTAATTATAAGATTTCGTAACCTTATGATTAGTGAGAGTTCTAAGATAATTGATTTGTTCTATCTTTGAATAATTGATTTTGCATAATAAAATAAATTAATGATAAGCAAACACTTTAAAAAAAATAAAATTTGATTATGAACATAGTGAATTTTTGGTTTCATTTTTATGTGAATGATTGCCATTATTTTTCTTTGTGACATCATAGCATAATTAGAAGTGTGCAATGCTAGACATTAATTGTGCATATGTCTCTCGAAAATAAAATTATACTTTAAAATGGTTTATGCTTTTAAGAACATTTTTGCTGAGTTAAACAAGAGTAAAAAGCTAAATGGGGACAATTATGAGATTTTGAGTATGAAAATGCATTATGTACTTGAAGAATAAGAGGTTTTTGATGTTTTGAACAATGTCCTTGATAAGCTTAAGGAAGAGAATACATCCCAGCACATAAGGATCGAGAGGCTCATGAGGCTTGAAAAAAAACTCCATTGCACACATTATATTGCTTAACAGTATTGAAAATGATATTATGCGTGAGTTTTAGTATTATATAATAGCCAAAGAGATGTGGAGTGCCCTGAAAGTAAAGTTTGGTGCAACTTCGGTTACCAAACTGAAACAGCTTACTATCAAGTTTGAAACATATAAGAAGTGGTCGAATCATAATATGAGGTAGCATATGAAAGAGATATCAAATATGATAAGCGAGTTAAAAGCGGATGGCTACAATTTGACAGATGTATAACAGGTTCAAGCTATTATCTATTTTTTGCCATATAGTTAGGAGCACATAAAAGTGCATCTTACCTATAATAAGAGTATAATGACTATTTATGATGTTTCTTGTCATCTTCAATTGGAAAAAGATCGTATATAAGTGTAAAAGCCTAGTACTGATGCATATATGGCATCATTTAGTTCAAAAGAAACTTTGGGTTTCAAGCATAAGCCAAATGGTGGGAACAATAAGACAGCTCTTAAAAGGCCAAAAAATGGCCAAACTAGCAAAGGACAAGGTTTCAAGGTTCATCCTATGAAGAATCAATTGAGACTCAAGTGCTTTAACTATGGTAAAAAAGGTCATTTTACTCGTGAATGTAACGAGCCAAAGAATGTACAAACCTTTAAAGCATTTTTACATAATGCTAAAAGTATTGTGTTTGTTTCTAGTTTTGTTATGATGACTGAATCACATCTTTTGTGGATTATAGACATGGGGTCACAGACGATGTAGCACAAGATAGGAATATGTTTGTGGATTTTCGTCGAATTCTACATGAAACAAAATGGATCTATGTAGAAAATAATTCATCGATTGAAGTAATGAGAATTAGCACTTACAAGCTATGCATGCGTGGTAGAAAAACTCTTATCTTACATGATGTACTTTTTACTCCTGATATTTGATGGAGTTTGGTTTCGTCATTGTTCTTTTTAGTTTAAGATTTGTTTGAATTTTAATAGTATTGGTTTAAGTTTATATTTGGATACAACTTATTATGGATATGGACATTTATTAGATGGTTTTATTATGTTGATATTGTTCCATAAAATAATCTAAGTTTTTTCGTTATGATTGATTCTGACATGAATATTGATGTGAATATTTGGCATGCTAGACTTGGCTATATAAGTCAACAAAAAATGGATAGATTAGGAAAAATGGGATTATTAGGCCCTATTGAGAAAGTTAATTTACCATTATGTGAAAGTTGTCTAGTAGAGAAAATGATAAAAAAACCATTTGGTAAAGGAACTAGAGCTAAGGTTCCAATGCAATTAATACATTTTGACATTTGTAGCTTGATAAACATTAGGTCACAGAAAAGAGGTCGGTATTTCATCACATTCATCAATGATTTTACACACTTTGGGTTCGTTTATTTGAATCTCACAAGTCTAAAGCATTAGAGTGCTTTAGAAAGTAAGTAAACTTGGTAAAGAATCAATTAGACAAAATCGTTAAGGCATTAAGAACAGATCAATGATGTGAATAGTTACCCAATCAATTCAAACAATTATGTAATGAAAAGGGTATTGATAGGTAGTTGACCATTCCTAGAACTCCGTAACAAAATGGTGTTACAGAGAGAAAAAATATGACTTTTTTGGAAATGGTGAGGTTTATAATGGCCTAAGCAAATTTGTCAATCACTTTATGGGGTGATGTGTTGTTAACTGCTACTTATATACTAAATAGAGTACCTTTTAAATCGGTTACATCCACTCTTTATGAATTATAAATTGGGAGAACATTTGATTTTAGTAATTTAATACTTTAGGGTTGCGCTATCTATGTACATGAGAATGCTCACCCACATAGCAAGTTAGGTCCTAAAGTCTAAAAGAGTACATTTGTAAGATATTCTAAGCATTCAAAGGGATACCTGTTCATAGGTGAACATTCAAGTGAGAGTGTAACTGAATTTGAATCTTGGGATGCCATTTTTTTAGAAAGTGAATTTTTAAATAAAGGTGAGATAGATAAGAAAATGTCTTTTTACAAGATTGAGAAAGCAAATGATTTATTAGTTCCAAATCAATTAATGCATATTCCTAATCAAGAACTAACAATATCTCATCCAATTAGGAGCATGGCTAAAGACGATGAATTTACTGAATTAATTTTCCAAGAATCACAAGTTAAGCAAAGTAATCATGAAAATATTCCTCGATATCGTCTTGTCATAAAAGAGGAAACGTTCTTGATTACCATATAAGATGAAGAAGAGCCAAGAAATGTTAAAGAAGGTCTCTCATCTTTCATAAAAAAAATAAATCGATGAAAGTAATGGAAGAGGAGATAGAGTCTATGAGATCAAACCGTATTTGGATATTGGTTGATCTTCTTAAAGAACACAAAGTGATTGGAAATAAATGGGTTCTCAAGATTAAGCATAAGTCAGATGAGACAGCTAAAAGATATGAGTAGTAAAAAGGTATACTTAACAAAAAAAAATGATTATGAAGAAACTTTCTCTTATATTGTGAGATTTACCTTGATATCCTTAATTTTAGCAATTATAGCCAATTTAGATTTAGAGTTAAATCAAATGGATGTGAAAACTACCTTTTTGAATGAAAGACTAAAAGAAGAAACCTATATGGAACGACCTATAGGTTTCATTAACAAAGGTCAAAGCACAAAGTGTTTAGGTTGTTAAAATCGATTTACGACCTTAAACAATCTTTTAGATAATGGTATATTAGATTTTATCAAGTGATAATTTCGTATGATTTTGTCATGATTGATAAGGATCATTGTGTGCACGTAAAAAAAGACAAAAATAAATTGTGATCTTGTCACTTTATGTAGATGACATATTATTGGCTAACAATGATAAGGAGTATATTACTAAAGTGAAAACTTAGTTGTCCTTAAATTTTAAAATGAAAGACATAGGCAAAGTAACATACATACTTGGTGCAAAAATTATAAGAGATCATTCTAAGAAGTCTTTAGTTCTTTCACAAGAGTAATACATTAAGAAAGTTTTGGAACGATTCAATATGCGAGACTACAAGCTAATAGATACTCCTATGGTAAAAAATGAAGGCCTTCGCTAAAGAATGTGTATTAAAACTCCATAAGAAAAGGAACAAATGGTAAGAGTTCCTTACTTTAGTGCTATTGGAAGCCTTATGTATGCTATAATGTACACAAGGCTGGACATCTACTATGCTATATGCATGGTAAGTAGATATCAATCTAATTCAGGTCAACCTTATTGGAAAGCCATTAAAAGGATATTGAGATATCTAAAAGGCACTACAAATTATTCGTTATGCTATCAAGAAAATGATCTATAGTTGGTTGACTATATGGACATCAATTAAAAAAGAGATTTAGATAAAATAAAATCTACCTTTAGCCATGTTTTCTTGCTGAATAATAGGGCTATTTCATGAAGTAATAAGAAATAGACTTATATAACACTATATACTATAGAAGCTAAATTTGGAGCACTTTCAGTGGCAGTACAAGAGGCTATTTGGCTTAAATGATTCTTGAATCATTTGAAATTTGAGAAGGATGAGTCCAACTTAGTGTTGGTGAATTATGATAGTCAAGTTACAATCGGATTCACAAAAGATCCTAAATATCATTCTAAGACCAAACATATAGATATCAAGTATAACTACATAAGAGATACGATTGCACAAAAGAAAGTCAACATGTAGTATACTTCTACATATAAGATGATTGCAAATCCATTTAGTAAGCCCATACCTACAGATGTGTTTAATAGCCACATGGGATCTCTAAGATTGCATAAATATTGAAGCATATATATTGATTGAACAGTTTGATATGAACAACATATAATATTTTCCCATTTGAGTTGACTTATATTGAATACAATTAATGCCATTAAAGTTTAATACTTTATTTTAAGATGCATGCACACATGTATATGTATATGTACAAATATGATATGATTCGAAAAGTATGTTAGACAGATGATTGACCTTCTCACACAGGTAATTACCTCAATGGTTTGGCACAATGAAGATGAGATTAGTTTTAAGCTATGGATTGAGAGCCTAAGCTTAAAATGAAATCGCCTTGATAAGGGATTAAGATGAGGTCACTCAATTTTGATATTTGTGATCGAAAGTGAATGGACCCACAATTTACTTTGTCTATCTTAATATATCAAGTGAAAGTCCTATTGATTATATGAAATCAAGTAGAATTATAGGTTCAAGTTAGATGCTAGGAGTATCCGAACTATCACTTGTACAGTATTGATATATAAATGATGAAAGACATATGTTCCCTAAAAAAAAAAGTAATATCATAGCATATGTTTCATACCACATGCGTATTGTTCAACCAATAAGGTTAACAGAAGAATAAATCTCTACTTCTTGTTGTCTGAGACCCTTGAGATCAGAGGATCTTATATTTAGTACCTTTAAAGACCTTCGACTATTTTTTAAAATTTTAGTTTAATATTAGCTATCTTGGATTGCTGTAAATGGTCATGGATGATTCAATCTATTAGGATATACCTGGATAGTAGTTGAATAGAAATGGAGAGATTCTAAAAGAAAGAAAAATCATTTTGGTGTCACATTTGGTTGTATTTATAAGTCGACTGATTATATTTGAAATGTCAAACATAATTGTGAATACACAAGTATATCATACATTATGATAAAAGAGAGATCGTGAGAAATTTGAAATGTGATTGAATGGGTATAGAGTGTTGCATACTTACTCTACTTGTACTTAAGAGTTACTATACATACCTAATAATTGTATAAGTAACTATATGCGATTATGAGTTGCTGTGTGCACTTGATAGTCATATAGCAATTGAGCTTTCCAAGTATGTTGGTTGCACAGCTTATTTTCTTGTATGAACCTGATGCAAATAATAAAAAAAATATTCTCGAGATCATAAGAGTTTAACACCCATTTTGTGCGAGTGAGGGATGTAAGAATAACCGCCCATAATGGGCTCAACTCCATGAAACCAACTACCTTGGTAGTTTATTTTCTTATCATTAAACTGCCTTTGGCAGTTTTCCATTTTGCAAGTAAAAAAATGCCGCCTATTTTTTGGTATTTGAATAACAAGCATTCAACCATTAACATATAATAAAGAATAGAGAGAAAAGTCTTTCATGAAGAAGAAAAGAAGGACAATGAGAGAGAGAGCCTTAAGTAGGCATTTGAATAACTCTCGTAAGGAATTCTTACATTCGATGTGATGGACTTATGTTGTGAAATCAAACAATTTTCGTATTGTGATCTTGTTCAACAACCAGTAATTCAAGTCAGGTTCTTTTTCGCTTTCGTTTTTGCTTAACAAGTATATATATGATTTTATTTGTATATGTCTTGGGTGAATTTTTCTTTCATTTAGTTTTTAAAGGGTTTTTAGACTTCATCAAAGGTGAACTTTCTTTTCTTTACTTATTCTTATTATTTTCCAACTTTGAAAAAGGAAAAAAGTAACAAAAGTTATAAAAATTAAACAGAATCTAAATAAATATTTTTTTTTAAAAAAAAAGAAAGAGTAAGCAAGTAGGACAGTGGAATGATTGGATAAAATGTGAGTAAAAATTAGTTTCTTTAGAAGAAAAAACTATTTGTAACTAAGCTTCGATTGTGCAATAAAAGAAGGCTTTTTTTTTTTTTTTCAAACAAAGAAACTTCATTGAGATCAAAAGACATCAGGTTTACAAAATAAATTGGGTTTAGTTTCTTTAGAAGAAAAAACTATTTTTAACTAAGCTTCGATTATGCAATAAAAGAAGGCTTTTTTTTTTTTTTCAAACAAAGAAACTTCATTGAGATAAAAAGACATCAGGTTTACAAAATAAATTGGGAAGAGATCCCTTACGTTCCGTACTCTCTGTTGACCAACCCCGCACTCAAGCTTTAACCTAATTTTGTGCTAAACTACTGTTGCTCATCTTTTAGTGGGAACAAAATGGTATGTACACTGTACACAAGATGTTTAATCCAAAATATCAAAAACCATGGCAACCCTCAATGTGGGCTCTCTTTTGCTTATTTCATAAATAGCTAGTGAACCATGCATGAGTCAACAATGATTGAAACAAAACCAAATAATGGTTCAACCTCAATCCAAGGGGTGCACGCACTAGCCCGTGCACCTCAAGGGTTACACGTGCACCCCACAAGGATACATGTGCCAGACCCACGCACTACATGTCGTGTATAAGTCATGCCACGCACGGACACAAACACACAAAAAAATCAACTAATCTTAAAGCTATTACTTTACACCTGCAACAGACCAATTAGTATTATGCATCTAACTTCCTGATTTTCATGCAAGGGACTACAAAGTGAAGAAGAAACCAAAAAAAAAAAAAAATTTGCAAACTTATTGTGACCCTATACATATACTCATTTGTATATTTTACCTTGGCTACATTATACTTCAACTTGGGAGATATCATTAAGTCTATTCTATAAGTACTCCTTAGCATCTTTGTCTAAGTTTTATGACTTGGTTGGTTTCTTAGCCTACTTTGGATGAACCTTTCAAGCCTGACAATAAATTCAAATTAAGTTCATGTTTCCAAGTTAAGTTGATTGCAAATTCGGTAAGTCTTAAGCTATCTGATATGTTTTTCCAACTCCATGTACGTATCTCTTGAACTTATTCAACTGATGAAATTTTCACAAGTATTTCAACAGACATATATCTAAATTCTAACATAGAGAAAATTTGTTATCATACAATTCAAATCGCATAATTCCCACTATAACTTAATTAGAAAACCATAAACAAATTTCAACCATATTCTCGAACAAACTTTCTATATCCCAATTGATTATTGAATAATAAGTTATATATATGTACATGCATCATCCATCCCTGTCACAAATGTTATAATTACTACTGTTCTTGAATTTTCATAATGTTCTTTTAATTAATCACTTAATTATTATTAACATTTTGTGAGCAGATTTCTTATATTTTTATATATTAAACTAAGATTTCTGAAGAATTTATTTGAGATAATTTCTATTCTAATTCTGTCATGCCTGAAAAAGTGAAAAAAAAAAAAAACAAATTAAATAAGGTCAGCTGATTGGGAAATTTACATTAAAATATAGAATAGAAACTACGATCTGGTGCTTAACAAAGCAGGAAAATAGAAGATGAAATAACAGTTAATGAATTGAACTAGAACAACATTAATTGATACATCAAGTCTTTCAATAATTAATACAATAATATTTTAGGTCTTTCAATACCATATGCTGAAACTTTAATATGCAGGATTAATACAGCGACTTAATACTAAACAAAGCAATCAAGCAACTATTATATCAACTGCCTCTGTATTTATCAGCCACCAAAAATCCAAGCATCCCGTCAATGTAGTTTTGGATTATAGAATTTAGCAGTGCCCACTGAATGTTGACTCCCCTGAGTTGGTCGCATTTCAGAAGCAGGCCTTCTCGATTTGAATTGGTGCCCATGTCCTCTATCAGCTTTATTTGCACAGCCTCCACCTCTGCTAACACCCCTGACCAGAATTTTACCTTCTCCTTCTCCTTCTTCTTTTATCATGGGCATGGACATGGACGATAAATTAACAATGCAAAGTTAGATTTACCAGGATACAAATTCAAGGAAAAGCATAAAAAATAATTAATGCCTTAAGGGTTTTAGAAAGCAATTTAATTACCAAATCAAATTTGCCTTTCTTCATCCCATGGTCCTTTTTAGTAACTTTAGGTTCTATTTTCCTTCTTCCGGCCATTATTAGATGTGGTATTTCTCTCTCGAATCTCGATTCTGTAGAACGTAAACGTATTTCATTTAAAAGACTCCAAAATGAAAAAAAAATAAAAATCATATGGATCAGATTCCAAGCATGTTTAATTTTAATCAAGTGCATGGCATGCATGTTTTTTCTTGGTCGGGAAAATAGAGAAACCCAAACAGATTTTATCATCCCTCCATAACAAGCACAAAACTCTCTCACTGCCTAAATCCAGAAATTACATAAATACAAAGAAAAGATATCCATATTTTACTTGCATTAAAAGCGAGAATACCTTAAATTGAAATAGGCAGAAGCAGAAATTGTTATGATTTGGGATAACAATTAGAGAATTCCTATGAAGGGCTATTTATATATACACAGTGCTCCCGATGGAACCAATAAGACATCGACATCGTATCCACAAGATGAACTCATCAAGATATTATCAAATCACATAAACAATGAGACTTAAACATAGGGTTAGTTTTTTTTTTTTTTTTAACCTTGGGGCAGTTTATTCATGCATTTTCTATAGTCCAAAGATTAATAAAATTCGTTAGTTTCGTGTCATATCTATTTTAATATTTCAAATGTGTTGTAAAAGTCTTTGAACATCAAGAATGAGGACATGATGCTAATATCCTTTACCAAATAAATTACAAAAAATTAAAAAAAAAGTCTCGTACTTTTTGCTAACTTCTTTACGTTATTAACATCGATTGGATTTTCAAAGTGTAAGTATAGACTTTAAAATTAAGCCAACAAGAATTTTGGCTATTTTTTGTTGTACAAGAGGTTCCTGCAATTTTAGTTTGTTCTAAATTTTAATATGTAAATCACTTGAATAACGTCAAACTGAATAAATAAATAAATAAATAAATAAGGTTTGCGGTCAAATTTGACTGGTCTAAAATACTTATCTCTAACCTTATCTGGTTCGATACAAATTATTGATTAGTTTATTTGGCTGTTCTTTAGTTTGTGATTCTGGTATTACCGGTAATAGTTATGTCCCTTTTTTTTTTTGTCTTTGAGCAATGCCAATTATTAAAGACTATTAGATAGTGATTTTAATTTTTACTTGTATATTGTAATATTTAGTCTAGTTCAAAATATCTGTTTAAAAAAGTTGAAATTTTTACAAAGCAATAATTTTGAACTACTTAAATATTTTTTTCATTGAGTGATTTAATAATATCTTGAAATGATTAAATTTTTATTAGGTTTTTAGTTTTTTTAAGGTCCAGAGGAAAATTAACTTATTAAGCTATATGCTTTTTATCGGTTATTTTTTTATTACTGGTGGAGAACTAAAAGGGGATATAAGGCCAATGATTTTTTCTTCTTAAAAATACTTTTGACAAAGAAAATAGCAATGGAAAGATGCAAAAAGACGTTAAAGATAGAAAGGGTTTTCTTTCTTCTAAGTGTTTGGGTTTAGGGATTTCTGGGAACAGTTTGGAAAATCCAAACGATGGAAGCCTAAAACAAAGGCAAAGGAAGATTTGGTGGAAGTTTAATGGTGGAGATGATGCAGTAGATCTAGGTTTTCAGATTTCAATCTTTTTGAGCTTTTCATGAAAAAAGAGGAGATTTTTACAAAATGAAAGCTGAGTGGGTTGTAGAGGAGTATTTGAGTAAATGTGGGGATGAGATTTTGGATTTTCAGGGTTGTTGGTTTTCTCTATTTGGTTCGTCGAAGGGCAAAGCCCTTAAAAGGAAGGGGGTGATGGGGTTAGAACACATGTTCATAAGGCTAAGAGGTGGAAGACTGGTTTTTCTTTTTGGAATTAGAGGGATGAGGAGAAACGAAGAAGAAAAGAGCTCTCATTATCAGTTAATTATTATTGTTATTTTTAATCATAAACATGTTAAAAATAATAAAACTATTGATATGAAAAAATCCTTGGCTCTCATTCTAGTTTATGTTTAAGATAGCGGTAAGCGTCTATATTTTATCAAACATATAAGCGAAAAGTAGTCATTTTGTTAAATCCTTTAAGCATTCCTGTTGCTCCTGCATAAACAACTTTTGTTCAACATAACTAAAATTAATTTACAATACATAAAGAAAATTTTGTTATATTTATGTATTCAAGATGTCTCTGAATTGAATTAAAAAATTTTAATTTATTTATATAATTACCTTTAAAAAATAATATTTAGTGAGTCTGAAGTTTAAATATCGACACATACAATATTTTCTTTTAATTTTGAATTACAGCTTTTACCAAATAAATTATAATTTTTTTAATTTCCGAAAAAGATATTCAAACTTTGCTATTAGACCAAAAAATCGTGTACTGACTGCTTAACAAAGTGTTGGCAGAATCCAAAAAACTTCACAAACAGTAAATGAAATAATTTTTAAATATAAATATTATATAAAAAATTACAAAAAAATATTAAAATAATTTTGAAACTAAACAAAAAGTTTTCATTCTTCAAACCAAATCAAACCAAAATTTAACATTTTACTTTTTAACTTGATTAAAAAATAAAAAATAATCCTAAAAGAAAATTCATAGCATATTCAGAAGAATTTTCTTTTATTTCCTTATGAAATATTCTTGACATTAAATTTTATTATTTTTGAATCAAACCAAAATTAAATATTAAAATTGCATCATTTCAAAGATAAGTGGCAATTTTTATCTATTACTTTAACTAACGTAATCAATATAAACTTTGTTTCCTAATCTATCTGATATTATAATATAAAAGTTGATGTTAATAAAACCTTTAACTAACGAAAATAGGCATTTATGTTCATTATAGTCATATATTTCTATTTTAAATAGTTGTTTATTATAATAATATTTATCCAGTTTATAAACAATTCTAATTCTATAAAAAATCTTTCATTAAATAAATTTATTTGATAAATAAATAAATTAAAATTTTCATTAAATAAATTTATTTTATAGATAAATAAAATGATAACAGTAGAAGCAAAGCAATTGCTTTGCTTTCAGCAGAAAGAGAGTAACCATTTACCCTGTAAAAGTCAAACATATTTTTTAATTACTCAAAGCCCAATAGTAAAATCACATGGGTAGATAACTATATATCTGTAAGGGAAGATGTAGTGCGAGAACTGAAGGTGTAGTGCGAGAACTGAAGGTGTAGTGCGAGAACTGAAGGTAGATAACTTCCAACCGCGTAGCCTCGAGCGTAATCGAACGATTTGGGTCTTTGACTTTGTTAGCTGGCTTTTCTTCTTCTTCTCTCCAAAACCTTTTATCTATCCGAAATTATGTAAAAGATTGTTACTCTATATACATCCAGTGGAGTTTTTGCTTTTAAAATTGGAGTTGCAAAATTTGTTATACCCATTAAAATATATTATAAAAAAAATTAATAAAGATATATGATAACATGCCGGCACCAACATATACATGTCAATAGAACCGAGCTAACATGCCAACCAAAGATAAATTGTAATGAAAATACGCTCTATGTTCAGTTTTATATTCTCATCGATTATCATTTCACTAACAATATACTAACTGCCATGTCGGGATTTGTCTCCACAAAAAATGGTCCCAACTTGAGTAAGTAGAAAGAAAAAATTGACTAAAGACTCGAGATATATGACAATCGACCTAAACCAGCAAAAAACCTTATGTCTATACCTTTTTGGGAAAACACTCCAGAAAAATATATGCAAACTGGAACAAAACTTGACATAAAAAACAATTAATCCAACTCTTAAGAAGTAAGACTTGTTAGATTGGGTACCATCAAATATGCAAGGAATTGACCCCGAGATAATGGTTCATAAGTTTCACACCCATCCAAAGATGAAACAAGTTCAGCAAGAGAAGAAAACTTTTGCTTTAGAAAAGAAAAAGGCTATCGAGGAGGAAGTTAGCAAGTTATTATAAGTAAGTTTCATCAGGGATGTCTATTAACCCGAATGGATAGCTAACATGGTCATGGTCAAGAAGCACAGTGAAAAATAAAAAAAGTACGTTGACTTTATCGGCCTTAACAAAGTCTATTCAAGGGATAGTTTTCTTTTTGCTAGCATAAATTGGCTAGTGGATGATAGCGCCAAACACAGCTTCTCAATTTCATGGATGCCTATTCTGGTTACAATTAAATCAAAATGTTGAAGAAAGATGAGGAAAAAATGACCTTCATCACTAAGAAAGGCCTCTATTGCTACAAAGTTATGCCATTAGGCCTGAAAAATACAAGAGTGACCTACTAGAGGTTAGTCAACAAGGTTCTCAAAAATTCGATCAGTCAGAACATGAAAGTATATATGGATGACATGATAATGAAAAGTTCTAGCCGAGCCCTTAAAAGACCTAAAAGAAACTTTCAATACCTTGAAAAAAATATAGCATGAGGCTTAATTTGAGTAAAAGCACCTTCAAAGTTATATCAAGCAAATTTCTCAGCTACATGATTAAAAAAAAGGGGATAGAGGTGAATCCATAGAAGGTTTAGACTATTTTACACATGAAAGCATCGGCCTTGATAAAAAAGGTACAGAGATTAATCGAAAGAATAGCTATTTTGAGCAGGTTCGTATCCAGGTTAGTATAGCGATGCTTACCAATTTTCAAAATCTTCAGGAACATTTTTTACTTCAAATGGACCCCTCGATGTTAGAAAGTATTTGATAAGCTTAAAGAGTTCCTTTTTTCTTCACCCATCTTTTTCGAGCCAAGGCCTGACAAGACATTATACTTGTATTTGGCCACTATCGACCAAGTCATCAGTTTGGTTTTGATTTGGGAAGAAGAAAGAACTTAGAATCTAGTATATTTTGTGAGCAAGGTATTGATAGGATTGAAAATAAATTATGCCAAGATAGAAATGTTAGCTTATGCAGTGGTCACGTTGACCAAAAAAATCAAACCATGCTTTTAGGCTCATACAATTCATGTATTAATAGATCAACCAGTCAGACAACTTTTGTAGAACTAAAACTGTTAGGTAGACTAATCAAATGGATAGCATAACTTAGCGAATTTGACCTGCATATACTCTCTAAATTAGCCTTAAAATCTTAAGTCCTAGCAGACATCATTGTTGAATACATGTCGTCCTAGACTAACGAGCGGATTGAAAATAGTAAAGAAGTTAAAGAAGAAAACATGTGAAAGCTTTTTGTCGATGGATCAGCTACTAGCCATAGTAGTGGGGTTGACCTCATTCTAATTAACCTAGAAGACTTATGATACAATATACCCTTAAAATCAGATTCAGAGCATCTAACAATGAGGCCGAGTGTGAGGCAATAATAACATCCCTAAGATTGATAATAGAGCTAAATGTAAAGCATATAATTGTATATAGTGATTCTTAACTAGTGGTTAGTTAGATAAACGACGAGTTCGAAGCTAGAAAAAAAAATCTGAAAATACTTAGACAAAGTATTGGCTTTTATCACCACTTCCACAAAGCCGAGGTGAAAAAATATCGAGGTAAAAAAACATGCTAGCAGACTCCTTGTCCAAGCTAGCCTCAATGATGATAACAAAAAATTCAGGTCAAGTCCTATTGGAAGAACTATCACAAAAGAGCATTGAAGAAAAATTTGTTAGATAAATAAAAAAAAATGAAACATACATGACCTCGATCAAAGTGTACTTGACCATAAAAGAACTGCCCAAAGATAAGGTTTAAGCTAAAGCTTGGATGAAAAAGGTTCCTCGATATGCCATAATCAATGGAAAGCTATATAAGAGATTTTTTAGCTTGCCCTACCTCAAGTGCAAAGATGATGAAAATGCAAATTATGTTCTTAAGGAAATTCATGAAGGGATACATGAAAATCACCTCAGACTTTAGTCACATAACTATAAGAAACTTAGGTGGGGTTACTATTAGCCCAGTATTAGGACGGATGCAATCGACTTAGTGAAGAGATGTGACAAATGTCAAAGATTTGACCATGTATAACATCTTTTATCATCTGAGCTCACTCTTATCAATAGCCTTTAGCCTTTTTTGTAATAAAGAATGGATATCCTCAAACCATTCACATTAGGCATATGATAGAAAAGATTTGTTTTAGTAACACTGAAGTGTTTCACAAAATGGCTTGAAGCTAAGGCCTTAGCTACTACAATGAAAACCAAGATTGAGAAATTTTTATAAAAAAATATAGTTTACAGATTTGGCCCAACTCGATCCATAATAACAGATAATGGTAAATAATTTAAAAATCTAAGGTTTAAATAGTAGTGTTATAACTTCATATTGATTTAAAATTCACGTCGATCATCCACCTTCAATCTAATGGTCAAGTTGAGGTGGCCAACGAGACAATATTAGAAGCCCTAAAAAAAAGATTGGATAAGGCCAAGGGCAAGTAGGCTTATAAGCTTTCTAGAGTATTATGGGCCTTAAAAATGATCATAAAGGTCCTTATAGAAAAGATTCTTTTCACCTAGCATTTAGGATAAAAGCCATGGTACTAATTAAGATCGACCTTTCAAGCTTAAGAGTTAAACTTAGTTCAGAAGAGAGAAATGAAAAACTCTCAAGGTTAACCTAGATTTGGTTGAAAAGCAAAAAAACATGGCTCTGACCTGAATAGCAACCTATCAATAGAGGGTGTCCAACTAATACAACAAGAGAGTCTGACATAAAAACATTAAGAAGACATTTTGGTACTAAAGAAGATTAAAGCCTTAGGTGTCAATGGTTAATGTGACAAATTAGCCTTAACTTGGGAAAGATCCTCTATGGTTAAAGAGATCATCTACGATGAGACCTTCAAGTTACAAGACATGAATAATAGTTTGATCCCAAGGACATGGAATGAGGATAATTTGATAGTTTACTACTAGTAGTTTGGACATGATTGAGCTTATTGTTGTAACCCAAAAATCATTGAATAAAGTTATGGTAATCATGTTTATTGTGTCTTAAATTTGTGTTTAATCCAACCTGTCATAACTTCAACTAAGTCTAACCTGAGACTTAAAGTCAAATATGATTATGCTTATTCTAAGTCTTAAGCTTAGGCTTCGATCAACCTAATGAAGTCTGACCTAAAACTTGTATCAAATAGATTCTTAAGTTAATTTAAAATATTCTTAAACATTTAGTTGAATTTTAAGCTCACTAAGCTGAGACTTTGATAATTGGTTCATTAAATTATTTTGAATCATCTGAGTTAAGTTCACCAAACTTAAACTATGTGATTATTTGGTGAATTATTGTTCGAGCTTAAATTTATGATATTTTACTTAAGCATTAACGAGGTCAATCGAAAAAATGAATTGAGAAAACTAAACTGAGACTTGAACAAAAATGTTAATTTTCATTGCAATATCAAGGTCATCACTATTAGTTAGTTATAAAAAATGATTGATAGAAGTTTTGGTGAGTGATCTAATCTAGTTTGAGGCCTTTATAAAAGCTTGATCTTATACTTAAAAAAATTAAAAAATTAAAAAAAACATAAAAAAAAAAAACCCTCTAGGCATCTCTTTGGTTAATAACAGCAGTGGTAGGCCCTTTTTCTGCATCAAGTGCTAGGGCAACCTCAAGTTTGGCATCCATAGTTGCATCCTTGTCCTCTTTTTAAAGGAGAGTGATTTTAACATGACATTAATTTAGAGTGGGAAAAATTAATCTAAACTTGAAAGAACTATTCCACTTGCTCGGATTGGAACATGGTCCATTGTATTTTATAAATGATCAGTATATAAATGCTATCATTATCAATGCACCTTAAGTTGTCACATTATTAATTAGTAAATCACAATTTTAAAATCGTTAAAAATTGATATTCTTAAATTTTAAATATTTAATTATATTAAAATAAATTAATGAAGTACCGTCTTATGATACACGGATAAATCCAATAAACAAACCTAAAATCTACTCAATTTGTGTTGAATGAAAAAGTCAACGATTGATTTGAAACTTAAAATAACTCCGATTTGAAGCTAACCATAACTTAAAATGACGTAACGGATTTTGATTTACCATTCAATTGCCGCCTCTATATCTACCAACATATAATATTATATCAATTATAAAAATATTTAATATTTATAAATTTATTTTAAATGTCCATGTTTTTCATTGATTTATTTTTATTTTTATTTTATACTCAAGCTAATTTATTTAACTGTTTATCTTTAATTGATTTCCAAAATATTAGAGGCAGCAAGGGATTGAAAAATGGAAATAGAAGCATGGTTGAGCTCACATTTGAGCTGTGAGAAAAAAATAAAAAAAGAAATGTCTTTTACTCTTTTAAGGGTTAATATCATAAATAATCTTCAAATTATAGTAAAATATTTAATATAATATTTAGATTTTAATAATTTTAATGTAACATTTAAATTATGAAACTATTAATTAATATATTATTAATTTTTAAGTGATTAATTTTAAATGATAACATATGATAAATAAATAATTATTTAAATATCATATTAATTAATAAATTCATAATTCAAATATTATATTAAAAATTTTTTAAATTAAAATATCATATTAAATATTTCATTATTATCTAAAAATTATTTATGAACTCTTTCAAGTAATTCGATTATCTAATTGACCTTTCTTAATGCTTACTTACAAAAGGCTCGGTCGTCCACTCTCAAGAATCATGTCGAGTTTGGACATGGAAAATCTTGCCTAGAACGTGATGAGCACTCGAATAGCGGATAAGACTATTGCTCACTCTTAGAATATTTCTTTCGTTTAATTCAAGTATAAACCATTTAAATGTAAATACTACAATCTAAGAAAAAACAATTCTAAGTTCTATCGACTTTGTTCCCTCTTTTTTATTTCTGTTCCTATAAATCATTCTTGTTATTCTCAATACTGATACTAAATTACAAATTTGAAATTTACAGTTAGATTACTATATAAGGGTAAATTCGAAATACCCATAGCTTGAAAGGTTTAAATTCACAATTTTATATCATTATAAATATTTAAGTAATTTATATATAATATGTGCATTTTATTTTCACAACTTATATAACAAATCAAATTAAAATCTTTTGTCCCAAATTCAATTTTAAAAAAATTGACATATTAACATGTTCCAAAAATAGCGTTTGTTCTGCTTTCTACACAAACAGTGGAAACTCTTTCCCAGCCAAATATCAAAACTCACAAATCATAGGCATCCCAAATCCACCCCCCAAATACAAACAAAAATGAAACTAAAAGAGTAACTGCCAAAACATAATAAACAGACCTAATAACCTTCCTCCGAATCATCTTACCCTGTTCCTAAAAGATCATCTTCTTCGCTTCAAAACTGATGGTTTGATTCTGATGTTTGCAGGGGATGAGAGAAATTTGTTCATGTTTGCATGAAAGGAAAGTGAACCGAGAGTTCCAACAGAGAAAACCTTAAACTGAAGATCTTCCTTTGTGTTTGCTGTATCAAAGCCATTTAACGATAAGAAGAAAAAGGATAAGAAAAAAGTGAATCTACAAGCAGAGCTGACGGCAGAAAGGAACATAAATGCAAATCATATAGACCATAAACTGAAAATGACCCAAATCGCCTTTTTTTTTTTCCTCTTTCTGGTAAGCCATATTTACAGTTTAAGGCCTCCAGAGTTCCATTTCTGCTGTCAGCTTTGCTTGGACTGTTCCCAATCGTTTCACTTTTTCCTTCTCCTTTTTCTCCCTATCATTCAATGGTTTTGTTACAGCAAACAGAGTTGAAAGCAGGACAAAATGCGACTCATCACAAAAGAAATGAAAGAAACCAAAGCAAAAAATGATTTGCCTATATGGAACTGCCTCAGCCTTTTTGGGGAACTTTCGGTTCAATTTCCTTGCTTGCAGCCACGAATCATCAAAAGAGATAGAAACACCAGCCTGTGTGCATAAGAAAAAAAATGCGAGTTTCACTTGTTCAGACGCTTGGGGTTCTTATATTATTACGTAGATCAGAAGGACTGCAACAAGAAAGAGAAATTCAATTACTTAACTTATACTTTTACTAAAGAAAAAGAATGAAAACAAAACCCTTCACTGTTGTGGCTTTCTATGGGCTTCCGTCTTTGAATCTTTATTTCTCTATTTGTTTCTTGGAAGTTGGCTCATTTTTTATTACTATGTAGCACTATCTTTTTGATATCAGTCTGGTTATTTAATCTATAAACCTGTAGATTTAAACAACAAAAAATAATAAATAAACTTTTGTCAATGTTGATGCGGAAGGTAAATAATAAAAATTTTTAATAAATACATCAATAAATATACTTTATTTATACATTAATTAATTACATGAGTTAATTACATATATAAAAAATAGAAACATAACAATTTAAATATATAACTATATAAATATATACATAAACAAGTCAATAAATAATTTGCAATTAATGAAATAAATAAATAATGAAATATTAATCCATTTATTTATTAAATAAGGTAAATAAAAATCACATACATAATTAATTATATAAAAATAAATCTTAAATACTTAAGTGAACAAATATTACTTTGTTACGTTTCAATTTGATTAAATATATTATGATCAATTTTAAAAAGTCTTTTTTGCTATTTTATAATCATTTTTTAGTAATTTTATTAATTTCCATTACTTAATAATAAAATTATTATTTGATATATAATTATCATTCATTGTAACCTTAGTAATTTTCAGTTAATTATTAACAAAAGTATTATTTGATAAAAAAAATTAGTAATTTTTAA
Organism: Durio zibethinus; assembly: GCF_002303985.1. Next base: position 13,792,980 of record NW_019167993.1, read on the forward strand.
TTATATATATACTTTATTAATGTCAAATATACTAAAAACTACATTATACATATAGAATTTTAATAAAATATCTCTAATAATATTCTTTTTCTTCTCACGACAATTCTCCTTATTATCCTTATTGTTTAAATTTGTTACGTTAATACATATTTCACTGCACCGATAATCTTAGAATCACCACTATTTTCAATCTCAAATCTCATCCAAATAAATACTAAGTGTACTAGTTCGTTTTTTATTGATTCAATAGTTTTGTAAAATCCGGCTATGGGAAAATTTTAGTCGGAATATATGAACAATCTTATAGAAAATAGAAATTTGTATATCATCAAACTCAACAAGGAATTTAATTTATTATTTTAATTAAAATAAAAATTATACTTAAAATTTTGGAAACATAATAAAGCTTGATTGTCTGTGAAAAAATGCTTGATTTCTTTTATGCTAGCGTTTTGCCCCCTAAGTCCAGGGTTATTTTGTATTTATAAATATAAATTACTTAAAATTTTATTTTAATAGAATATATAAGTATTTAGTTCATTTGATAATTTAGATTTGAATCTTTTGAGTAAAAATATAATGACTAATGGATAATGTATATATATTTTCTCAATTTTTTAATTATTTAAAGTTAAATTTTAATTAATTAATTTAGAATTTTTCAAAAAAAAAAAAAAACACACCATAAACATAAGCCCAAAATTTTTATTTTTTTTTAATTTCAGATTTGCTTTCATGATGATGGCCTGTAGTGCTTTTCGTTGCCATTTCCACTATGATTGCTGTACCCTTTCCATTTTTTTTTTTCTTAAATTTCTTGAAACTCGAAATCTTCATTTTGTGCTTTTTCTAATATTTTTGTTGTGATCTTTTTTTGTTGCGTATTGGGACTACAAGGTTAGGAAATATTTTTTTATGATTTTTTGGTATGTTTGAACTCAAATTTCTTTTTCAAAATTTTTTTGCTATATTTTACTATTTTTTTACTTTCTATTTCATTTTAATTTCTTTTTATTTTCATTTAGGGCTACGAATGCTATAATTTTTTTTATTTTGGGTTTGTTTTTATTTTTAGTTTATTTTTGAATAAAAACAAATACACCCAATTTCAAAGGGGTAAATTTTAATAGTACAGTACAAATTATTATGGTATAGATTAAAAAAATTAATAATAAAAAGAAATTGTTGATGACTATCACATATCAAATATTTAACATTAACAATTTTAATAAAATGTATAGAATGTTGGGAATATTGACTCAAATCCCATCAGAGATTTGTTTGAGATTTGTTAGATATTGTTTGATGGACAAGAAGACTTGCAAAAGAAGAATTCTAATGGAGAAAGAGGATTCTTAATAGGTAAGTTTGACTTGTAAAAGAAGAATTCTAAAAGGAAAGAGATTCTTAATAGACAAGTTTGACTTACAATAGAAGAATTCTAAGAGGAGAGAGATTCTTAATGGGCAAGTTTATATGGTTATAAATAGGTGAAGTCTTTACAGGGTTAGGTATGAGAAAAAGATGTAAGAGAGTTGTAGGATTTTGTGGGATAGACACCTCATAGGAGTATGGGGACTCTACGTCTTATGGGTGTGTGTATTTGTTTGTGAGTGGACTAGAGGAGACTAAGAGGGTCCACATAGGTATGATGTATGGGAGCATATGGGTATGTGTTTGGCTATGTTGAAATGGTGCATAAGGGTTTGGGTTTGTGTTTATTTGGGTTAAAAATACTCCATAAGACTAGAGGAGATTGAGAGTGTCTTATGAGTATTGATTGTTAAGTGAAGTTGATGATTTGATGATTCTCTACAACTAGTAGACCTTGTTTCTCATCCGTGGATGTAGGTCAGTTAGATCGAACCACGTTAAATTTTATCTCTTGTGTGTTTGATTTATTATTTGATTTCGCTTCAGCTGGTGTGATTAGATTGGAGGCTTTTAGCCCAACAAATGGTATCAGAGCTGTGGTGTTCCCCAACAAATGGTATCAGAGCTGAATGTTCGAAATGTGAGAAGTGTTGAAGATTCAAGATGTGAAAAGAGCCGAAGGTTCGAGACATGAAAGAGCTAAAAGTTCGAGATATGAGAAGAGCTAAAGGTTTGGGAAGTGCATAGTTTGAGAGTGAGAACAAGCAAGTCCAAAAGAGCTCGATTCGAGAGAAAAGTTTGAGTTTAAGTTTTGAAGATTGAAGATTGGTTTGTATGAAGCGTGAAGACATAAGAGAAGAGAAGATGATTGTGAGACTTCTATTGCAGGTGGAGTCAAGCATGTCTAGTATGAAGACAGATGATTGATGAAATTTGAGTCAATGTGGAGATTGTTGGGAATATTGACTCAAATCCCATAAGAGATTTGTTAGAGATTTGTTAGATATTGCTTGATAGACAAGAAGACTTGTAAAAGAAGAATTTTAAGAGAAAAAAGATTCATAATAGGTAAGTTTGACTTGTAAAAGAAGAATTCTAAAAAAAAAAAATTCTTAATAGGTAAGTTTGACTTACAGTAGAAGAATTTTAAGAGGAAAGAGATTCTTAAAGGGCAAGTTTATATGGTTATAAATAGGTGAAGTTTCTACAGGGTTAGGTATGAGAAAAAAATATAAAATAGTTGTAAGATTTTATGGGATAGACACCTTATAGGAGTATTGGGGCTCTACATTTTATGGGTGTGTGTGTTTGTTTGTGAGTGAACTAGAGAAGACTAAGAGGGTCCATATAGGTATGATGTATGGGAGCATATAGGTATGTGTTTGGTTATGTCAAAATGGTGCACAAGAGTTTGGGTTTATGTTTGTTTGAGTTGAGAATACTCCATAGGACTAAAAGAGATTAAGAGTGTCTTATGAGTATTGATTGTTGAGTGAAGTTGATGATTTGATATAAGTTTGTAATTCTCTATAACTAGTAGATCTTGTTTCTCATCCGTGGATGTAGGTCAATTAGACCAAATCACGTTAAATTATTGTCTCTTGTGTGTTTGATTTATTATTGAATTTCACTTCTACTGGTGTGATTAGATTGGAGGCTTTTAGCTCAACAAATGGTATCAGAGCTGTGGTGTTCCCCAACAAGTGGTATCAAAGCTAAAGGTTCAAAATGTAAGAAGAGTAGAAAATTCAAGATGTGGAAAGAGCCGAAGGTTCGAGACGTGAAAGAGCTAAAAGTTTAAGATGTGGAAAGAGCTAAAGGTTTGGGAAGTGCATGGTTTGAGACGTAAGAAGAAGCAAGTCCAGAAAAGCTAGATTCGAAAGAAAAGTTTGAGTTTAAGTTTTGAAGATTGAAGATTGGTTTATATGAAGCGTGAAGACATAAGAGAAGAGAAGATGATTGTGAGATTTCCATTGCAGGTAGAGCCAAGCATGTCTAGCATGAAGACAGATGATTGATGAAATTTAAATAAAGGTAAAGATTGTTGGAAATATTGACTCAAATCTCATAAGAGATTTGTTTAGGATTTGTTAGAGATTTGTTAGATATTGCTTGATGGACAAGAAAACTTGTAAAAGAAGAATTCTAAGAGAAAGAAGATTTTTAATAGGTAAGTTTGACTTGTAAAAAAAAAATTTAAAAGAAAAAAGATTCTTAATAGGCAAGTTTGACTTACAGTAAAAGAATTCTAAGATGAGAGAGATTTTTAATGGGAAAGTTTATATGGTTATAAATAAGTGAAGTCTCTATAGGATTACATATGAGAAAAAGATGTAAGAGAATTGTAAGGTTTTACGGGATAGACACTCCATAAGTGTTTTGAGGCTCTACGCCTTATGAGTGTGTATGTTTTTTTATGAGTGGACTAGAGGAGACTGAGAGGGTCCACATATGTATGATGTATGGGAGCATATGTGTATGTGTTTGGTTATGTTGAAATGATGCACAAGGGTTTGGATTTTTGTTTATTTAGGTTGAGAATACTTCATAGGACTAAAAGAGATTAAGAGTGTCTTATGAGTATTGATTGTTGAGTGAGGTTGATGATTTGATGTAAGTTTGTAATTCTTTACAACTAGTAGATCTTGTTTTTCATCCGTGGATGTAGGTCGTTAGATCGAACCATATTAAATTGTTGTCTCTTGTGTGTTTGATTTATTATTTGATTTCACTTCCGTTGGTGTCATTGGATTTGAGGCTTTTAGCCTAACAAATGGTATCAGACCTGTGGTGTTCCCTAACAAGTGGTATTAGAGCTAAAGGTTTGAAATGTGAGAAGAGTTAAAGATTCAAGATGTGGAAAGAGCCAAAGGTTCGAGATGTGAAAGAGCTAAAAGTTTGAGATGTGGGAAGAGTTAAAGGTTTGAAAAGTGCATAGTTTGAGATGTAGGAAGAAGCAAGTCCAGAAGAGCTCGATTCGAGAGAAAAGTTTGAGTTTAAGTTTTGAAGATTGAAGATTAGTTTGTATGAAGCGTAAAGACATAAGAGAAGAGAAGATGATTGTGAGATTTTTATTATAGGTGGAGCTAAGCATGTCTAGCATGAATATAAATGATTGATGAAATTTGAGTCAAGGTGAAGATTATTGGGAATTGACTCAAATCTCATAAGAGATTTGTTTGAGATTTGTTAGATATTGCTTGATGGATAAAAAAACTTACAAAAGAAGAATTCTAAGAGAAAGAAGATTCTTAATAGGTAAGTTTGACTTGTAAAAGAAGAATTCTAAAAGAAAAGATATTCTTAATAGGTAAGTTTGACTTGCAGTAGAATAATTCTAAGAGAAGAGAGATTTTTAATGGGCAAGTTTATATGGTTATAGATAGGTGAAGTCTCTACAGGGTTAGGTATGAGAAAAAGATGTAAGAAAGTTGTAGGGTTTTGTGGGATAGACACCTCATAGGAGTATTGGGGCTTTACGTTTTATAGGTGTGTGTTTATTTGTGAGTGGACGAGAGGAGACTAAGAGGGTCCACATAGGTATGATGTATGAGAGCATATGGGTATGTGTGTGGTCATGTTGAAATGGTGCACAAGGATTTGGGTTTATGTTTATTTAGGTTGAGAATACTCCATAGGACTAGAGGAGATTGAGAGTGTCTTATGAGTATTGATTGTTGAGTGAGGTTGATGATTTGATGTAAGTTTGTAATTCTCTACAACTAATGGATCTTGTTTCTCATCCGTAGATGTAGGTCAGTTAGACCAAACCATGTTAAATTGTTGTCTCTTGTATGTTTGATTGATTGTTTGATTTCGCTTCCACTGGTATGATTGGATTGAAGGCTTTTAGCCCAACAAATGGTATCAAAGCTGTGGTGTTCCCCAATAAGTGGTATCCAAGCTGAAGGTTCAAAATGTGAGAAGAGTTGATGATTCAAGATGTGGAAAGAGCCAAAGGTTCAAAACGTGAAAGAGCTAAAAGTTTGAGATGTGGGAAAAGCTAAAGGTTTGGGAAGTACATGGTTTGAGACGTGGGAAGAAGCAAGTCTAGAAGAGCTTGATTCGAGAGAAAAGTTTGAGTTTAAGTTTTGAAGATTGAAGATTAGTTTGTATGAAGCGTGAAGACATAAGAGAAGAGAAGATGATTGTGAGACTTTCATTACAGGTGGAGCCAAGCATGTCTAGCATGAAGACAGATGATTGATAAAATTTGAGTCAAGGTGGAGATTGTTGGGAATATTGAATTAAATCTTATAAGAGATTTTTTGGGATTTGTTAGAGATTTATTAGATATTGCTTGATGGACAAGAAGATTTACAAAAGAAGAATTATAAGAGAAAGAAGATTTTTAATAGGTAAGTTTGACTTGTAAAAGAAGAATTCTAAAAGGAAAGAGATTCTTAATAGGTAAGTTTGACTTATAGTAAAAGAATTCTAAAAGGAGAGAGATTCTTAATGGGTAAGTTTATATAGTTATAAATAGGTGAAATCTCTACAGGGTTAGGTATGAAAAAAAGATGTAAGAGAGTTGTAAGATTTTGTGGGATAAACACCCCATAAGAGTATTATGGCTCTACGTCTTATGGGTGTGTGTGTTTGTTTATGAGTGGACTAGAGAAGACTGAGAGGGTCCACATAAGTATGATTGTGGGAGCATATGGGTATGTGTTTAGTTATGTTGAAATGGTGCACAAGGATTTGGGTTTGTGTTTGTTTGGGTTGAAAATACTTTATAGGACTAGAGGAGATTGAGAGTGTCTTATGACTATTGATTGTTGAGTGAAGTTGATGATTTGATGTAAGTTTGTAATTCTCTACAACTGGTGGATTTTGTTTCTCATCCGTAGATGTAGGTCAGTTAGACCGAACCACGTTAAATTATTGTCTCTTATGTATTTGATTTATTTTTTAATTTCACTTTCGCTGGTGTGATTGGATTGGAGGCTTTTAGCCTAACAAATGGTATCAGAGCTGTGATGTTCCCCAACAAGTGGTATCAAAGCTGAAGGTTCAAAATGTGAGAAGAGTTGAAGATTCAAGATGTGGATAGAGCTGAAGGTTCAAGACGTGAAAGAGCTAAAAGTTTGAGATATGGGAAGAGTTAAAGGTTTAGAAAGTGCATGGTTTGAGATGTGAGAAGAAACAAGTCCAGAAGAGCTCGATTCGAGAGAAAAGTTCGAGTTTAAGTTTTGAAGATTGAAGATTGGTTTGTATGAAGCGTGAAGACATGCGTGAAGACATAAGAGAAGAGAAGATGATTGTGAGACTTTCATTACAGGTGGTGCCAAGCATGTCTAGCATGAAGATAGATGATTGATGAAATTTGAGTCAAGGTGGAGATTGTTGGGAATATTGACTCAAATCCCATAAAAGATTTGTTTGGGATTTGTTAGAGATTTGTTAGATATTGCTTGATGGATAAGAAGACTTGCAAAAGAAGAATTCTAAGAGAAAGAAGATTTTTAATAGGTAAGTTTGACTTGTAAAAGAAGAATTCTAAAAACAAAAAAATTCTTAATAGGTAAGTTTGACTTACAGTAGAAGAATTCTAAGAGGAAAGAGATTCTTAATGGGCAAGTTTATATGGTTATAAATAGGTGAAGTCTCTACAGGGTTAGGTATGAAAAAAAGATGTAAAAGAGTTGTAGAGTTTTATGGGATAGACACCTCATAGAAGTATTAAGGCTCTACATCTTATGGGTGTGTGTGTTTGTTTATGAGTAGACTAGAGGAGACTGAGAGGGTCCACATAAGTATGATGTATGAGAGCATATGGATATGTGTTTGGTTATGTTGAAATGGTGCCCAAGGGTTTGGGTTTGTGTTTGTTTGGGTTGAGAATACTCCATAAGACTAAAAGAGATTGAGAGTGTCTTATGAGTATTAATTGCTAAGTGAGATTGATGATTTGGTGTAAGTTTGTAATTCTCTACAACTAGTGGATCTTGTTTCTCATCCGTGGATGTAGGTCAGTTAGATCGAATCACATTAAATTGTTGTCTCTTGTCTGTTTGATTTATTGTTTAATTTATTGTTTAATTTTGCTTCCGTTGGTGTGATTGGATTGGAGGCTTTTAGCCCAATAAATGTTATCAGAGCTGTGGTGTTCCCTAACAAGTGGTATCAGAGTTAAAGGTTCGAAATGTGAGAAGAGTTAAAGATTCAAGATGTGGAAAGAGCCGAAGGTTCGAGACGTGAAAGAGCTAAAAGTTTGAGATGTGGGAAGAGCTAAAGGTTTGGAAAGTGCATGGTTTGAGACGTAGGAAGAAGCAAGTCCAGAAGGGCTCGATTCGAGAGAAAAGTTTGAGTTTAAGTTTTGAAGATTAAAGATTGGTTTGTATGAAGCATGAAGACATAAGAGAAGAGAAGATGATTGTGAGACTTTCATTACAGGTGGAGCCAACCATGTCTAGAATGAAGACAGATGATTGATGAAATTTGAGTTAATATAGAGATTGTTGAGAATATTGACTCAAATCTCATAAGAGATTTGTTTGGAATTTGTTAGAGATTTGTTAGATATTACTTGATGGATAAGAAGACTTGCAAAAGAAGAATTATAAGAGAAAGAAGATTCTTAATAGGTAAGTTTGACTTGTAAAAGAAGAATTCTAAAAGAAAAGAGATTCTTAATAGGCAAATTTGACTTACAGTGAAAGAATTCTATGAGGAGAGATTCTTAATGGGCAAGTTTATATGGTTATAAATAGGTGAAGTCTCTAAAGGGTTAGGTATGAGAAAAAAATGTAAGAGAATTGTAGGGTTTTGTGGGATAGACACCCCATAGGAGCATTGGGGCTTTACGTCTTATGGGTGTGTGTGTTTGTTTGTGAATGGACTAGAGGAGATTGAGATGGTCCACATAGGTATGATGTATGGAAGCATATGGATATGTGTTTGGTTATGTTGAAATGGTGCCCAAGGGTTTAGGTTTATGTTTGTTTGTGTTGAGAATACTCAATAGGACTAGAGGAGATTGAGAGTGTCTTATGAGTATTGATTGTTGAGTGAGGTTGATGATTTGATGTAAGTTTGTAATTCTCTACAACTAGTGGATCTTGTTTCTCATCCGTGGATGTAGGTCAGTTAGATCGAACCACATTAAATTGTTATCTCTTATGTGTTTGATTTATTGTTTAATTTCAATTCTGCTAGTGTGATTGGATTGAAAGCTTTTAACCCAACAAATGGTATCAGAGCTATAGTGTTCCCCAACAAGTGGTATCAGAGCTGAAGGTTCAAAATATGAGAAGAGTTGAAGATTCAAAATGTGGAAAGAGCCGAAGGTTCGAGACGTGAAAGAGCTAAAAGTTTGAGATGTGGGAAGAGCTAAAGGTTTGGGAAGTGCATGGTTTGAGACGTGGGAAAACGCAAGTCCAGAAAAGCTCGATTCGAGAGAAAAGTTTGAGTTTAAGTTTTGAAGATTGAAGATTGGTTTGTATGAAGCGTGAAGACATAAGAGAAGATTGGGTTTGTGTTTGTTTGGATTGAGAATACTTCATAGGACTAGAGGAGATTGGGAGTGTCTTATGAGTATTGATTGTTGAGTGAGGTTGATGATTTGATATAAGTTTTTATTCTCTACAACTAGTGGATCTTGTTTCTTATCCGTGGATGTAGGTCAATTAGACTGAACTACGTTAAATTGTTGTCTCTTGTGTATTTGATTTATTGTTTGATTTTGCTTCCGCTGGTGTGATTGGATTGGAAGCTTTTACCCCAACATAGAAGACGCATTCATTCATATCTATAATCTATAACGTAAACAAAATAATCCTTTAACTCCTAATTTTCTGTATAGGTCAGCAGAGTAATTAAAAATGATTGATGAGCAAATTTGGTAAAATGCTCAGAAATGTGTTACTTTTTGAGGAATCAAGAAAGGGTAGTGAGCTTCTGGAATGGAAGAAAGCTTTCTAAGCAAAAAAATTTACTATTTTTTATCCACAGGTGATCTTCATCTAAGCACAACCCATTAAACCCACAAACGCTGCAGGTGTTCCGTCCACTAGATCATGCTAATTATGATTATGATATCTATGTTGATGACCATAGCCATTATCCTTTCTCACCTCATCTTTATCAGTAACTGACTTTAAAATTGCCCAAGAAACTGTTGAAGAATAGGATGATGCAGTAGAAGTAGAAAAATATGCAATGGCCTTGACAGGTGCTTGAGTCAATGAAAAAAATGAAGAAGAAGACATGCAAGGGAAATCAAAAAGAGGAAGGAAATCACTATAGAAAATTAAAGCATCGTTAACATTAAGAAAGTCATCTTACTGCTTATGGTCAAGCCAAATCTCTCTTTCTTCACTACCTATCACTTTTTCCATTTCAATAGCATCAAACCTTGAAAGGCTACTTCATTTCTATCCCTTGCATGTAGATCTTCACCTCGTAGTTGTTAATGATTGATCGATGGTGAAGCTGGCACTTGATATCGAATGTGGCAGAGGGATTCTGCGCAATGTAGTGGCGAATTAACTGAAAAAAATTGGGAGTTCAAATCAAGGTGTTGAGTTGGCTCTTTCTAAATGAACTACTTTATCTATGCTATGAATTACCAACGTGAAAGGTTTGTGATTGTTGTTTTTTCTTGAATACATTTCTTTTCAATTTAATTTCCAAATGACAAAATTTTTTATTGTTGTTAGTGAACTCCTACTTTTTCTAACAGTAAGAAAAAAAATTTTTGTATGTGGGTTTTTACATGTATTCATTTCGTTTGTTTATACTTATGTAAATAAGAATGTGATGAGACCTAGTCTAATTCATCATTCCTTCTAGCAATTGTATTGAAAGCTAGAATTGATAAGAAAATAGAAGTGAAAAAAGTATCACATATTTCAATTCATAATAATTTATTCATCTTATAACAGTGAGCTTGTAAAATTTTGCACTTTGCTATGTTAAGACTACTACTGAATTGCTTGATATTGTTTAGAAGGTAAGTTGGGAGGAATTTGATCATTGGTTGTAGATCTGGTTCTTTACTAGTGTTTTATTTCCAAGATTTATGACTATTTCTCTTTTAATGCTAAATTTGAGATTAAATTTGCAAATTTAGTTATGAAATTGGTTTCATGCATCTAATATTATGAATTTGCCAAAGTTAACCCCTTTTCTATTAGATTGGATTTGTTTTGTTTTCATTCTTTGTAACATGGTGATGTACACAATCTTTTGTTGTGTTGAAGTCAAAACTCTAACTTAGCTGATCATGTTAGTCTTATTAAGATTTTTATTTATTGATGTTATTACATTATTGGTAAATTGTAATGTGACTGCCTCTTCTATTTTGCTATCTTTCTCTCTTGCAGCCAAAATACCCTTTCCATAGACTTGGAGGCTCAGATCAATGTTGTAAAATCGAATTGATCTTAGCATAGTTGATGTGAGCTATGTTACTAGTCGCTCATGGTATTGTTTTAATTTTGTATGCAAGAAGCTTTTCATATGTAATTTTTTAATTGATTTTTCTCTCTAAGCTCTTTAATTTTTTAAGAGACTTTCTTGGCTTAATACTACCAATGATTGAAACATTCTTTCATTTTTAGGTATTTCCTCAATTTGTTTGGTTTAAAAGGTTTATTTAGTCTGATTCTGTGAGAGGAAAACGGTTAGTATTGGATCATAAACTTCCTGTTATGTTTTATATTAGATTGCCATTTGCACTTTTTCTGGCTCTTGGATTTATCATCTATTTGTAGGGTTTCATCGTATAAATTGTGAATGTTTTTGCAACAATGGATGATAAATTGCGTATGATGCACATAAGTGGATTTGGCTTTGATCCAACAAAGGTATTAATTTAATTTGTTCTTTATTAAGTGTTGTCGGCTCAAGAAGTCTTATAAGTTTGAAATGTCTAATATAATTTTACATGGTCTTATATTCCTCATAAACCTATTCTTTATCTCTTTGATGGAGATTATTTTCCTTGAGTAGCAAGTGTAGGAAGCAAATTAGCTTAATTTATTTCATTTGAGACTTATGTTATTAACACTTTGGTCTTATGCTAATTGAAATCTTTTTGCAATTACTCAAGTAGATTTCTTAGGGTTTTCTTAGCTAATAAATTTAGAATGATGCCCTAAATGGTACTAAGTGGGCAATATAGTATTTATAGGCAGCAGCAGCCATAGAGCTTGAATGGTTTGCTTTCCAGAGAATCCTTTTTAGAAATTAACTGGTCTTATAGGTAACAAGTGGTTGCTGCCTTTTATATATTCAAAGTCATTCATAAGACTTATCATCAAATTTTTCTTCATTTTCTTTCAATCATATACATTACCATGTCCTACATAATAGGTTATAAAGCCAAAAAAAAGCCTTCACTTCATGAGATTTTTAAGGATGATGATCAGATCAGCCTCACTTAACAATTCTATTGATTTTTCACATCCAACAAATAGGATATAAAGGAATAACCAATTATGAAATTTGTAGAGGTGGCAGAGAATATGTTTGTAGTTTAGAATGTGGTGCATTCCACATTGGATGAAAGATTTAATTATTGAAGAATAAAACTAATTTTTGTATTAATTTTATTTATACTTTAAATAATTATGTTTGAACAGAAACAATTATCATATGACAAATGGTCATAACTATTTGAATATAATAGATTATTATTCAAAAAGGTCATGATTATACAAGAGGCCATAACCATCTAAATAGAAGTTTATGTTTATTCTTTTATTATAAATAAATCTTTCAGTATAATCATTTTCATTGCTTCTGATTGGAGAGTTTGAGGCTTTGTTGTATACTAAAGGCATAATTGCCTTTAAGAAAGTGTTCATCATGCTTCAAAGCAAATTCTTTTCTATTATTTCTCTTCTCTTATTTAATTTTTTTAACAATTTAAAGGCAATTATGAAAAATTTATATTTAACATGAGGAAGGTACAAGGAAAAGAAATTGGCATGATTTGAATATCAATATTACAGGAGCCTCAAGGTGTCAAAGGATTAATGTTTTCATGGACCAAAATATTAATTTTCATAAAGATCTTCATTAGAGGTATGCATTTTATTTTTTGTATAATTACTGGTAAGAAAATTGACTGAATGAGATAAACACGTTAACAATTAATTTCATTAGTGTGTAAAGTCAAAACATAATATGTAAAATATCGATTACATCATATAAGTTTATGCATATACTAAAATTGGCTCCACAATTGGGTTTAATAAATTATATTATATCTATTTGAAAAATCGATACTTATAAAGACTGTGATGGGAAATAGCCCGAAAACATTAAAAAAAAAAAAAGAAAGACATGAATTGATCTACAACCAAAAAAATTATCACTTGTTATCAAGTAACGAATTAAATTAGGTTCTAATGGAATGGTCGATTGTTTAATTATCATTCTTGATTATATATAGAATAAGCAAATTGTCCCATGGTTTCTATAAAAACAATAAAAAATGGATAAAGGAATTTACCATGAAAAATTATATGTAAGTGGAGAATATATATAGAAAATAAGATTTGATTGCAATATTAGTTTTATTATTAAATCGTGGCACCAAATTTAAGATAATAAGTTGTGTCAAGCTATTTATATGGTTCTACATTAGTTGGTCATTTATAAGTCAACTATTGATATATATTTTTTAATTTTATTATTGGTTCAATTTTAACTAGTGTTCAATTTTCATGAAAATCAATTAAAATTAAATTGATGTATGTGAATAATTATTATTAAGATATGATGTTTCATGGATTAATTGGTGGATAATAAATCAAATAATTGTTATTATTAGAAACATGGGCAATGTGACATATATTTTGCCTGTTGGGTATATTGCACTAGAAGTGATTATATAAATAAAATTTTATTGTGAACAATCACAAAGTGAAAATCATAAATAGCTGTCAATGAGTTAATCAATGGTTATAAAAATGTATTGTTGCTTTTCTCATATGGTATATTGATTAAATGAAAAGGCATGTCATTAAAAATATTGAAATATTTATCGGTTACTAGTATTTTGAAGGACACTCATCAATGGCTAATCAGCCAGGATTATAAATTAGAAAAGAATATATAAATTCAATGTTCCAAAGGCACCAATACATGCATGTGTTTAATTCCATTTTGTGATGGTATAAAAATATATAGTTTGCCATATATTATGAAAATGATCTGAATGAGATGGAATTTTCTTTCTTATACATATAAGAAAGATATGGACTATAGAGATAAAATGTTATCATCTAATTAATACATTATTAGTTAAAGACAATGAAGATATTTTTGCTTTTTGTACCCAAAAAATGACCTTTTGCATGCTGTTACAATGAAAAGTGAACAAGTTTTTGAGGTTTTCAATAGTTTCATGACAATGGCAAAGATGTGGCTGGTTATATATCATATTAACTTATGGGCTTAGATAATAATATTGGTTTGTGAAAGTCGTAAGCCTTAGAGTTAACTAAACAATGATTTATCCAATGTAAATTTGTCATGAATTTTTGCATGAAATATGACTAGAACTCATATTATAATTATTGTTTATACTATTTTATGAAAATGATTCTTTGGATTCATGTTTCATGACTTGCATTGATATGGTGATCTAGATATGAACATTTTAATCACAAAATGATTGTGAAAGTATTTGAAATTGGAGTTAAATATATTATGAACTCTTATTGTATATAGGCATACTGGTCTTATGAGTAAATTTTGAATTTATTATATATCCAACAATGTTATGAGTAATTAAAAGTGGTAAATAATAGAGATATATAGGCTACATAATGGTGGAAAAATAAAGTTCTTATAAAATTTTGAAATCAAGTTTAGAGGTTTCAATAGTCATGAACTTGGAATTAGCCATTAGGTAATTACTATATACATTGAAAACTTATAATAATATTTGAGATAGTTGGTTTTCACTACAAACTATCATTACATGATCTGTAGGTATGATGTGGATTATTATTGTTGGCTTAGAATAGCCATAAGCCAAAATTGATGCTACAATCTTAATTATGTTATGGTAATTTTTTGTTATGTATATGGTCTAATTCATGGATTGTACAAATGATTTATCATTTATGGTTTTATAAAGTAAAATTTTCAAAGTATATTTACTTTGGAAGCCATAAGTGATTCAAAGATCTTGTGAATTTGAAAACTTTTATAATAGCAAAAAGAATGTTATTTGATCCATTTGGGTGATGAAAATGGTTTTATTCATGGTAATAAGAAATTATTAATAGTGTCCATGATGAAATAGATTCATATAAGTATTTATGAATTGACATAAAAAGTCTTAAAAGGAGACTATAGAAGCATGATTATGTTTAAAATCTGTTTATTGATATAAACTCTTATATTGAGTTAAAATGTAAAAGTTTTAGAACTTTTATAGAAATATTAAAATATTTGCTAGTTATTTTTCAGTAAAGTTGAATTTGGAAGCCTCCTACTTAAAATAAAAACCACCAAATAATGAAAAGATAAATGAAATGGTAACTTGATTAAGTATATATGATATCTTGACAATTAAATGAGACATTCTTTAATAAAAGACTACATACTTACACTTGGTGGGGGTGATAAGAATCCAGAAAATAAAAAATAAAAATAAAAATTGTCAACATAGTGTTGTAAGATGTTAGTATAATTTTATGAGCAAATTATACAAGCTATAAGTTTAGATACTTATTAAAGCAAAATCATAAAAATGTCTTTAAAAATCTTAAAGGGACGAAAATGGTTTGGTTTATTCATTGAGTTTATCCAATTGTACTAGAAGCATAATTGTATTAAAGATATTTAAAAGTATGGAAATATAATTATTGAAATTTATGAGTATAAAGTTGTGGCCACAACCAAAACCAACTATTTCTTAAAATGATAAGAATGAGGCAACAATGTTTGAAACATATAAATGATATGCAAAATGAAAAGTTTGGACATATTAGCCTTAAATGATTATATTAGAGATTCAATTTCAAGTGGGGGTAATTATCATAAGAGAAAATTGAATTCCAAGATATTTGGTTAGTAGTACTATAAGTAGAATAAATTTAAACCCTTATTATTAGACACCAATTATGAGAACCAAACTTTGAATTAGCAACCTCTAATTACAAAGTTTAAGGGTAAAAACATGTTATTGTTATGTGTCTGTTAAACACTAATAAAATCCATTTAAATTTTATAAACTAGTGTAATCCATTGCATGGGGAGGATGAGTATTTATACTCTTAATGGAGTTTTAAATGTCCAAAACAATCAAGATATAATGGAAACTCTATCTATATAAATATAGAAGTGGTGCCACTTCAAAAGAAAAATTGAGGTTTTTCTTGTAAATGTTTATGAATAGGATAAGCACATAGCCGTAATAATACTAAAAGTGGTTATAAACCCTTAACAGAAGAATAAATAAGTATTATGTGTGTTATATCTTCAATTTTAACACTAAGAGTTGAGGTTTAATCTGCAGACATCACTAACTTCATTAGAATTCTAAAATACATATATTGATTAAAGGTTTAAATCAAGAGATACCTTCTTGTATTCATAACATTTATTTGTGTCAAAGGTAAAAATTAAGCACCAATATTCGAAACTAATGGGGATTGTTGGCGGTTTAGATTATAATGCATCTTACATTAGATAGAAAGATTTAATTATTAATGAATAAAATTAATTTTTATATTAATTTTATTCATATTTTAAATAATTATGTTTGAACAGAATAATTATTATATAACAAATGGTCATAACTATTTGAATATAAATAAATTATTATTCATAAAGGTCATGATTATACATAATGTCATAACCATCTAAATAGAAGTTTATGTTTGTTTATTTATTATAAATAATATTTCAATATAACCATTTTTATTGCTTTTGATTGGAGAGTTTGAGGCTTTGTTGTATCCTAAAGGCATAAAATGTTCATCACGCCTTGAAGCTAAAATTCTTTTCTATTATTTATCTTCTCTTATTTATTTTTTCTAACAGAATATGGAGCTCATTTAACTTTAATTATACTTAATTAGCATAGTTTGAGTTATGACTCTTGATTGCAACAAAAAAAACAAAAAGATTCAATAGCACAATTCAATATGATTCAACAATATCAAGCAATTTCAAAGTTCAAACAAACATTGATATTTTCATGCAAACATGAAAAGAGTAATTTATATCCACTGTAACTGCCAAAAATAAAGCATCATTGAAGAACGTTGATGCTAAATAAAGAATTTAGGGCTTCATTATTGTGTACTCATTAAAAGAAATCAAGAGAAAATAATGTTGCAAAAAAAAAAAACTTTCGGCAAAGCGAGGGCAGAAATCTAGTAAGTAATTAAAAAGAAAGTATGATTAAGGAAGACAAATTACTTTATTACTTAAGTTTAGGTTAAATGGTATAAAGAATCTCTAAACTATAATAAAAAGAAATTATTCAAACTTTCTTTTTTTTTGCAATCAATTAACTCATTCAACATTTATTTGCATCTAATTAAATCTTTATTTGCATAAAAAAAGTTAACACCATTAATTTTTTGCCAACTAAGCTAAAATTCTATGTGATATCAATAAAATAAATAAAAGTCTACCCATTGATACAATTAATATATGTAAAAATTAAATTAAATAAACTTTTCTTTTTGTATTTTCTATGTCCCTCTCTCTAAGATTTATCTAAGGGTTCAAATGACTATAGTTTGTAGATTGATTGGTTAGATTTTGTCATGGGACTAAATTTCATCCATTTAAAGTTTCAATTAAATCAAAATAAAAAATTATGAGCTTGATTGATTACAATAAAATATTAAAAATTTAAATAATTATTGAATTATAATTTAAGTACATTTTGATAATTTAACCTAATGTATGCAAGCATCTTCATTTCTAAAGATATATATATCCACAGGCCAAGTTGGGCCTTGCTTATCTTATCGCCACCATTTGAATTTAGTTAATATTAAAAACATATTATAATATTTTAAAATATATTTTTGAATTTAAATAAATATAATTATTTATTAATATAATAATATTTTAAATCAAATTCGACTTTAGGCTTGTGAAGACTGTTACGTAAGGCTTATAGGTAAATCTAATCTCTCCCATGCCAAACATTATTATTTTTGAAGGTATTTTGGATGGTGATGACGTAGAGTCTAGTTAGAAAGTTGCTTGAGGGTGACATCGGAGTTAAGATGTTGGGATGTGCTTTTACGCGAAAGTCAGTCAAGGGAAGGAGGTTGAGACGAAGGCAAAAGGCAAAGGAAAGAGAAGAAGGGAAAGCTTTGTGAAAAAGGATTCAGGTTAGATTACCTGGGTCTCCTCCTTATCTTATATATGATACGTGCATGTTGATGTGATATAAGCAATTAACAGAGAGTGGTCAAGCTACGTGGATAGTTAACAATTGATGACTAAAGGGTAGGTGACCTACTGTGAGGTGACTGGATGATGGAATGCTTACACAAGTTGTTGGTTAAGCAATTCTAGTCGGGTGAGCAATCTAAATGTCGACCAATATAGAAAAAATGTGTTCTAACTTGATGAGTGTGGAAATCAACCTTGTTGATTGGAGGATCCGAGCATAGCAATTACTTTAACGTTTTTCAACTTACTTTTTCTTTTCGTAATAAATAAAAAAAATGTTATATTTTATAATCCTTAAAATTTCAATTATCCTAAAATATGATTATACTCATTAAGTTGAGTATGTAAACTCAAATCTAATTAGCAATTGAGGTATTTGAGCCCAACGAGAGACACAATATTTAATTAGAAAATGATATGCTAAAAACTTTAAGCGATCTATTTAGAAAAAAGATATGCTATTGTTACTTAATTAACTACAAAATCTAACTTGACCCTAACATTTAAAGAAGTTTTAGACCCTAATTTTAATTTATTTTACTAATTAAAATGAAATTAAGTAGATGAAAAATAAAAATAAATTAACAATTAATCCATCAAAATTACAAAAGGAAAAAACACAAAATATTACTACAAAATTTTTACAAATTAATAAAAACACTTTATTTTTATTTGTTTCAAATGAAATTCTCACACATATATGTGAAATTTATATACTACTTTACTTATCAAATTACTGAATCACATTACTTTGTCATGTTATTATATATTTTTTTTGTTAAACAAGTTTTCTTTATTTTTTATTTTTATTTTATTTTTTTTATTTAAGTTTAATTTTTTATTTAAACATATAAAAGAGAGTTTCAACAAAATATTAAATAATTATTTAAGCACTTATAATTTTATTGTAATACATTAACACCTCAAACATTTATTTTCATCTAATTAAAACTTTAATCATTTATTTTCATGCAATTGAAATCTTAACATATATTTTCACCAAATTAAATCTTTTATTAGGCAAAAATAAATATAGATGATTCACCAATTTTTATTTAAAAAATATTCAATTGATGAAAATATAAACATAAAAATTTAATTAATTACAATATAATAAAAAAGGATGAGATAATTATTTAATTTTAGTCCATGTGTTTTTTATGCTTCTGCCTTATTTGTATGCCAAATTCTCAGGCGTGTATCGCGGCTTTCAATTACTTTTCTTTTTTGCTATTCTTGACTTTTTGAAAGTGTAAAACAACTTTGCGTATATTCCCTTTGAAGATTCGCATTTTTTTTTTTTTGGCAATGCAATTCTCTAATCTATTTTCATTAATAAAACAATATTCCATCTATCCACTACTACAAAAAGCTGCCTTTGCCACAACTATTTCGCTGTCGTGAGTGAATGTGCGTTGCCCACGCGAATCTGCCGACAATCGTTCGATTCGTTGCGGCAACCGCCCCTTGTCAATATGAAATTCAATCCCACGTACCTTTTGATATCAGCTAAAATATTTTGAAATTTTATTAAAAATATATTTTGATTGGTTGATTTTGCGGACTAGGGACAAAATTTGTCCAATTGGAAACATAAGGGATTTTAGGATGATTTTAAGACGTTTTTGTCATGATGAGAAGAGAAACGTATCAATGTTTCTTACGTTTGGAAGAAATGTGTAGATAACGTGGCAATTTAGGTTACGTAGGACCTCCGAGATAGAAAGTGGCCTTGTGGGGATGCCTTTATGCAACAACTTCGATTTCTGGGTCAATTAAGAAAACTGAAATTTCCATTTAGGACTTGAATTTTGTTACATATATCATCAAAGTCCATCCACATTCCACACAGACAAAAGAAAAAGGATGTGTGGAGAATGATATTGTATATGACTCTTCTCCTTTCTCTCCACCACCATCTTTTCATTATGCCTCTAGTCTCTTCCCTGTTCTCCTTTTTTTTAAGAAAAAAAAAATTATTTGATTGATTCATTTTGCTCCTCTAACTTAATCTCTTTCACACTCTGATATCTATGCATCTATATTACTTCATTTTGAGTTTGAATCAATTAGATTATATTGTTAAAGTCGAATCATCCTAGATTTGTTAAGTATTTAGATTTTATATTTAAGTTAAATTTATTTATCAATTGTCAATTAATTTTAAATTGGATGCTTAAGATAATATTAAAATCTTAATTCTATTATATTATTCTTGCATGTTACTTGTATCTATTATTCCTTTGAAGTTTGTCATGTGGTAAACTTTTGTCTCTACTTATACATGATTGGAAATGTTAAACTAGTATTATCTTACATCTGCTAGATATTGAGTTTTTTGTGATCTTGAATTTAAGTTGGATTTCTCTATCTTTTACCAATAATTTTTGGTTCGATACTTAATATATAAAATATATATTTTCTTAATGAAGTGCATTAATATTTATTATACTAAATTTTATAATGAACATCTACTTTAAATCAATC
The DNA here is from genome assembly GCF_002303985.1 of Durio zibethinus. The sequence continues at coordinate 13,813,227 of NW_019167993.1, forward strand.
AGTAATAGATGAAGTTACTTTTGATATGTTTATGTGTTCATGTTCCTTTAATTTAAGAGATTTGAAATTTATCTCCATTTTAATACTTCCTTTTCATTATAAGTGTGTTATATTTACTATATGAAATTAATATCTTATGATAGGTCCATTATTTCCGTTTCAATACTTTCCTTTCATAATAATTGTGTTATATTTACCATATGAAATTAAAATCTCACAGTGAGTCTGTCATTGTTGTCCTACATATGTAAGGGGTATTGAAGTGGTCATATGAATTAGTTTGGGGTTGTCCCTAACACAAATATAACAGGAACCATTAAATTTATATTCATTGATTTTATGATCATTTTAAAATTTAATGCTTTTTTTTTATCCTCTTAGCGTCACTATATAAGAATTCCAATATATACCATTTACACAAATTTTATCGATGTATGATAGCCAATCAATATTGTTTGGGAAATTTGAAATCTTATTAGGCTAGGAGCTATGTAAAAGGATTTGAAAGTCTTCTCACATTTAAACAATCTAATGTCACTCGATCTCTTCAGTAGAATTAAATAAATAATGAAGTAAATGATTATTGCAAGCTACAAAGTGTTATGAATTAAAAGGAGAAGGGAATTGAAATTACTCAATATATAAATAAATTATAGCAGTTTTGTCAATTTAAAGTTACCTACATCCACTACCTTAACTACCTATTCCAGGATTTTTTTTTCAACCATTCACAGTTTCATCAAACGATCTTGGCAATGATCAAATTATACATAAATCATAATTACAGGCAAATATATGAAGTTAATGAGGTAGGATAGAGCTATGACTATAATGTGAAATTTGAAATGATGTATTCGAAAGTTAGATCTATCAAATTTAGCACAAAAACTGAAAATAATATAAAATTTTGACAAAATTATATTTATTTGATAAAAATAAAAAAAATGTATTTCATATTTGCTGTATTGACATGAATTACTGTCATAACAATTTTAGAGACCGCTAGATGAAAATTTTAAAATGTTTCTAAACAAGAGGAAATAGCTACCAATCTTTTTTTCAAGTGTGATTGACCGCCTAAAAAGCTTATCTTTTTAATAAAATAATAAAACAAGTTTAGAGATTATCAAAAGGATATTTTGGGTCTACAAAATTAGGGTTAAGTTCAAGAGTTGATTACACATAAAGAATGATTAGCACCTTTATAACCCTTATAAAAATTGATACCAATTGATCATATGTTATCCTAACTATTAAAAAAAATATCTTAATTTTAATATTTAAAAAATGATTCCTTCTTTTTTTTCATCTTTTAAACTTTTTATTTAGAGATAAGATGAAAATCTTTAGTATTGAAACGTTTTCTAATTCTCCAATATCTAGATAGAACTTCAAAAAATGCTTCTTTACTTAGGACTTTCATACTAATCCTTAAAAATCCAACCTAATATTGCCTTATAAAAAAATAAGTATTGAGAAACCCTCCAATATCTAGACAAGGTCCCAAAAAATTATTTTTTACTTACAAATATTAGTTTTTATTTAATTTAAAAATAATTCTCCAAAAATCACCATTTACTTATTTTTTGAAAACAATGGAATGTGAGCAAATATCATATGAAGCAAGATGTACGATACAACTTAAATGTAGGCAATCAATGAAATTCATCTAATATACATTTAAATTTAATTCGTTTTATTTAGAAATACAATGAGAATCCTTAGTTTCAAAAAATTTCCTAATTCCCCAATATCAATGTGGAATTTTGGAAAGTTTTTCTCTACTTAGAATTAGTATGATATTCCTTAAAATTTTGCATAATATTCCTCCGTAAAAAGTAATTATTGAAAAGTCTTCCACTATTTAAACAGTCTCTAAACAATTATTTTCATGTAGGCATATTAACCTTTTTTCAAATTTCAATTACTAATTCACATTTTTTATTTCAAGTCATAATGTAACAAGAAATAAGTAAATAATGCAAATACAACAATTAACCAATTTGATCTATCTTATATGTATTTAACCCTACTTCTTATTGTGATCTTTTTTTAAAGGAAAATCAAGGGTGAAATTTTTATTTTTCATTTATTTTTTTGTGACGAAGAATGTTCTTTAATTCCCTAATATCTAGGTGAAATTTTTGAAAATTGATCCTTTGAAATAAGATTTGGTTTCCTTCCAATATCTAGACAAAGTTTTCAAAATCATTTTTCTCTTAAAGATATCAATTTATTTTTGTTTCCAGAAATCTCTTTTTAAAAAAAAATCATTTTTGAATCATAAAATTATTATCTTCCATTTTTTACTCAAGTTACAATTTTATTTTATCAATCACCCACAAACAAATTAGTTTAAAAAATATATCTACATACATTTTATTTATCATTACAATTATTGTTTCCCAAAATTTTTAAAGCAACATTAACAAACATAAAAAAAAATGAAGGACATAATAAAATAAATAACCAAAAGGATAAAAAAAAACCTAAATGGAGTTTTAATAATAAAGCCCAAAAGTACACAATCCACTAAGCCCAATGAACAAAATTGTAGGACTTAAAATTGATATATGTCTTATCTAACAAGGAGTGTGGGAGTCAATTGGGCTAGCATCAGGCCTAGGCCACTGTTTAGGTCAAAAGAAGGGCATCCAGGTTAGGTCGAGAGAGGGGCACCCAGGTTAGGTTTGACTGGGTCAAGTTCGGCCTGGTTCATTTTTTATTTTTTATTTTTTACATTATAAAACTACGAAAAAAAACATTTTGCCTATTTTCTTTCTTCTTTAGAAAAAAAATCCAATCTCCCAGAAGTCTCTTTTAACCTTACAAGAACACCAGTCATTTTCAGAAATAATCCAAGGTTCCGATCATAGTCACTACATCAGTGGTCGCTTGTTGCTGGTGACTAGTGCCAGAATTTGTCCAGATTTTAGCTATCAACTCTTTTTTTCTATCTTATTTCCCATTCTTAACCTAGATTTCTCAAAAATTCTTTAGAATTTGCTAGATCTTATTCACAAATCATGATTGTCAAGCTTCAAAAGGTAGGCCACCGTTTCTCCAAACACCTCTATTTTTTATATGTTATTCCTTTCCTCAAGATCTACCTTTCCATAAAAACTCAAGCCTTAAAACTTTCTATAACTCCTTCAAACTGCAACCCATCTTTTTATGATCTGTTGATTTTTTATTTTTTTCATCTTTTTTTTTTTTTAGTGTTGTGTTCCCTTTTAAGAGAAGTGATGATTTTTGTGGTTGTTGCTTTTTTTTTTACTTTTGATTTCTATATAGGTGTGGGTATTAGGCTAATTCAAAGAAATTTTAGGCTGAAGGGGCTATTTTATGGTGTATATGTAGTTACTATGGAGGTGGTTTTAGTTAAAGCTCTGTGGGTGATGAAGTTGTTATCTCTATGATGATGGTTGAGAGGAAATGTAAAAGGGCTATCAAATAGGATTGGTTAGGGCTTTTTAAGTGTGATTTGATTGAGTTGTGGAGGAGCCATGTAGAATGGGTTCTTGACACTAGAAGGTGATAGGGTTAGCTTGGGTTAGGGGGTGGCAGAAGGTGATCGAAAAAAATTGGAAAATGGGGTTGTTGGCCGTGTTTTCAATGGTGGAGGTTAAACCCTTTTATGTAGAGCTTTTGGGGCCTTAGGGTTGTTTCAGTAGGTAATGGCAATGATTTTTTCTTTTTGTGAAGAATTTTTTTATGTATGCCCTTTCCTTTCTGGCTGAATAGTGCTGTTGGTTTTTTTGTTTGTGAATGGGTTGCAATAGTCCAATGTTTAATAGCTGCTTAAAATTACAAGTAGTGCCAATAGGATAGTGGCCAACAAGATAGTAAAGCAAGGTAGTGGGTGGTGGTTGCTAGTAGAGCTTGTCTTTCTGCTTGTTTTTATTTTTATTTTTTTAATTTTTTATTTAATTAAAGCAATAAAATTAGGCTTTAAATTGGATAGCATTTGGCCATTAATAATGGATTTAAGCTTTAAAAAGTGTTTTAGGTTTTCTTTATCAACTTTGAGCTTTAAAAAGTATTTTGAGCCTTCAAAATCAGATTTAAGCTTTTAAACCTAAATAATTCAATTTTAAATTGCACCCAACAAAATTAAATTGGACTCAAAACAAATAAAGTCCAAATGACCTTATAAGATAAATTCAATTAAAACTATCAAATGATCCAAATCAAGGCATGCAAATTAAATAAAAAAATAAAATTGAACAAACTTGAATCGATCTAAACAAAATTAGCTATCTAAAATTATGATACGATAATTTTTGTATTTTACACATATTTGACATAATATACATATAAAAATTATTAGATCTACAAAAAGTATATCTAATTATGAAAATATCTCTCCTACTATAATTGGTCAAAATTATTATAATATCTCTCATATCATTCTTACAAAAATGTCCTTTTTACCACAATTGGCCAAAATTATTATAATGTCCCTTATACCATAATTACATACATACCTTTATGAGTGTTTCATAAAAAGTTGACATGTGGCATTTTGTTTCAAAATTATTATAATGCTCCTATTAAATTACATATTAAATTTTAACATAATATAAAATTAACCATATATTAAATTACTAAAATACTATTTCCATTACTTTATAGAACTTGATGCATTTTATTAAAAATTGTTAGCCTTGAATTGATTCTTATTTTGAAATAAAAAAACATTAAGCTAAATAAGCTTGATCAAGATTTTGAAAAAGATATATTTAGTACATGTTCTTAAGTTTTATATTTTGGTACTAAATAAATAATATGATTTTCAAAGCTTAAACAAACCTTTCTTTGTTTTCATATTTCTCAAATAAAAACTATCTTTAAAAATTATTTATTTGAGCTTAAATGAAAGTTCAATTGTTTTTTTTAAAGTGAACTTATTCATTTTGGACTCAATACAATTTTGATAATATTGATTTTGAGAAATAGATTAAGTTAAGAAAGTTGTTTTACAAGAACAAAGTTTTCCAACATTGAAATTTTTTTTTGTATTAATTCATAAAACTTTAATATTTGAATTTTATATGGTTGGAAAGATATTTGAGTCTATTTTCTAATGGATCAAACAAAATCAAAATCCAAATTTTTTAACAAATGATTTTCAATTTTTACTAGACACTTTGTAGTTGTCTAAAAACTGCACAAGGGGTAGATTTGAAAATTTACTATAATTTGTATACAATGAATTAGGTGATGAATTTTAATAAATAGAAAGCTCTTCAAGTCTAGTTTCTAAATCTTCAAACAGTTTTTGATTTGGAATTGTATAACTCAAGATATGATCAAATTAGTGAGTAAAATGCAAAACAAGATACAACAAAGCTGCTTGACTGGATTGATTCCCTGGGTTACATGATCGATCCCCTAGCTGAACCAATCAATTGGGTCCCTTACCTAATCGATCAATTTGCTTAAAAATATGTGTAATGGCTAGTTTTTCAAGCTTCCAACAGGCATTTCTTCTTTCAAATCATCTCTGACAGCTAGTTCTTTAATTTTTTTATAAATTAGGCACTCTAACACACCAAAAAGATTGATGAATCAAGAGAGCAATATCAAACAAGTCATATTTCCATTCTTTCAAAGAAATCAAGAGTTTTAGATCTTAAATTTAATATCTTTTGTATTTCTTGTATCCACAATATTGTTGTTGTTCATTCATCAATTTTTTTTATACTTCATTAGGCAAACACTCTACCTTGAAAGGTATTTTAATTTGTAAAAATCATTTGGGTTATCTTGTAAGCAAGAGATGAGGTATCCTATTGAAATTGTAAGTGTTAGGTTGCTATCTAAGCCTTAAGAAAAAGATAGAGTTGTAATTTCAATTCAAGAATAGTGGATTGAAGCCTTGGTGTAGACAACCAAGAAGAAATGACATAGGTGCCTTGTGGAGAAGAATCAAACCTTTATAAATCCTTGTGTTTGATTTCTCTATCCCTATCTCTTTACTTTGCATTTGGTTTAAGATTATCAATTTTATTGTTATTTGCATCATATTTTGATATTGATTTTAATTTTTCATTCAATTATTTTGAAATCATTATTTAGGAAGAACTTGAAGAAATCCAATTCACCCCATCTTGGATCACCATCTCACCTAAAAAGTTAACAGTTGGTATCAAAGCTTTGATCTTTTTTTGTAGATTTAATCACCTTAAGTAAAGATCCAATGGCTTAATTTAAGTTCCAAAATTATGAGAAAATCCTTAAAGCTTCCATGTTCGATAAATATGAATTTGGTGAAAGGAGAATGAGGATGAAGGTATTCATAATAGCAAATGATTTTAAAGCTTGGAATATGATAAAGAAAATGCTTATAATTCCTTCAAATGATGCAAATTATATGAGGTAAGTGATGGATGATGCAAAGGCTAAGTGCATTCTCTATGGAGCTCTTAACTCCCACAACTTCAACTTGATCTCAAATTGCTCCGCTTCAAATGAAATATGGAGGAAGTTGGATTTGCTACATCAAAAATAAATTTTCAATAAAAATGCATCATGTCTCAAGGCTTTTGAAGAGTCTAATGTAACTTCTAACTTAATTGATTCAAATTTGTATCCCTTTGATGAATTACAATATGCCTTTGATGAGTTAGTTATGGAATTTGAGTCATTGAAAATGAAATACAAGAAAATGATTTCAAAATTGAATGTTGAAAATGATTTTTTGATAAATGCAAAAAATATTTTGGAAAAAAAAATGAAAAATTGAAAACAGATTTTGAGACCTTTCAAAATAGAAATAAATTTTTTGAAAAAGAAAATTTTGATTTGAAAAAGAAATTTGATGAATTGATGAATGAAAAACAAAATATTTTCAAGACTTGTTTAAGTGCTAAAATAACAAAATGCAATTTTTGTAATTTCATAGTTATGCTATACATACTTATCCTATTAGAAGAAAAGTGTCATTTAGAATTAGACAAGTAAAGGTTCCTAAAGGAGCAAGAGACTTGGTCACTAACTCTCAAGGACCCAAATAATTTGGGTATCAAAAATCAAATGAGATTGTTTCTTTAAGCAAGGAAGTGTGCTTAAGCAAGGAACTAAAATGTAAGATTGAAGATTGAATATTCTAGATACACAATGGAGATGGGTAACCTCTAATATTTTAAATGAATATGAGTTTGGTTGGCTATTCTTGTTGAACATTGAGTGTTTAATAGATATTGGAATATGGTTTGTTGATATATCTTGAATATACCAATTTTATTGGATATAAATGAGCTTGAATTAAGTATGCATTTATTTTTTCTTTTGAATGTATGATTTTAATATATTCCTCATGCTTGTTAATATTATGTTTAATATTTATTTGCTTGAGATACATTTTTAAGAGAATTCATGAATGCTTTAATAAATTTATGGGATTACATGTGAATGCTCTTGATATTGTGATTGCATGAATGATCATGATATTTTGATATTATTTATGAAATTGACATTTTGAGAACTTATGCTTATGCATGATTGTGTATATGAATGTTGGATATTAATGATATCATGCATGCTTTGTGAAATTGTTATTGGTGCGTCATGTGATTAATTGTGTGCTAAATTATTTTTATATTTATGCAAAAACTTAAGGGGAGCACTCAAAGCTTAATGATTTTCAGACTTTATGTTTTGCTTTGAAAATAATTTTTACTAGAGCCAAGTTTAGTCTTAAAATATGAAATTTTGATTTAGCAAGTTTTTAATTGTAAAATGAATTTGAATATCTTGAATTCAATAATTTAAACTTGCTCAAACAAATAAAACTTGAGAACTTGTAGTAGTTTTAATTTTTCATAGTGTTACACATAAGTTTGAAAAGATTTGGAAGCTCAAAAGGTCAAATTTTATTTTTGAACAATTATGTGCATAAAACCCATTTGAACTTTTTTAAAGTGTGACATAAAACTTTTCTAAATGGTTTAAAGAGCTTAAATGTGAGTTTAAACATATTTGCCCATCTTAATAGCCTTTTTCAAAGAAATATGAGGATTAAGAGTTGATTTTTTTATTCCTTGTTTCTAATGCCAAATGATCACTTGAACAATTTTGTTTTATCATTTGAAATTTATTGGAATGGTTCAAGTTGGATAAAAATGAGCTTGACTAGTTTTGAGATTTATTAATGTATTTTTCAAGCAAAATTGAGTTTTAAAAATCAAAATCCTAGACATATTAAGCTTTGAATGGATTATCCTATTGTATTTTGCATAAATATATTTGTTTGGATGATTTTAGCATGATGGAAATGATTTTTGTGACTTTTATGCATATTAATTTGTGATTGTTGAACATGTCTATATGATCATGTTGTTTAAAATTGCTCAATTTGTTTATAATGCTTGGATCTTATGAATTCTTTAAACTTGATTGTGTTATACATAATTATTTTGATCCTTGATTTGTTATATTGGTGAATTGATGAACATCTTGTATTTAAAAGATATACATTGATTCCTAGTTCTTTTATGATCTTGGTCAAGATATGCGCTCATATGATTATTGATTAAACTTGATCTTAATCCTTGTAACTTGAAGCACTTAAATTTTTTATTTCTTGATTTTTAAAATGTTATTAAATTTGCTTGCTTTTGTGCTAAATTGCTTTATTAATTTAGTGAAATATTTTGGATCTTGTGCTTAATTATTTTATCCCTTAATTTTTTAAAAAATTTTGATTTTGAATTGATGAACTACTTATTTTTTTAAATGATATGTGTTATTGGTTCATCTATTGTTCCTATCAATTGTGTGCATATATGATAAATATGACTTTTTTTTTTACTTCACATGGTTGCAACATAACTTAAGTAAATGAATTTCTTATGATGCTTATTTTTAGCTTACTTAATTACTGGTTATAGTCTATAATTTGTGTAGACATATTTATGCCTTTATTGCTAAAATTTTCTTGAATATCTTTTTTATGATAAATTTGTCTTTCTTAAGTATTTTTGAATTCCATAAAGCCTCAAATTGATTTTGACATATTCTTTGGTGATTTATTAAATATATATAAATATTGAATATATCTATTTTGTGTTCATAAATGATCTAAAAGGTTTGATTTTTGCACATTACATGAGAATTTTAGTTTTGTACCAATATTGTGATATTTAATGCTTAACTTGATATATGACCTTTAGCTTAAGTTTATATATATCTCCTTTCCAATTGAAAAATTAGGCATAGTAAACAAAACTTCTTTTGTCTATAATGACTTAGAATATAGAACTCATTTTCTAACAATTGGTATAATTTTTATCAATTGATTTTTTTGATGCTTCTAATGAAAAGCTTTTGTCAAGAAAATTTTCTAAGTGTATGCTAGGAGATCTTGAAATAAGCATGAAAGAACTTACATTTTTAGGATTTTAAGTGGAACAAGTAAAGCAAGTCATCTTCATCAATCAAGCCCAAGTACATCAAAGACTAGCTTAAATGATATGGAATGAAAGATTCAAAGCCTCACTTAACTACAATGAGCACAACAACATATCTTGATAAGGATGGAGGTAATTATATTTAATCTATGCTATGTGCTTATGATTTATAATGTTTAATGTATGATTTGATAAATGCTTGCTTTGATATGTGCAAAAATGAGATATTATATTTGAATTAGTGAACACTTTGCACAAATTAATCACCAAGCTACTTGATAGAATTTGTCTTAACTTTGTTAAATGCTTGGATTGATTAATATTCATGCCTAGTTCTTGATTGCTTTGATTAATAGTTTTTATTGTATGAATATTCGTTTGAATCTTTGGACATGGATATAAGTTAAATAGATTGATTTCTTTGAACATGTTCATTGATTGAGATTAGTGAGATAATATGTACCACATTATATCTAAATTTTTGTATCTCTATTGGTATATTGCTATACGTGATTTGAAATGCTTTTGCATATGCTTGTATGATTTTGATTGAAATATATATTTGACACTTGCATATGTTAAGATTAAGTTCATTGCCATACATTGAAATAAATAGGAATATATTTGAATAATTATATCTTCATTATTTTTTTGCTATAGCATATGTGCTCATCATGTTTAAAAATCCATGCTTATATAATCTTTGTTAGGCAATAATGATTGAACCTCATGCTCATTAGTACTTATGATTTATTATATACATATGAGCTTTGGGCTTTTGTTTGGATAGGATAGGTTATGAAAGATTACTATTATCATTTATGCATGTATTAAATAAATTTTTCATATGCTTGAAGTACGTGTGCTTTATAAAAGTTGTTGAATAAAATTGCTAACAATTGGTATCAAAATTGCTAAAGATTTTTTTAACTTTCATAGATGCCTATTTATGTGACTATCCTTGATATAGCTTGTACTTTTCATGTAAAATTGTATGTGCCTTAAATTAATTAATCCTTATTTTGAAAAGGAGGAGAAATCTTAGAATATAATTTTGTTTAATTTGTTTTGTGATAACAATTGGTATGCTTTGTAATAACATATCTTTAACAATTGGTATCCTTAACATTTGGTATGAGCTTGCTTGTATGTGCTTAAATGTTTGTTTACATGCTAATGATGTTTTAAATTCTAAGCACATTTTATGAAAACATGATGTATGAGTAGCATGCATAATATTTTTTTATCTCTTTACTCATAACAATCATGATATGAATGATTTTGTGCTAAAATGCTAAAATTTACTACATTTATATTATTATGCTTTTGTGTTTAAATACATGTATTTGAACTTGATTGTGCACACCACTTGATTACATGCATTCAAAAATACTCTTGATATTATTGGTATCATGCATTTTGTCCTATGCCTTGAATTGATCTCTTTTTCTTTTGCTATGACAAAAAAGGGAGAGTTTATGGATATTTCTTTTCGTTTACTTATAGCAATTGATATAGAAACTTAAACATTTAGTATAAAAAGCTTAAACAAAAAACAAGGAGAAATGTTTCATGAATATATTTGTTAATAATGCCTCTATGTGTTTATTTGCTCATTAATATGCTCATGCCTTTTTCTTATGACAAAAAGAGGGAGAAATATCATATGGACAAATTTACTTATACTTGACATGCATATGTTTGATTATGCTTATTTGATATATATGCTCCAACGTATGTTTGTTGAGTTGGGTTCGATTAAGATGCATAAATTAAGGGGAAGTTTTACCATACATTGTTTAAGAGGAAGTTTTTCAAAATGTTTTTTAAAATCTTAAATGTTTCAAAGAAATTTTTTTTATCAAATAAATTTATCTTTAAGTGTTGTCATATAAAAAAGGGGAGATTGTTAGTCTTGAATTGATCATTATTTTGAAATAACAAAACATTAAGCTAAATAAGTTTGATCAAGATTTTGAAAAAGATTTATTTAGTATATGTTCTTAAGTTTTATATTTTTGTACTAAATAAATAACATGATTTTCAAAGCTTAAACAAACCATTCTTTGTTTTCATATTTCTCAAATAAAAACAATCTTTAAACATTATTTATTTAAGTTTAAATGAAAGTCCAATTGTTGTTTTTAAAATGAACTTATTCATTTTGGACTCAATACAATTTTGATAATATTGATTTTGAGAAATAGATTAACTTAAGAAAGTTGTTTTATAAGAATAACGTTTTCCAACATTGAATTTATTTTATTTTTTTGTATTAATTCACAAAGCTTTAATAGTTGAATTTTATATGGTTGAAAAGCTTTTTGAGTCTACTTTCTAATGGATTAAACAAAATCAAAATCCAAATTTTCTAACAAAAGATTTTAAATTTTTACTAGACATTTTGTAGTTGTCTAAAAACTGCAAAATAAGTAGGTTTGAAAATTCATTATAATTCGTATATAATGAATTAGTTGATGAATTTTATATGGATAGAAAGCCCTTCAAGTCTAGTTTCTAAATCTTTAAACGTTTTTTGATTTGGAATTGTATAACTCAAGATATGATGAAATTAGTGAATATAGTACAAAATAGGATAAATAGAAGAGCTTAACCAGATTGATCCCCTGGGCTACAGGATCGATCCCCTAGCTGAACCAATCAATCAGGTCCCTTACATGATCAATTAGGTCTGCCTAGAAATGTACATAATAGCTTTTCAAGCTTTCAACAAGCATTTCTTCTTCCAAACCATCTCCAATAGCTAGTTCTTCAATTCTTCTATAAATTGGGCACTCCAATACATCAAAAAGGTTGATGAATCAAGAGAACAAAATCAAACAAGTCATATTTTCATTCTTTCAAATTAATCAAGAGTTTTAAAGCTTAAATTTAATATCCTTTGTATTTCTTGTATCCAAAATATTATTGTTGTTCATTTATAAATTTTTTTTGTACGTCATTAGGCAAACTCTCAACATTGAAAGGAATTTCAATTTGCAAAAATTATTTAGATTATCTTGTAAGCAAGAGGTTAAGTATCCTGTTAATATTTTAAGTGTTAGGTTGCTATCTAAGCCTTAAGAAAAAGATAGAATTATAATTTTAATTCAAGAACAGTGGATTGAAGCCTTAGTATTGACAAAAAAAAAAAAGAGTGCCTTGTAGAGAAAAACAGAACTTCTATAAATCTTTGTATTTGATTTCTTTATCCCCATCTCTTTACTTTACATTTAGTTTAAGATTAGCAATTTATTGTTATTTGTATCATATTTTGATATTGATTTTAATTTTTCATTCAATTATTTTGAAATCATTATTTGGGAAGAACTTGAAGAAATCCAATTCACCCTCCTCTTGGATCATCATCTCACATAAAAAGCTAACAAAAATAATCCAAACTAAATGATAAAGTGAATTAGATAATTATAATTTCTATTAAAATAAAAAAAATAATTTATATCTCTAAAAAATATTAATCCCCAATGTAGTGGTGGCCACACGCTAACACATGAAGTTAACGAGATAAGATAAAAAGGTTATCATTCAATGTGAAATTTGAAATGATAAGTATACAATAAGTTAGATTTATCAATTTTAGCACAAAAAGTGAAAGTGATATAAATTTTTGATCAATCTGTATATTTTTTATAGAAACAAAAAATATGTTTTGTTTTTATTATATTAATATGAATTATAATATGATAATTTTTATATTTTTATAATACGATAAGTATATACGAATTATCAAATCTATAAAAAAAATAAATTAAATATTATATGTTGCATCTAGATTAACTTTTGATTACAAATTAGTTTTTAATTTGAAATAAGTATTTATCTTTAAAAGCCATTTTTCTTGATATGAAATCATAGACATAAATCATAGACATAAATCTCCGAAATAAAATGTAGATCTTCAACTCAATGTTATTATATATAAAATCAGCGAATAATAATTTAGGAAATGATTCATCGTGTATGGTTTTGAGCCAAATAATTATTCAAACAATATATATCCAAGAGGGAAAATGAAGGATTAGTAGTGTTAGTCCTCAACTCATCATTCAAATGCTAATATTGGAAGACAATTTTTTTTCTCTAATTAAGAGGATAGCTTCTTACATAAAAAGATTTAAACATGTAACAGGGCATTACATAATCTTAGCCACACCATGATTAAAAGTTTGATTAAAACAAGACGACACATGAAAGCCAAATCCCTAGGGAAAAGGAGAAAGAGGGAGACAGATCTTCAGAACCAACCGAAGCTTGCATTTTATTTTTACTATTAATCCTCTCTTGTGGAGATCCCTACAAAAAGAAAGAACAAAATTATGAATAATCAAATCATCATAGGATCTGATCTGACACATGAAAGGATCGAAGATACATGCATTTCTCTAACCATAGATAAATAGGAAAGGCTAGCTATTAATTGCCGGGGTTTGCAGCATCCCTGGCAGGGTCAGCTAGATTACTTTTGGCTGAACCTAAGAGGTACCTGTGTTTGTTGTTGGCTGAGGGGAGTTACTTGGGGGTTACAGAATAGTTTCCTCTTCAGTACGAACAAGAGGGAGAGAATGATTATTAAGGGAACGCACCAGATCAAAGGCCTTTGTCTTCACCAGCCTGTCGATCGAAAACATCGAGCAAACAGTCAATGTAATCTTGGACCTTAGCATTCAACAGTGCCCCCAAAACATTGACTTGTCCGAGGCGGTGAGTTACAAATTGCAGGCCTCCAAGATTTGGATTTGTGTTACCTTCAAGTTTCAGCAGACAAGCATCCATCCCCTTTGTCAGCTCCGCTTGCACTGCCGTCATCTCAGCTACCAATCCTTCCAACAATTTTACCTGTTCCTTTTCCTTTTTCTTTAATCGTAGAAACAAAGTTGAAAGCAAAGTGTAGTCAGATTTGTCAAGAAAAAACCAAGGAAAAGTGACAAAATATTAAGCCTGAGGATTTGCGAAGAAAATTTGAGTACCAGATCAATCTTGCTTGGGCTCAGCCTATGCTGTTTCTTTCCGGTAACTCCGTTCAACTTGCTTTTTTCCGGTCATGACTTCCTCTTGGAATCTTTCTCTAAGTCAACGTAGTTTTTTAATTACTCAAAGCCCAATGGTAAAATAACTGAATATATGTAAGTGAATGAGAGTACTGAAGGTGTAGTGCGATAGTCCATGTCCAACCGTGTAGCCTCGAGCGTAATCGAACGATTTGGACTTTGCCTTACTTATCTGGCTTTTCTTCTTCTTCTTCTTCTTCTCTCCAAGCCCTTTTATCTATCTGAAATTATATAAAAGATTGTTCCTATACAGCCCGTGGAATTTTTGCTTTGAAAAATGGAGTTAGAAAGTTGTTATACCCGTTTAAATATATTTATAAAAAAAATTAATAAAATAATATGATAATAAAAGGACATATTAAAATATTTTACAAACGACCCTTTTACAAAATTTTAAATTAATAAAGTAATATGATAAATAAAAATACGTATAAAAAAATCAAAGACATATAAAAGGACATGAAATAAAATAATATATTGCCTTACACCATTTTAAAAACTCTTGTACAAATAATATTTGACAAACCAGCTATTAGGTTTAACAATATTTTCGTACTAATGGTGAACGTATAAAAATATTTTTAGAGTTAATTAAGATATCTATCAAGAGTACCATTGCAGCTTATATTAATGATAGAAATTTTTATGATGTTAAAAGACAGTTATGCATTTTTAATGAATTTGAGTTTTATGCACCATCTACATTTGTAGCACATAAAATTCAAATATTGGTTTTTTTTTTCTTTTGAGAAAAAATAAACTTAATCAATTTATTACATCTAGTTGGGTTGTAGTAAGTTCTGAATTGTAGTCACCATCATTCATCACCAGAATCAATCTACTTTATCTCAATGTTGCCCTTAATGCAAGCAGACATGTACGTATTTATGTATCTCAAATTAAATATTCTTAAACTGATAATACTGCATAAAATTAAAATTGAAAGCCTAAATTAAGCCAAGAATCTTAGGTACAACGACAAGTTAAGAACCAAAAGGAAAAAGGCCACACCAAGCCTAACCTTAAGATTAACAACTAATTCAGTTCAAGTGATCTTTAAACTCGTAAACTTTTAAAACTTTTGTTTCTTGTTCTTTGATCTGTACTGATCACCAATGTCACCGTAGAACTCGCCAAACTGAGAAGGAAAGTTTGGCATTGCAGACTGCCAAACGGGTGTCATTGGCTGCATAAATGGACCGTTGAAGCAAATCGGGACTCCCCAAGGGTTACTGAACATTGCATTGTCAAGCATTGGAGCTGATGGATCATAACAAGCCTGCGGTGAAAGTGAACTGTATGTTATGCTGCTACTGGACTCTCCTTCCACCTAAGTGAAATCCGAAACATTTGTGAGCAGTATCGTCATCAAATTTGCAAATCTCTTTTTCTGTTTTTTTTTTTTTTGCCAAGTCAAGTTTTTATTATTATCTTGAATAAAGTTAATAGTGAAGCCAGCGTCATAATCTTAATGATACAAACATAGCATAACAGTACATGACACCCCAGTACGCCATAGAAAATAGAACCTTACAGAGCATAACACCACATTTCATCAGAGTATAGACATAGACTACACACTTTTCCATGAACAAAATCGGCATATAAGCCTCATCCAAAGCTGTCTACCACCAAACTACAAACATCTCCACTCGCTTAACCCCTGCTTTTGCTAGTGCATCTGCCATGCTATTTGCTTCTCGACATATATTTACGAACCTGACATCTACCAACTCCATGACTAAGGAATCGATCACCGAGAAGATATTTAACAGTCTCCATGGACGTGCAGTCCCATTTAGCACCCATCCAACCGCAACCTTTGAGTCTGACTCAACAATAAGTTTGGCTCTGTGCTTCCACTCAGTTTGTTTAAAAACTTCCAACGCCGTTTTAATCGCTAGTAATTCCATCATGTGTGACTCTTGAATACCGCATGCTCCTGAGAACATAGCCACCACCATACCTTTGTCGTTACGAAGCACCCTAATCACACCCATGAGGTCCAGGATTCCCTGTTACGACCGCGATACTGATTCCTTTGGGCATTCGTCCTCCCTAGTAGCCTTTACACAATACAAGGCTCTTAATTTTATCACGAAAATAATATCTTCCGCCGACATGCTCTTATGCTTGAAAACCAGCTCGTTTCTTGCTAACCACATAAACCACAGAGATGCTGAGAAGGATGCAAACCACCACGATTTTGCAGTTCCAGTAAACAGACCATAAATGATCTCAATGTATTCGGCTGACACCGAGGTTCCACCATCTTAAGAAATATCCCCAGATTTTATAGACCCATGCGCAACTGAACAAGAGGTGATCTGTACTTTTGAGGGCCCTTTACACCATGGACACATGCTATGTAGGTGGGAGAGTGGCAGACAAGAAAAGCTTTTGAGGGCATTCTATCTAGTGTCACCATCCATGTAAAACACTGAATTTTTTGTGGGACTATGAATGACCACAACTTACTGAACTCAAATGGGGTATAATCAAAGGAGGAGATTAATAGATTTGAGGCCTTTTTAACCAAGAATAATCCGTAAGTGTCCTGTTCCCATATTATGCAGGTGACAGTTTTGCATCATTCAGCAGATATCGCTCAACGCCCTTGCTTCCCATTCAAACAAAGCTCTCCTAATTAAGCCCAACCAATCCTGATGAGTAAGGGAGTTATTCCTGGTATAATACACCACTTTTGCTAATTTATACTTCGCAAGAGAATAGACGAGGATACACCTCTTTAAGGGGCTTTTGCAGCACCACCGATTAAGCCAAAATAGAACGTCATGCCCACTTCCCACCAACCAACTACAAGAACGTTCCCAAGCCCATCTTTTTGCTCTCCGCTCCGTTGAAATCCCAACCACGTCACGCCACACTATTGACATTTGCCTAACATATAATTCACATGATAGCCACTGTTGAATTTTTTTCTCCATATTTTGCAACCACCACCCTTCTCCACAGATTCTTTTACTTTGGCATATCTCCACCACCATTTGGCTAAGAGGGTTGGTTTTAACTTGTAGCTCATTGATTCCAAGCCCACCTGCCATTTTTGGACGGCGTTCATATGACCATCTTACTTTTCTAACTTCTTTTGCATGCCACACCCACCCCACAGGAAATTCCTCCTTATTTTATCAATTTTCCTTATCACTCCTTCGGGAGCTTTGAAAACTGACATATAGAATATTGGAAGAAAAGATAGCACCGAGTTTATGAGTGTTACTCTCTCCCCAAAAGACAGGACATTCCTCTTCCATAATGCCAAATTTTGTCGGATTCGCTCGATTACTGGTTCCCATGTAGCTTATCTTTTCGGATTCGCATCCAAAGGAATTCCCAAATATTTGAACGGCCGCCTCCCTCTCCCATAACCAAACAGCCGTGCCAGCTCCTCCTCCATATTCTCCTCAGCTCCAACGGAATATATATGAGACTCCGGAAATTAAGTCTTAAGCCCGATGCTACTTCAAAGCCAATCAGTATTTTCTAGATGTTCTCAATTGCCTCCCTGTCGATTCTCAAAAACAGGATTTCCTCATTTGCAAAATGCAAATGAGAGATAGTCAAATTCGACCCTTGAAAAGGAATTCCTTGAAACAATCCCACACTCACCACTTTTACCAATAGTAGATACAAAGCTTCTGTCACTAGAATGAATAGGAAGAGGGATAATGGATCGCCTTATCTTAACCCTTTTTTCATTCGGAACTGGTGTGTCGTGGATCCGTTAACTAATACTGCCACCCAAGCTGCTGATATGCACTCCCATATCTATCTCCAAATCCTACCGAAACCCATCCTGTCCATACTGCGATCCAAAAATGCCCAAGCTATGGAATCATAAGGTTTTTCGAAATCTAATTTCAAGATTACTCCACCCGTCGCATCCTTCTCTCTTCTTCAATGAGTCTATCACTTCATTTGCTAACAAAACACCATGTAGAAGTTGTCTTCCTGAAACGAATGTGCTCTGTGTATCGTTTGCTAAATTGCATATCACTAATTTCAATCTCTTAGACAATATCTTTGACAAAAATTTATACAGTGAGTTTATCGAGCTAATGGGCCTTAGTCACCAAGCAACACCGGATTGTCCAATTTTGGAATTAAAGCTGTAAAAGGTAAATTAATACCTTTCTCAAGCTTTCCAATCCTGTAAAACTCCTCCACAAATGCCTTAATATCCTCCTTGATAATGTTCCAACTTTTTTGAAAAAGAGAAAGTTGAAACTATCTGAACCCGGGGCTTTGCTATTCTCGCAACTGCACACCGCTTCTTTGACCTCTTTAATCAAGAAAGGGGCTTCCAAATCAGCAGCTTCCTGCCCTAGTAATTTTTTGAACGGTAACGAATCCCCCTAGCTCTTTTAAAGTGCTCCATAAAGAAATCATGAATAATCTTTTTAACTTCTCGTGGCTCCGACTGCCACCATCCTTTGTTTGTAAGACGCGGGATAAATTTCCTCTTCGCCCTCATTTTTGTTTTGCAATGAAAAAATCTCGTATTCCTATTACTTTCCTTCAGCCAGAAAGCCCTAGATTTTTGCCTCCATAATGACTCATTCTTTCTCCTAACTTCCCACAATTCCTTAGTAGCTTCGTTTTGTTCTCCCACTTTATTTGGACTTAAATCTATTTCATTTGCTATCTTATCCAACTGGTCAATCTTGTTGTCCAACGCCACAATGTTTGCTTCAATATTACCAAACACTTATCGTTCTAACTTTTCAGATGAGTCTTCAGCCTATTCATTTTCTTTACCATTCAGAACCCTGCTCTACTAGAGACCTTAGTCTTACTCCATTTTCCCACAATCTCTTCCAAGAAGCCTTTCTTTCGAAACCAGCAGTTTAAAAACTTTAACGGTCTAGGACCCTAATTCACCAACTCAGACTATAGCAACAACGGCACATGATCAGAGATTGACTTATTTAATCCTTGCTGGCATAAATACCTGAATAAGCTGATCCACCCCATTGAAACCAGGAACCTGTCAAGTCTACTACTCTTGTTACCTTGCCCAAACCACGTAAACCTTTTTCCATTGAGTGGAATATCGATAAGACCTCTAGATCAATAAAGTTATTAAAATCCTGTATTCCCACACCATCAGTAACACAACCCGATCTTTTTGACGACAATCTCACTGTGTCTTCCCAACATGTTTCCCAACATCAGTTACAACCAACCTCCTCCATCTTTCCCAACATGTCTTCCCACAAATTCTTTTTCAGCTCGAGCTCAGATGGTGCGTAAACATTGCAGATGACACATTCAAAATTGTTCTTTAGCTAGTATCCCTTTATTATCACCATACTATTGCCTTTCTATGAGTTCACTGGTCTAAAACAATTTTTGTCCCACATCATTATATGCCTCCTGAGTTCCTTTCTGTATCCAAGTGCACGCACTCAAAATTTCCATCTGACCACAACCCTTGTACAATCCGATTCGTCATATCTTTTAGTTTTGTTTCCTGTACCAACAGCATCTTAACACTACGTGAATTTACCACAGATCTCATGATGTCTCTCTTCACCCTACTACTTAGGCCCCTCACATTCCCAGACAAGCTTCTCACTTAAAAAATTTCACTAACACCCACCTAATTGAACTGCTCGCTATCAACGTCTCACCTCTTACTAGACTAATGAATTTTTCACAGAGAAATACATTACCTACGCCCCAAACTCAGAGCTTGGTTGTATTTTGCATATCTTTCAATGTCTCAATCACGATCTCATCACCACAACTGGCTTGCATTTCTAGCATCTTCCTAATCTTCCATCTTGACTCAGCGTCGTCTGCACATAGCACCCTTCTGCGATTTTGAGAATCCCATCAAACACTGATGCATTGACAATAATGCTATCCTTTTCTCTATGCTTTTGAGACTTCTTATCCTTTTTTTCCTTCCTTCCTTTAGTCTCCTTTTTCCCCAAAAGCCTTTCGTAATGGAGTTCTTCTATCTCTGGAATACTTCTATCTCTTCATCCTTTTCTTCTTTGGTTTTTGTTTTTCCCTAAGACCCATCTTCCTTTGACTAAACCAGTGTTGTCCAACAGTGTAGGTGGGTTACCTAAATCTCCATAAGGCCCACTAAGTTCATTCATTTTCCCCTGATACGTCATTTTCTTCTGAATCCAAATTTAGGCCCACATCATAATTGGGCTTCTCTAAAGTATTAGCCACCTTACTACTTGCCCAATTCCCACCCACATCACTTAGTTTAGACACAATCATGGGGTCCAGACTATCGCTCCCTAGCCATGAACCTGTGCACGCCAGACCATCACTTCCCCCTTCAGCATGTCCCGAACTGTCTGCCCGATATCTGTTCCCAGCAACGTATTTGCTTCGTAATATCCTCCAGCGGTACCAATCACACACCTCTCTAGGTTTTGCAGGGATTCCTCATCTACCACCCCCAAGCAAGTCTTGTTCTTCGCTATACTGTTGTTTCGCCTGGAATTTCCTTCCGATTCCAGAGATGCCGATCTGTCCAAGATTTCTTTACTGGGAAGAGCTTGCAAATAGGATTTCTACCCTCCTTCCTCATCTTTTTCCCCTGTATTCCTTCTCAATGGTGCCCCTTGTTTTCGAGAGTCATAGACAATATCCTGTCCTTCCCTATTATTCCATCCTCTTCCCGTCTTACGTTCATCGTTTAAAGTTACTCTTCTCCAAAATGTTGATCTTTCATTGAACCTAGCCATGTTGACCCCAATCTTGTAGTCCTTTATCCATGACCTGTTCAAACTCTTCACCGCCTTCCTCGCTTCTGCATATTTTTCGAATCGTACAAAGCTATATTTCTTCCTCTTGTGTTCCTTTTTTGTGGAATATAAACATCCACCACATTTCCATACTCCTGAAATATTTGGGACAGCCATCTCCAATGGGTCTATGGAGGAATATTGTTTACGAAAACTGTAAAAACCTCCATCCTAGAATTAGTACTTCCAATAGGTTTATACGTTGAAGGTCAAGTGTAGCAGTTTGTGATGAGTAAGAAATTCAAAAAAAGTATTCAACTATATAACACAAAAAACGACATCTCCGCAATTTGAAAATCTCATCATCAAACATCTATCTTTTGATGTATTGCAAAGAAATCAACCACGTTAAAACATTTCCTTTTACGTACATCCAAAGGCTTTCCTTCATATTTGTTGATGACATTTATCACTTTCACAGGATCTGATGGCCAAATCTCAAGCTTAGCAGGGCTATCCTTCAGTTTGGGCCCGTAAAAAATTACACACATCTGATGTGCTATTCAACCCTATGTACTTGGGACCAACATTGATCGTATGACCATTAAAATATTTTGGATATCATGGATTACTATACATTAATTTATATAAAATATGATATAAATTTTCTTTTTTTGTTAATAAATGAATCAAATGCTGCAATTTATTGTTTTGATACTATGAACATTAATATGTTTTTAATATCATGAATTACTAGACATTAGGTTTTATACTAAAATAGATTTTTTAAATAATATATATAATTGACTTATAAGTACGATCATGACATAGATTATACAATTTATATATAATTACTTTAAATGTATTTAATATTTATTTTATTTTATTTCAAAAAATATTAGTTTTATCTTGTTATTAAAACCATCATGTTGACAACATATAATTATATTGATATTAACATATATTAAGAGAAATATATATACATATATAAATACACAAATATTTTTATAAATTAAAAAAATTTTATCTCGAAAAATATGCAGGCAAACATTTTATTATTACATTATGAGTTTATATTTGATGCATTATTAATTTATAGATTTTATATATTGTTAGTGAATTGATGATGTCATCTCATTAATAAGATAAATCAAATGATGTCATTTCATTAATGAGTAAGTTTTTAAAAGAATATTAATTTTTTTGTATATTTACTTTAAGAACTGATATTTACTCATTAATGAGATAGTATCATCTAATTTACTAATAGTATATATAATCTATATATCGATAATGCATCACTACCAAAAAAAAATTTATTATCGATGAAATTTTTTCGTCGCTAATTACCGACAAAATTTTTAAAACACTTTTATTGATGAATTTTACCATTGGAATAAAATCCATAAGTAATCTGTCGCTAAAAGTCTGACTCGAATTGCCGCCAAGATTACCAATGGATTTATCGACAAAAATCCATCGCTAATAGTTATCAACGATTTTACTGACGGAAAATCCATAGCTAAAAAAAATTCAAAAACATTTATTTTGACATTACCTTTGGAATTTTCATTGGTAAAACCGTCGATAATTGTATTTAAAATTTTTTTTATTATTGGCAAAATTTTCATCGGTAAAATAATCACTAAAAGTTAAAATTTTATAACCCACCCCATCATTGGCCTTTCACTTTTCCCTCAAATTTCCTACTCCCTAACCCTCTTCCCCCTCCTTCTCTCCCCACTACCACCTTCTCTCCCCCCCTCTTTCCTTATCGTGATCTTGCCATCGTCCAACTGTGACCTTGTTCCTTAGCTCTCATCAATTTTTTTTTAATAAGTTTGTTTTATGTATGTTTATTTGTTGAGTTTAGGGTTTAATTTTTTATTATAAATTTATTGAAATTTACTTGGGTTTTGGTTATCAATGTGTTGAGTTTTTGTTAGTTAATTATTTTTTAAAATTTATTTGGGTTTTGGTTACCAATTTGTTAAGTTTTTCTTGGTTTTATTTTTGTTGAAATTTGTTTAGGTTTTGGTTATACATTTGTTAAAATTTATTGGTGATATATTTTTATTGAATTTTTTGTTGAGTATTAATATTAAGTATTGTTAATTTTTGTTTGGATTTATTTTTTGTATTGGTGGGGAATTTTTTTTATTTGTTGAGTTATTTATTTTTTATTTGTGAAAGTTTTATTGACATTTGTTGGACTTTGTT
Source organism: Durio zibethinus (assembly GCF_002303985.1). The sequence continues at coordinate 13,836,663 of NW_019167993.1, forward strand.
ATATATTTATTAACTTTTATATGTATAAATTTAGGGTTGGTTAATTTGGGTTTGATGTGTATTAATATTTATATGTATTTTTATGGATGTTTTACATTTAATATGTTCTAAATTTTAATAATAATTATAGAAATTAAAATTATTTATGCTGATTTGAGGTTATAATTTATATATTACTAATAGTTATCTCATTTTGAAGTAATTTATATATTATTAAGATTTATATTTGTTTTGAAATAATTTATATATTTGATAATTAAGTGAAATTTATATATTACTAATTATTGAAATATTGGGCTTTTATTGTATTGATCAAACTTAATATAAATAAATTAAATTGTTCAATTTTATTCTTTTTTTTTCATATGATTTTTTATTCATTTTCATCATACTAACTTGTTTTACTTTTCATTTTAACCACTTTGAAAGTGGAATAAGTTTCATACATAGAAGTGCCTTGATAAGATAAATTCTCCCCAAAATTGATGGGATTGCACTAAGAAGACCAAAATCAAAGATAAAATTATCATTAAAACCAATAATATTTTTTCATGAATGTGTTGTCTTGTAATACGTATGATGAAGTTTTGGAAGACCTTCTGTGCCATTGATGGACTATTTATTAAAATAAAGCAATAATTACCTTATATTATCATTTAGATAATTTTGTTTAGTGTAGCAATAATAGCTCATATGGTCAATTAATAAAAAGGTTTAACATTTTATATGATTTTAATTGCTTATATTTCAATTCAATTAGGGTTCAATGATGAACAAAGATCGCTCTTTGATGTACTCTTGTGTAAGATTAAAATGATACATAGTTTCGACCATGTTAATTTAGTTTGTGATTCAAATGATAAAATTTAAAAGTTTTAGGCATGTCTATATGAACTTGCTTGTTCTTTTATCAAGGCTCTAACTTTTTGTTGATATGTTGTTCACACTCAATTACGATTTGAAATTTTTTTCTTTATTTATTTTATTGGATGATTTTATATTAAGATGTTTATGCTAAATGTATTTGATAATTCATTACAAAGAATTGCTATTATTAACTTTCAATGTATTCTAAACCTTGCCTTGGTAGTCCTGCATCTTTTATTGTAATGTTGGTTTCTTTGTACAATTTGTATTTATTGTTTAGGAATCCCCAAGGCCTATCCATTATCATGTTCTCTTAAATGAAATTGGATATTCAGCTGATGCTCTGCAATAACTTGTCCATTCTCTGTCATATGTGTAAGTGTATAACTATGTGTTGTAATTTCTTCATAAATGTTTTAAGATTAACAAAATTGCCTATGCCTAATCATGTGTTGTATAATCATATGTGTAAGTATATAATCATGTATTATAATATTTTCACAAATGTTTTGCATAAAAAGATACTCCACATGGTTGGTTAGTTGGGACTTAATCCACCTACAATGATTCTTTATAGTGGAGACCCAACTGTAGAACTTGAACAGACATTGTAAAATAGTGAAGCAACAGCTTTAGTTAAATTATAGTTCTGATGTTTTGATGATCTTCATTGGAAGATTGTCTCTATTTATATAAATAAAATGAACTAAGTACAGCTTTCTTGTTTCATAACCATGTTTCAAAATTTGAATTATTTTAATGAATGATCAAATTGTTCAATTACTAAGGAATCAATTGTACTTTAAATCATATTATGAGTGTGAACTTGAGAGGATAAAAAGCCTCAACAAAAGTTAAAAAATCTAAAAAGGTTTGATGAGATAAATGAGCTTCTACTACATTATATTACAGAAAGTTTTATATTTATCAATTGCTACTTTCTTATGTATATGGAAGATTATCAGTTCTAGCTTTTTCTTTAAGAATAAAAATGGTATTTTACATGTCAAGCGAAGGTACAAATTCATTACATGAGGTAAATAATACATCTTTTGATTTGCATTTGTTTTGATTACATGGAATAAGAGACTATTTTTCATTGATGTTCATCTTATGTCTCTACTACAATTTTTCATTTTTTTTGTTGCACAGGTTATAATATTTACTGTTAATCATGCAAATTCTAATGCCTAAAACTTAGAATTCTGTGCAAACTATACTTGATCAGAATTTTCCTATAGCAAGCCCAACTATTTTGGATTAGTTGTCAAATGTGAAGTACATTATTTATGCTATGGGCTCTCTCTTTACTTCTCTTCCCTTTGCCCGTCATTAGTAGCATTCTTGATTATTTGTCATAATACATTTTTCAATCTTTTAATATGTAACAAAGATAGATGTAACTACATATTTCATATGGATTACACTTTTATACATGCAAACACAACGCATCCGCATGTAATTTACACACATGGACTGACGGACAAAAGTTTTTGAATGTGCACATGTAGGCATGTGATGGTAGTGTAGTTGTTATTAAAGATACTGGAGATACCACTAAAGTTTTTAGTTATTGTTTATATGTAAAATTTCCATGTTCCATCTTACCTTCTGTTGAGCACTTAATTTTTGTATGCATTTCACATTCTTTTCTTGTCTTCTTTATTTAGGCATCTACGTGTCATCATTTGTTATGGGTAGAGGTGATAAAGATGGAATCCATGTTTTTCATCAAATGAAAGAGGTACACTAGGTTGTGTCCTTATTATATTTTATTTTTATTTCTTTTCATTATTTTGAACATTTAAGAAAAAAATTCTTTATGACATGTATAGAATAATGCCTAACAGATTGTGTTCTGTTATAGTTTTGTAAAAATTTCATTCCACTTTTAACATTATGGTGTAAACTATAAATAGAATAAAGCTTTTGTTCTTTATATTTTTGTAATTAGAATTTATAAATAATTTTGTACAATATTATTTTGTTTTTTTATAAATGAAATGGAATGTTTTATTTATTTATTTCTTTTATTGAAGTACATTTTAGTATTCATATAATTACTTTAAAAATGTAATAAAATGCTAAAAAACTATAAAATAATAGTTAAATATGATTTAAAAATATTATTATCGATGGTTTTACCAATAGATTTTTTTTATTACCGATGAAAAAAAATTACCTACGGATTTACTGATAAAAAATTCTATAGCTAATTACAGACAAAAAATTTCATACGTAAAACGGTCGCTAATAAATTCATCAGTAATTACCAATGGATTTTATCGACAGATTTGAAGCATTACTGACAAAATAACATTACCAATATAACTAGCATAGATGGAATTTTTCCATCTATAAAAGTATTATTGATAGATTTTAAGCTTTTATTAACAAAAAATTTCATCGATAAAACTTATTTTTCTTATAGTGTATCAAATATAATTTCTTATATTATAAAGCACCAAAAAAAATTAAAGAAAAGTGATTTTAACATGACGCTAATTTAGAGCGAAAAAAAAATCTAAACTTGAAAGAATTTTTCCATTTGCTTGAATTGGAACATGGTCCAACCCAATTTGTGTCTAAAAATATTGGTCCAACCAAAACTTAAAATCAACTTGAACCCAAAATGGCCAAAATTAATATGGGCAAAACCCAACCTTGGTAGAAACTAAAAAATATTCCAAACTTAAAATGAGCAAATTATATATTTTTAATTTTAAATTTTAATTTAATTAAAAATTAAAAAATAATATAAATTATTATGTAAACAAGGGTTTGTATTTTATACACAATCAATGTATAAATGTTATCATTATCAATGCATCATAAAATGACTACATTATTAATTAGTAAATTAAAATTTTAAAATTGTCAAAAATAAATATTTCTTAAATTTTAAATATTTAATTATATTAAAATAAATTAATGAAGCATCATATACTGATAAATCCTATAAACAAATCTAAAACTAACTCAATTTGTGTTGAATGAAAAAGTCAATGATTAATTTGAAACTTAAAATAACTCGAATTTGAAACTAACCGTAACTTAAAATGATGCAAATGATTTTGATTTACCATTCAATTGCCACATCTATATCTACCAACGTATAATATTAAATTGATTATAAAAGTATTTAATATTTATCTAAATCACAACATTGAGAGATTTAAATTTATTTCAAATATCCATGTTTTTCATTGATTTATTTTTATTTTTATCTTATACTAAAGCTAATTTATTTAACTGTTTATCTTTAATTGATTTCCAAAATATTAGAGGTAGCAAGGGATTAGAAAATGGAAATTGATGCACTAGTTGAGCTCGCACTTGAGGTGTGAGAAAAAAAAAGTCTCTTACTCTTTTAGATAAAGGTTAATATTATAAATGATCTCTAAATTATTATAAAATATTTAATATGATATCTGAATTTTAAAAATTTTTAATGTGATATTTGAATTATATATAAAACTGTTAACTAAAATGATATTCACTCCTAATGTGATTAATCTCAAATGATGACATGTGATAAACAAACAATCATCTAAGTACAACATTAGTTAATAAATTTATAGTTTAAATACCATCAAAAAATTTTAAAATTTAAATATCACATTAAATATTTACTATAATGTAAAAATTATTTATGACATTATCATAACGTCTAGATTCGGGGATCTATCGCTAGACATTGACTTAAGGAGTCACCATCAATCTTTTTTATCTAAGTGTGATTGGCCACCTAAGGAATCTGTTCTTTTAGGGAACACCAAGTTTAAGGGTCCCTAAAAGAATAGGTTCAAGTCTACTAACCAGAACAGGATTCGATAGTTCAGTTACGTGTGAGGAAGGTTATAGCACCCTCACAATGCCCATCAAAAGATGGTACCAGCTTAATTTTATGTTATCCAATAAGCCTTAAAAAATTTACCAAGTAATTAATTATTGAAAATCATTCTCAATTGACTCTAATACTTTTAGCAGAAAATTGAGAAAATTCCCTCACCTCAAGAGTATGCAAGAAAACTACTGTTTCACTTACAGACTTGCAGAGGCTCCATCGTCGGATTATTTAACATTAAAAAAAATTCAAGAAAATAAAAAAATGATTGCTTTTGTATAGGAAAAATTGATACTTTCAACTTTTTCCCAAAATATGTTTTTTAGAAACTTTAATTTCGAAGAAAATTGATACTTTCAACTTTTCCTCAAAAATTCACTTTTGAAAATTTATTTTTAAGGAAAATTGATACTTTTAACTTTTTCTCAAAAATCCATTTTTGAAACTTATTTTTAAGCAAAATTGATACTTTCAACTTTTTCCCAAAAATATTTTTTTTGGAAAGCTTATTTTCAAGGAAAATTGATACTTTCAACATTTCTCTCAAAAATATTTTTTTAGAAAGCTTATTTTCAAAGAAAATTGATACTTTCAACTTTTCCTCAAAAATATTTTTTAGAAAGCTTATTTTCAAGGAAAATTGATACTTTCAACTTTTCCTCAAAAATATTTTTTTAAAATTTATTTAAAGAAAATAAAATAAAATAAAATAAATAAAATTAAACAATCCTAATATAATAATAATAATAAATAAATAAATAAATAAATGAAAAAAAACCTGGAAACGGCTCGGCTCGACTTGAGGAAGAAAAGACGGCTCGAAGACGTGGCTCGGCTAGGATCGGCTCGACTTCGGGACTGGCTCACATTCGGATTGAACGCAGGTCGAAAGCAGGTTGACGCTCGGGTCGGTTCGCTCGATTTCAAAACACGCAGATCTTTTGGGCACAGTAACGCCAAAATGACGTCGTTTTCAGCAGTTATAAAAGGCTATCCTTTCTATTTTTTAAGCAGACTGATCTTTTCCTCTCTCTCTCTTCCCTTTCTTTCCTCTCCCTTCTTTCTAAACCACGAAGAACTCCGATTGAATCTCGTAGGATTTTGGAAATTTTTATCAAAATCTGGGTTTTTCATCGGAAGTTCGTCGAAAAATTGATCGGTTTCTAGAAATAGTCACCGAAAACTGGGAAGCTGGTCGAAAAATTCAAACTTAGCCAAAAAAGTCATCGAAAAATTCAACCGAAATCTGAAAATTTTTTAGAAATTTTTAGAAAAAAATTCATCAAAAATTCTATAAAATTTTCACTGATTCTTAGAGCTATTGTAATGCACCAAAATCCTTTTTAGCTTCTGTTTCTTCTCTGTTCACTCTCTCTAAGCTAGTGTCTGCCTTTTTTCTGTGTGTTTGGTCATTTGATTCGTATGTCTATTTATAGGGATTGATAAGAAGAGTTTCTGATCAATCTCAACTCTTTATTGGATTGAGATTCAATCATTGAATCCAATATAGACTGTGATTGAATCCCAAATTCACTATAGGATTCCCTCAAATTTCATTCCAATCTCAACCGAAAAAAGAAAAAAAAATCAAATCAAATAAAAAATATTAATAGATAATTAAAAGAAAATAATCAGATAAATAAAAATATTAACAGATAAGTAAAAATAATAATAGATAAATTATAATAATAATAGATAAATAATAATATATAAATAGATAAATATAATAAGTACATATATATAATAATATATAAATAGCTAAGTTAACCTGAATTTGAAAATTTTTCAAATATTTTCAGAAAAAATTTGCAAAAAAAATTCTCCAAAAATTTCCCACTGATTCCTAGAGCTGTTTTAACGTACCAAAACCCTTTTTAGCTTCTCTTTCTTCTCTGTGTGTGTCTTCTATTTTGTTCCAGCTACTATTTATAGGGATTGATCAGAAGAGTTTCTGATCAATCCCTATTCCCTTTTGGATTAAGATTCAATCTTTGAATCCAATCTGGATTCTGATTGAATCCTAAATTCACAGTAAAACTCAAGTTTCTATCATAATCCAACTCCAATCGGGTAAAGGAAAGAAGAAAAAAAAATAAAATAAACAATAAAATAAAAAAATAATAATAAGGATAATATATTAATTAATAGATAAATAATAATAAAGTATATATATGTATATTAACAGATAAATACTAAAAATATATATATTAAAAATAGTAACAATAAATAAATAAATAAGATACAAAAAATAAAAATACCAGAATAAAAAATAAAATGGGCCTACCCATTTGGACTAGGCCAATTGATTTGGGCCTGGACCAAATTGGGTATCTACAGCTGCCCCTCTTTGCACATTTTCTGTGAAACAGAAATTACGCAAAGACGTAGACACCCATTCAAGACTCCACTCGACCTCTTTTTTCATTTTTTTGTGTTAAAAATCTGATTAAAACTCCTCTAAGCAGAGGCTCAACGAATTTGAAAAATATAAACAAAGCTCCTCTAATCAGAGGCTCAACGACTTTGAGAATGAATAAAGCTCCTCTAATCAGAGGCTCAACGACTTTGAAAAATAAAACGGCTCCTCTAATCAGAGGCTCTACGACTTTGAAAGATAAACAAAGCTCCTCTAATCAGAGGCTCTACAACTTTGAAAGATAAACAAAGCTCATCTAATCAAAGGCTCAACAACTTTTGAAAAATAAATGGCTCCTCTAATCTGAGGCTTAACGACTTTGAAATTAAATAAAGCTCCTCTAAACAGAGGCATCACAACTTTGAAAAACAAATTGCTCCTTAACGTCTGGGTTCATTCCCGAGTGGAGTCGCCAAGCTATCATAACGTCTAGATCTGGGGATCTATCGCTAGACATTGACTTAAGGAGTTGCCACCAATCTTTTTTATCTAGGTGCGATTAACCACCTAAGGAATCTGTCCTTTCAAGGAACACCTAAGTTTAAGGGTCCCTAAAAAAATAGGTTCAGGTCTACTAACCAGAGCAGAATTCAGGAGTTCGGTTACATATAAAGAAGGTTATAGCACCCTCACAACGCTCATCAAAAGATGGTGCCAACTTAATTTTGTGTTATCCAATCAGCCTTAAAAATTTATCAAGTAATTAATTATTGGAAATCATTCTCAATTGACTCTAATACTTTTAGCAAAAAATTGAAAAAATTCCCTCACCTCAAGAGTATGCAAGAAAACTACTGTTTCACTTGCAGAGGGTCCATCGTCGGATTATTTAACATTCAAGAAAATTCAAGAAAATAAAAAAAATGATTGTTTTTGTATAGAAAAAATTGATACTTTCAACTTTTCCCCAAAATATGTTTTTTAGAAACTTTAATTTCGAGGAAAATTGATACTTTCAACTCTTCCTCAAAAATCCATTTTTGAAAACTTATTTTTAAAGAAAATTGATACTTTCAACTTTTCTCCAAAAATATTTTTTTTGAAAAGCTTGTTTTCGAGGAAAATTGATACTTTCAACTTTTCCTCAAAAATATTTTTTTAGAAAGCTTATTTTTAAGAAAAATTGATACTTTCAACTTTTTCTCAAAAATATTTTTTTAGAAAGCTTATTTTCAAGGAAAATTTATACTTTCAACTTTTCCTCAAAAATATTTTTTAGAAAGCTTATTTAAATAAAATAAAATAATAAAATAAAAATAAAAATAAAAATAAAAAATATTAAACAATCCTAATCTAATTAATAAATAATAATAAATAAATAAATAAAAAAAAATAAAAAAACTTGGGAACAGATCGGCTCGGCTCGACTTGAGGAAGAAAAGATAGCTCGAAGAGGCAGCTCGGCTTCGGGATCGGCTCGCACTCGGGTTAAACGCGGGTTGACACTCGGGTCGGGTCACCCAATTTCAAAACGTGCAGATCCTCTGGGCACAGTAATACCAAAACGAAGTCATTTTCAGTAGGTATAAAAGGCTATCCCTTCTATTTTTTCAACAGACCGATCTTTCCCTCTCTCTCTTCCCTTCTTTTCCTCTCCCTTCAATCTAATCATAAAGAACTCCGGTTGAATCTCGTCAGATTCTGAAAATTTTCGTCGAAATCTAGGTTTTTCATCGAAAGTTCACCGAAAAACTAATCAATTTTTGGAAATAGTCACCGAAAACTGAGAAGCTGGCCGAAAAATTTAAACTTGGCCTAAAAAGTCACCAAAAAATTCAAACTTCATCGAAAAATTCAATCGAAATCTGAAAATTTTTCAAAAATTTCCAGAAAAAAATTTACCAAAAATTTTAAAAAATTTTCACCGATTCCTAGAGCTGTTCTAATGCACCAAAATCCTTTTTAGCTTTTGTTTCTTCTCTGTTCACTCTCTCTAAGCCAATGTTTACCTTTTCTATGTGTTTGATCCTTTGATTCGTGGGTCTATTTACGGGGATTGATCAGAAGAGTTTCTAATCAATCCTAACTCCTCCTTGGATTGAGATTCAATCATTGAATCCAATATGGACTCTGATTGAATCTCAAATTCACGGTAGGATTCCCCCAAATTTCATTCCTATCTCAGCAGAAAAAAGAAAAAAAATCAAATCAAATAAAAAATATTAATATAAAATTAAAAATAATCAGATAAATAAAAATATTAACAGATAAATAAAAATAATAATAGATAAATTATAATAATAATAGATAAATAATAATAATAATAATAATAATAGATAAATAATAGTATATAAATAGATAAATAATAATAAGTACATATATATAATAATATATAAATAACTAAGTAATAATAAATATATATTAACATATAAATAATAATAATAATAAAATAAATAAATAAATAAATACAAAAAATACAAAAAAAATATAAAAATAAAAAATAAAAATAAAAAAAAAAATAAAATGGACCTACCCATTTGGACTAGGTCCAACTGATCCGGGTTTGGATCAAATTGGGTGTCTACAGACATTAATCCTTTGAAATTATTTAATTGTTTACTAGAGCTGTTTATGGGTCTAATTAACCCTTGCTAATGCTTACTTACAAAGACTCGGTTGCCCAATCCCAAGAGTCATGTCGAGTAAGGTCAAGCATGGAAAATCTTGCCTAAGATGTGAGAGCACTTAAACGGTGGAATATGTCTATTGTCGATATCTTTCTTTTAATTCAAGCATAAACCATTTAACTATCAATACTTCAATTTAAGAAAAAACAATTATAAGTTGTATCCATTTTGTTCACTCTTATTTACTTTCGTTCCTATAAACCATAACTGTTATTCTCAATACTAATACTAAATTACAAATTTGAAATTTACAATTAGATTACTATATACCATTCGTAATAACTATACGAGTTTGAAAAGTTTCAATTCATAATTTTTTATTATTATAAATACATAAATATACTAAATATTTAAGTAATTTATATATAATATGTGCATTTTATGCTTACAATTTATATAACAAATCAAATTAAAATATTTTATCCCAAATTCATGTTCCCAAAAATTGACATATTAACATGTTCCAAAAATCGCATTTGTTCTACTTTCTACACAAATAGAGGAACTCTTTCCTAGCCAAATACCAAAACTTGTCACAAATCATAGGCATCCCAACCGTCCAAATATATAATCCTCTAAATCCCCAAATATAACAAAAAAGGCTTTAAAAAGCATATGGTTCTTAATTAGAAACTTTTTGTTCACTTTCCTTTCTTGAAGCTATTTTTTCTAAATAAAAACATAAAAGTAAGAGAAATAAAGAGAAAATTGGAAGTTTTCTTAATAAAAAATTAAATGTAATTATATGCTTTGACCAACGTCTGTCGATCTGAGTGGCAAGGAGCTCGGTTCCTTTTAAGTAAGGTCTTAATTTTGAGCCTTGTGAATGAAAAAAAATAGATGCTGGGAGAGCATGTTCCCTTATTGGATTCGCCTCGGCTTGACTTTGAAATAGTCGAGGCCCAAAATGACTACTGAACATTAGAGAGTCCCATACCAAAAAAAATATAACCATATGTTTCGTATACGTAAATATCTCCTAGATTACAGAAAATACCTCCTAGATTTCAGAAAATACCTCTAGACATAGGCAATAGATTGAATTTACTAAGAATGACAAAAATAAATTAGAAAACGTATGTAAGATTTCTCTCTTGGCCAAAGTTTCTCTTTACAACTAGTTTTATGCAAAGTGAGACTGTTGATCCGTAAATATACATGGTGGTTTTTAAGAATTAACACATGATTCATCGGTTTATCTAAAAGAATTGTAGAAATTTATTTGACTTCTAAATTAATTTTAAACGAGTTATGAGAGAGCACTTTAGGAAGTTGAAATGGCCCTTTCTAACAATTTTTCCATTATAACAACGACAAAAAAGAAAAAGAAAGTTAAAAATTAAAATGCATATAATCAATAATTATTACATTATAACTGTTAAGCATCTAACTTAAAACCAATTGATAATAAGTGGAGAGCTCAACTTGAATATAAGATTACATGACATTGAAAATTTATTAGATGTAGAATAACCCACTTTAATAGCGTCCCATCATGTGTAAAAGGAACCTTCTACATGATAAATTAGGAAAAGATAATGGAAAGAAATCTTGACTCTAATATCATATTAAACATCCAATTTAAAATCAATTGGTAGTAAGTGAAGGGGTTCAACTTAAATATAATATTACAAGATATTAAAAATTTATTAGATGTGGGATAACCTATTTTAATAATAATTAATCAGTTATAATTTAAAATTATGAAAGATCATCTAAATATTATGTGAATTATTATTTATAAGTGATAAATTCATATATAAATATTTTATTACAATTGAATAATTATAAAATTATAACTAAAATAATTATAACTAGAATATCAATTGAATTATTGCACCTCTTAAATTATTGCACTACTTAAAGACAAGTAGTAATTAAGTAAAACACATTTACTAAAAGAAATAAAACACACATCGCTAGTCAAAGGAAATTGGTCTAGTAATTAGGTAAAATTTCCACAATTACTAAAGGCCATATATTTTTCCATCTAAATGTAGTGGATGTTTTCTTGTGACTGTAGACACCCTATTTTATCCGAAAAATTTTTTTAAGATTGGAAATAGGCTTTCAGTTGTGAATTGAGCTCAATTGAGAAACTTTGAGCCCAACAAGAGAAGTTTTCATTTTAATTTGATTTAATTTGTTTTATTTATTTTTGTTTAATTTTACTTGTCTAAAACCAAAAAAAAGGGAAGTTTGAAAAAACGTTGAAGATTTTGTTGTAAATTTTAGTGCTTGATTTATGCAATTACATTGAAGATTTTGCAAGAAATTTCAGTGTATGATTTATGCAATTAACACACATTCAATTTATTTACCAAAATAAAAAGGGATTGAATCCTATAAAGAACCAACAGGAAACATAAATGAAGAGGAGAATAGCAACTAGTTTGTGTAGGGGAATTCGGTAATCTATTATTAGCAATGTAAGTTCTTGAAATTTCCAAGGGAAATAGGATAAACATGGAAGCAATATGCATAAAAAAAATTAACTTGGGAAGTTGTGTTATAGAAGTCCACTTGATGTATACCAAACCATTTTATCAAGAAGCATTTCAAATGTGCCGTATAGCAATAAGGAAGATAAGGGGTTGAAGTAGTTGACCATAGATTGATTTTCCTAGGCCTTGATCCTTAACAACATAGACTAGTACTAGGCTTGAAATGTGTCCTTTAATAATGTTGGGTTTGTCTCTATTCCTAAAATAATATGACATCATTTTGGGAGAGATGCTGACCTACATGTGATTCGATTGATCCATACATCCATTTGCTTTCAAATCCAACTCATTTTGCTAGTATCTTTCTATATTTTATTTTTATTTATTTTATATTTTGAGTTTTTCTTTATTTTTTTCAATTTTTTAGTTTATTTATTTTATTTTACTAATTTTTATTATTTATTTACTTTTATTGAGTAATTTATTATTTGTTAAATATCTTACAAAAATTCTTTTGGAAAACAACCAAAAAAATAATAAACAAAAAAAAAACCTTTTCAAGTAAATTCATGAATCCTACTGAGCTATTGGAGAATTTTCATATATTTAAATCTTATGAAATTCACCAAACTATTGGAAAACTTCATAAATCAATAAAAAAATAATTTGTATCCTCTAAACTATTTGAAGATTGCTTTAAATTAAGTTTTACCAAACTATTGGGAGATATAATGAATTTTCTAAAAAATAATAATAATAAATAAAATTTTTCTAGATATTTTTGCAATAAAATCTCATCAAACTATTAGGAGATCTGGTTCAAAGTAAGTTTTACCAAACTATTGGAAGACTTTATTGATTTTTCCTTAATAAATCTAATGACAGAGCCTCTTCAAAGTGGGACACTAGTCTCCATGATTACTCATGAGGTGAAAGATTTATCTTAAATTGCTACCAAACTATTGTGGTAATTTTAAGATTAATTATCAATATTAAACATTTGGGTAAAGCATAAATATTTTTAAGGCTTGGATAATTTGATATCAAACTTGTACCATATTTGAATAGGCACTGTAAGGGTACTATAACATTTTTTATGCGTAATCGTACTTTTGAACCTAAATATAGTTTTGTGGATCAAATTCAATCAGGTGGCCAATCATACTTTAACAAAAAAAGATTGGTGGTAACTCCCTTTAATCTATGTCTAGTGGTATGTTCATAGATCTATATGTTATGATAGTTTAGTGACTCTATTAAGAACACCGAAAGTCAGGCCAGTGAACGATTTTTTATTATCCAATCCTTACTTAAAAAATTTGGGATTTTTTTTCTCTTTTTCCTATTTATTTTTTCATTGCTTATATTTGTTATTATTCAATTATTTATTGTATATATTTATCATTCATTTGCATATACATAACATAAAGCTCTCCACCCGAGCCCTACTTTTAAAAGTAAGTGAAGTATCAATGCTCTCGTGAAATTTTATATCTCTGCATGGGCCTGGAAAACACTCCCACTCAGATTGAACCTTTTCTGCTTGTAGCCTATGATGGGTAAGGATCGGGGTGCCTTATTAGTCTATGATGGACTATGATGTAAGGAACAATTTGAGAACCTTTTAAAAGTAATCCAATTCGCATATAGTTAACTTTAAGAGTCTAACCATAGATAGAGCCATGTCTTTCTACCTTTTATAGTTAACCCAAAATTTAGGGTCATGTTATTATGTTACTTGCTTTGTAATGTTTATTATTTATTTTTTTATTGAGGTGACTAACCGATTTTTTTATCTTTTTTTATTTATTTTTTTATGCATATTTATAAATATGCATGCCGATTACATATTATGCTTACTAACCCTTTTTTATTGTGTATGCATGCATTTATGCATCATTACATTTATTCTCATGCATAATCTGATAGGTCCATAAACATCATTCCAAATTTAAACTATAATTATGAGAAATCAAGGTTTGAGGATAGCTCAACACTAGTACTACACTTGAGCTAGAGCTAGGAAAATGAAGCAAGACAATACGAACCAATTTGAGAGATTAGAAAAGGCTTAAGAAGTAATTGAGGGGAGGCTAAGCAAAATCCTTAAAGCTTTGGAAAAGATAAACAAAAGGAAAGCAATAGAATAAGACATTGCATATAAAGATACTAAGCCACTGTATCCTTCGGGTTTCATTTCACATCACACCCAAACTATTCCAAACTCGCAGCCACAATAAACTATGAGGAATGTTCAGAGTTACACAAATCTTGTTTTCATTGGAAAAGCAGATGAACCCATCCGAATTCCTAAAAATGGATGAGCAAAAAGAAGAGATGAAGTTGCAGATGGTTATGTCCCTAGAAGACTCTAAGATTAGTCAAGCTATAAGCATGATTGAAGAAAGATTACAGGTTGTAAAAGGTATTGATTTCTATGAATCTATGAATGTTGCCAACCTTTGTTTGGTTTTAGGTGTTGTAATTCTTTCGAAATTCAAGGTACCAAAATTTGAAAAGTATGACAATACCAAGTACTTTATTACACACATCATAATATATTATCATAAGATGACAACATATGTTAGCAATGAGAAACTGCCCATGCATGTGTTTCAAGACAGTTTGATTGGGTCTACTGTAAGATAGTATGTCTAGTTGGATAAGATTTACATCAAGTCGTGGAAGGATTTGATTCAATCCTTTATCAACCAATATCGCCACATCATAGACATGGCTTCTGATCACCTTTTATTACAAGGTATGGAGAAAAAAGTATCTAAATCTTTCAAGGAGTATGCCCAAATGTGACAGGATATACTGTCTAGGTACAACCTCCCCTAATAGAGAAAAAATGATAGTTTTATTTGTAAGTACTTTGAAGTTGCCTTATTATGAGAAGATAATAGGGAATGCAATAAAAAATTTTGTTGATATGGTGATCTCAGAGGAAATTATTGAAAATGCTATCAAGAGCTACAAGTTTAAGGAGGGAAAGATCAACAATGCCAAGAAAGGTGGGATGCTAAGAAAGAAGAAGATGAAGCCTAAGCGGTGAGTTTTGAAGGGCAACAATAAAAAAGTTATACTCCATATCCATTATATGTTCATCCTGATTACTATCCAGTAGCCAATAATGTTTCACAAGTTTCCTACTAGTCTTCTTCCCTAACGGTGAACAACATCGCTCTAAGTCATCATTAACCAGCTTTTCAAGCACTTACATATGGGCCTAATCCTGTTACTACACTTATTTCAAGGCCTAACAATCAAGCGAGTGGTTTAGAAAGATTCAAGGGCAATCAAAAGAGAGCTCATATTAATCATATCCTTATAACTTATACTGAGCTATTTCCAAAATTAGTAAAAAATGACTTAGTATCCCCAGTCTTTTCGAAATCATTGAAGCCACCTTATCCTAAATTGTATAATGTTAATGCCATATGTGACTACCATAATGGAATGTAGGTCATTCCATAAAAACTTGCTCAACTTTCAAACATAAGATGTAAAGCTCATCAAGCAGGCTTGATGAGCTTTAATGAATTAGAGGAACTGAATATCCACAAAGACTCTTTGCCTAATCATTTAGGGGTATGACTTTAGGAAGGCTAATTGAAACTGATTATCAACTTAGGATATAGATTTCTTTTATGAATTTGGATTTCATCTTATTTTCATTATTTTAATAAAAGTGATAGATATGATGCATTTTCATGACATTCCTCTTTTATGTGAATCACCATTATTTACTTTTACCTTCTCATACCTTTTTTCATATTCATTCTTTAATTACAAATAATGAATGTTTAGACAGTCACAATGATAATTCAGGATTTTATTTTGAAAACATCATTCATGATGATTTGATTGATAGATGAAGATTGTTGATTCATGGGGACTATTGAATATAAAAGGGATAAATCTAGTGAAGAGTTTTGAAAGTGATACAACATGTGATCTTTGTAAATGAATATATTTTGATCAATAAATGTTCTCCATTAAAAGTATTCATGTTCGAAATGAGAAATGATCATCTTCTTTTTATCCTAAAAAAGATTAAAATTATCTTTTTCTACACTATTAGAATCTGTTAAAAATTTTTTTGAAGAACCCTAATCAAGATCACCCCTACACTAGGGGGCAAAGTCAAAAAGTCTCTAATTTCAAGGGCAAAGCCCTTTTGTATTCAAATTTTCATGAAAAATGATGAAAAAAAAGAAGAAAATGAAAATGAAAAAAAAATTGATTGGGCAAAATGCTAATGTGCTCCACTAAAAAAAATAAATAAAAGAGAAATTGATGGGGCAAAAGATCAAAGTACTTCATATGAAAAAATAATCCCTAGTTTGATTACCCTGTAAATACAATTTTTTCCCTGTTTTATCCCTTTCTTTGGCAACCTTTATCCTACCCTATGTTATGTCCCTTAAAAGTCCATTTTGATTGAACGTGAATACTCGATTTAGAGAATCATGAATTAAATTAGGGTGGGTTCACCATTAGATTGTTTGAGGCTTTGATCAAAGTGTCATTGATGAATATAAGGGAAAAAGAAATTAAAAAATGAAAAAAAGTGTGAAAAAAAAAGAAAATTACAAAAAAAATAAAAGAAAATTACAAAAAAATTGAAAGAAAAATGGAGGAAAAAGGAAAATTTAGACCGTAAACCTGAAAAAGTGATTTAAGTAAAGATGAAAACTTGAAAATACAACTCTATATGAAAATCTCAGGGATGAGGATAATATTAATGGAATCATGTTTTTGAAGGAGAATTCTGAGTTTGAGTTCAAAATTATCTGAACAATCATTATTTTGGATGTTAATGTCCTATTTAAATAAATTATAGCATTTTCTCTTTGTTCACCTTTGAGTTGTTCTTGATCTTACCCTTTGTTCTTTCAATAATAAAGACCCATTTTTCTTACCTTTCACTAAATGAACATTCCTTGAATGAACCAAATAAATGTATCATGTCTGTCACTTATTTGAATAATGGCAAATAAAATGATATTTTTCATAAGAAGTTTTTCATTTTTTGAAAAAAATCCAAGATGGGATAAATAAAAGAAGAATGAGAAAATAATTTACAAGTAGGCAAACAAGGTGACCCAATGATGAATCCAATGATAGATTGGTTAACACGACCTATGAGTTATGACCAGAAGAGAAAAATGATATGGATTAGCTAATAAAATTTACTTTGAGGTTATTTAGATTGAGAAACTAAGAAGGAATGGTGAAGTCTTGAGAACCTTGTCACCATAATTGAAATTTCATGACATCAGTATTATATAAATTGCATTCACATTTGCATCCTAGATAAGACATGCATTTGCATCGTTACAATATCATCATCACTCATTTTGTATATCGACTCAATCCAAATCATTTTCCTAATTGGCAACATCATCCCGGTCATTCATTTTCGACCTCAATTTAGTCTTGGTCATTTCATTTCTTGACTTGCAGCATCATTTTGGTCATTCATTTTCGACCTTAACTCAGTCTTGATCACTTCATTTCTTAACTTACGATTTTGTCTCAGTCATCTGATCTCGGTTCAATCTAGATCATTTTTTTAACCTTTATGAAACTTAAAATCTTGTGAATCTTTTTTCTTATGAATCTGAAAGACCTTGCAAACCTAGAATCTTTGCTTTATTTCTTCAACTTGTGATTCAATCTTGATCACTTATTTCAATCTCGATTTAGTCCAGATCATTTTCTTGACTCATAACTTTGTCCCGATCATTCATTTTTTACTTTGACTCTGTCCTGGTTGCCTTATCTTTAGACTCGTAGTTTCATCCCGATCATTCGATCATAGCTTAGTTTAGATCATTTTCTTGACTTCTCAATCTCGACTTAGTCCAAATCATCTTTTCAAATTTTTTATTTCGATCATTTTTTTAGCTTGCGACTTAGTCCCAGTCATTTCAATTTATTGTTTTGACTTTTAGAATATAGTGGGTGTCTAGGTCTTTGCATCATCCATGTCTAATAGAGATGTGCAAAGAGGGGCAGTTGTAAACACCTTATTTTATTTGAATTTTTTTTTTTAAGATTGAAAATAGGCTTTTGGTTGTGAATTGAGCTCAATTGAGAAACTTTGAGCCTAATAAGAGAAGTATTAATTTTAATTTGATTTAATTTGTTTTATTTATTTTTGTTTAATTTTACCTGTAAAAAACAAAAAAGGGAGGGGAGTTTGAAAAAACATTGAAGATTTTATAGTAAATTTTAGTGCTTGATTTATGCAATTACGTTGAAGATTTTGCAAGAAATTTCGGTGCTTAATTTATGCAATTAATTCACATTCATTTTACTTACTAAAACAAAAAGGGATTGAATCCTATAAAGAACCAACAAAAAACATAAAGAAGGAGGAGAATAGCAACCAATTCGTGTAAGGGAATTTAGTAGTCTACTGTTAACAACGCAGGTTTTTAAAATTTCTAAAGGAAATAAGATAAACGTGGAAGCAATATGCATAAAAAAATTAACTTGGGAAGTTGTGTTATAGAAGTCTACTTGATGTATACCAAACCATTTTGTCAAGAAGCATTTCAAAGGTGCAATATAGCAATAAAGAGGATAAGGGGTTGAAGTAGCTGATCATAGATTGGTTTTCCTAGGCCTTGATCCTTGACAACATAGACTAGTACTAGGCTTGAAACATGTCCTTTAATAATGTTGGGTTTGTCTCAATTCCTGAAATAATATGACATAATTTTGAGAGAGATCTTGACCCACGTGCTATTCATTGATCCATACATTCATTTACTTTCAGATCCAACTCGTTTTACAGGTATTTTTTATTTTATTTTTATTTATTTTATATTTTGAGTTTTCTTTTATTTATTTTCAATTTTTTATTTCATTTATTTTATTTTACAGATTTTTATTATTCATTTAATTTTGTTGAGTAATTAATTATTTGTTAAATATTTTACAAAAATTCTTCTAGAAAACAACCAAAAAATAATAAACAAAAAAAAATTTTTCAAGTAAATTCATTAATCTTATTAAACTATTGGAGAATTTTCATGGATTTAAATCTTATGGAATTCACCAAATTATTAGGAAATTTCATAAATCAATAAAAAAATATTTTTATCCTCTAAATTATTAGAGGATTGCTTTAAATTAAGTCTTGTCAAATTATTGAGAGATTAAGTAAATTTTTTTAAAAATAATAATACTAAATAAAATTTTTTTAAATATTTTTGTAATAAAATCTCACTAAACTATTGAGAGATCTGTTTCAAAGTAAGTCCTACCAAATTATTGAAAGACTTTATTAATTTTTCTTTAATAAATCCGATGATAGAGCCTTTTCAAAGTGAAACACTAGTCTCCATAAATACTCTTAAGGTAAGAGATTTATCTTAAATTGTTATCAAACTATTGAGGTAATTTTAAGATTAATTCTCAAAATTAACATTTGGGTAAAGAATAAATATTTTTAAGACTTGAATAATTTAAAATCAAATTGATACGATCTTTGAATGGACGCTGTGAGGGTGCCATAACCTTCCTCACACGTAACCGTATTCCTGAACTTAAATATGATTTTATGAATCAGATTCAATCAGGTAACTAATTACACCTTAACAAAAAAATATTGATAACAACTCCTTTTAATTCATATCTAACGATAAATTTGCAGATTTATAAGTTATGATAATAATCAAAGGTGTGTTGGTAATGAAGAAATTTGGAAGTGTTTTGTAGTGTAAAAATGAGGATCATAGCAAAACTGACATGAACTTTACGTTCCTTTTGATTGATATTTTTAATATTTAATAATTATTTATTTTATCTCCTTTTATTATTTCAAAATTAAAAAGTAAATAATACTTTTTACAATTTTTTTATCTATCTTTTTTTTTTTGAATGTTTCAAAGTTATATCCTCTGTTTTTTTAGCACTTAAAAATCTTTAGTTTTTATATTTCAAAAATATTTTTCAAGATTCTTTTTTATTTAACATTAAAAACTACAGAACATAAATTTGACAAAAAAATCTAAAATGTTAATATTAAAAATATTAATTAAAGTTAACTCTTTTTAAAAAAAAATTTTGTAAACGATAATAAAAAAAAACAAACAAATTTAGGCGGAAGGAATAAAATTTTCAATTAAATGGAATCAAATTTAAAATGCAAATGCTTGTGCGTTGCAATTTAACATGCTCCATGAAAGCTAATGTCTCTCTGTGATTTCATCGCTGGACTCGCCCACCAACGAGTCATAATCTTCACCTTCGTCGTCAATCATTAAAAAAATAACACATCCAAAATCTCTCACACCCAAACACAAATTACAATGAGAAAATAACATTCAAAACACAGTGTTTAACATAAAAAAACTTAGCACAAATTAGATATCCAAGCTACATATTTTGATTTAAAAGTGCCGAAGGATCTGGCTTTGGCGCCATAAAATTTTAAGCTTGATTTGGTCCACCCAGCTTAATTAAAATAATTTACTAAAAAATATAAAATATATAAAAGTTATTAGTATAAAATTATATTTTATTATTTTAACAATAAAATAATATGTAAATGGATTGACCCACAGAAAAGTACCTGATATACTTTGACCCACAGATACCTCCATTTTTTATTTTCTATATTCCTAATTTCTTTGCCCTACTAATAGAAGGGAAAGCAAAGAACATGGTCATACTAATATGAAGATGGTCATACTAATATGTAATAAAATCTGAATCCAAAGTTTATCTCAATTGATTCTTAAGTTATTTTTAAAAGATAACAACTAATAAATTTAAGGTTTAAATATCAACATTTGCTTCTCTTTTCTTTAATTTCTAATTATGATTTTTTATAAAAAAAAACTAACAAAATCAACCTAATTGATCATGCATGTCGTAATATGATCAAAGAGGTCAAACAGACCCAAAATGTGAAAAAATTATAAATTTTCGATTGACTTTAATCCTCTCATGAAAAGAAAAACCCTATAAATGATCATTTGTTGTTGATTTTCTTCAAAATATATTTTGAGATACTGCATTTTATTAATATTTATATATAACCCTTACTTTCTACGGTTCATATTTATTAGTATTTAATTTTTTCTATTTATTTATTATTAAAAGCATTGAAAATTGGTATTATAAAAAATTAAGATAATTTTAATATAAAACTATAGAAAGTGGCATTATTTCACATTAAACACTCAAAAAGAGTAGGCAGAATGTATTAATCTCATATCAAATAAGAAAGAAAAGGATGCTGGGCATATAAGCATTGGCATTGTATATCTCAATAAGTTGATTTTGTGGGGAGGGTAATGGTCAAGTGATAAGCAATATCAAAGTTAATTCTTGACTTATTCGAGTCCACGACAAGCACCTTAGTGGGTATAGGTAGGTGTGGGTCAGTTTGGCCTCTAAACAAGGTTCCAATATAAGGCATAGTGGTAGAGTTTGACCATACCAAGCCTTCCAAATGGGAGTAGGCAAGAAGGTAACCGTGATGAGGATGTCAAGAGACTTGATGGGGGAAAATGTCTCAGTAAGTGCTCAAAGAGAATTGGCAAGGTACATTAAATATCTCATATTAGATAGATAAGGGAAAGTCACTAAGCATATAAATATATAAATGTTGATGTTACACACCTCAATAAGTAGGTTTTGTGAGAAGACGGTAATAATTGCGTGATAGTTAGACTTACACTCCTTATAATGTAAAGTTTTGAAGTATAAATGTTTCGAGTTTTATCAAGTTTTTATTATTTTTAAAAATTTAATACACTACAAAAAAGATTTCAAAAAAAATACTAAAAATAGTTTACAGGATTAGAAGAATTATGGAGAATTATTATTTCAACATCAATATATAAATTCAATTTTATGAAAAGTTTGAGTAAAAAAAAAAATTGAGCTCATAGCAAATTTTAAGTACGTATACGCTGGGTTTTGAATATAAAATTTTTAAACACAAACTCAACTAGGCACCAACAAAAAATATTATTTAATTTTAATTTTAAAATATTTAAAATATTAATATAAAATAAATTCTTTAATATTTTAATAATATTTTAAATAATGAAAGAACTTATATAAGATTTTTTTTGTACGTATGAGTTGTATGAATTTTCAACAAAGATTTAAAGATATTATCGAGGTCAAATTTAGCTTGATTTATGAGCACTTTTTGTTTTTATTTTATTATTTTTTACCTAATGGTTACCTTTAGTTGAATGAGGGCAAATAAGAAAATTAGCCTATTCCCCCGCCTCTTGTACACAAATGGTCAAATATTCAAAAAGGAAATTCATTTTGCATTCAAATAAAGTTCATAATTATACATACATATTAAATTATATATATTAACTTTTTTTTTATTTTTCTAATAAGTGTCCTTTGGCATTCTTCAAAATTAATAAATGTGTCATTTATATTGTACCAAAAATGTAATATATATTTATATTAGTAGTTTTTTATTGAATGCAATAATACTATATATAATACCTTAAGTTTACTGTTAACAAATTTTTAAGAAATATATACATATGTGACTTTAATTTAGTGATTCAAATTTTAATATACATGGGTTTGATTATTAATTTAGTTTTAATTTATTAATTAATTATATAAATATAATATTTATTAGGATTTTAAATTAAGAAAAAAATACACATACATTGAGGAGGAAATATTATTATGTAAATTATTTATGAGTGATTGTAATAAGAAAGGATAAGATTGGAATTCCACCACGTCTTGTCCTTGAGTGCACTGTTGCACATTTCAAAATGAAAAACAAAATGATTGTATCGTTTGTCTTATCTTCGAGTACATTATGGATTATTTAAAAGAAAATTTAATTATTTTAGTACCATGTTGACAGCCAATATTGAGATTTGAGCAATCATCGTATGGTCTTTGTTTTAAGTCTTCCATTGACCTTGAAACAGACTCACAATCAAATTGAGCTTTTTCTCATCAAAGCAGCCAAATTTCCGTGGAAGAAGTTCGGAGCTGAGAAGAGGATATAAACAACACTGGGCAAATAGCTTTATGAAGATGCATGACTACTGTAAGTATAAACAACCAAATCTTTTCTTTTCTTTTCTTTTTTGTTTTTTCCTTTGATATTAAAAGTTTATTTATCAAAGGGCTGTGTAGTTTCTTTTTATTATTATTATTTGGAAACTGATAATGTTTTCTATTGCTGCGTCTAGAGGGAAGGGAAGGGAAGTGAAGGATTTATTTATTTTTTTGGCCAAATGAGGGCAAATAGTAGTGGAAAAGGAAAAAGAATTTTGTTCGCAGTTTCAACATAACATATACCTTGAATTTGAATTTGTCGTGATATAAAATTGTAGAGATGAAATAAACAATATATATGGATTTGTTTGTTATATAAAATTGTATGTAGAGATAAAGTACACAATATCTAAAAGGCTAAAATGATAAAAAAAAATTTAAACTTTATAAATTTACTTAAATAAATTTTTATACTTTTAAATAAATTTTTATATTTTTATTACATTCAAATAAATCTTTAATTTTTAATTTATATTTAAATAAATTTTTAAACATTTAATTTGTAATTAAATAAACTCTTAATATAAATTATTCTTTCATTTAAAATAAGAATTTATTTAAATATAAATTAAAGTATAAAAATTTACTTGAATAACATAAATATATAAAAATTTATTTAAAACAAGTAAAATAATTTAAGAAATTTTAAATATTATAGCTTATCTAAAAGCTACATAAAAATTCAACGCTACTTATTTTGTATCTGATAAGGTATAGATAGACATGCTAAAGTGGTTGGGCCCAATTAAGCCACTTGAAAAATTGTGTTATAAAAGTCCACTTGATGTATACCAAACCATTTTATCAAGAAGCATTTCAAAGGTGCCATATAGCAATAAGGAAGATAAAGGGTTGAAATAGTTGATCATAGATTGATTTTCCTAGGCCTTGGTCCTTGACAACATAGACTAATACTAGGCTTCAAGTGTGTCCTTTAATAATGGGTTTGTCTCCATTCCTAAAATAATATGACATCATTTTGACAAAGATCTTGACCCACATGTGATTCGATTGATCCATACATTCACTTGTTTTTAAATCCAACTTGTTTTGTTAGTATCTTTTTATATTCTATTTTTATTTATTTTATATTTTAAGTTTTTCTTTATTTATTTTCAATTTTTTGGTTTTATTTATTTTCTTTTACTAATTTTTATTATTTATTTACTTTTGTTGAGTAATTTATTATTTGTTAAATATTTTACAAAACTTCTTTTGGAAAACAACCAAAAAAATAATAATAAAAAAACCTTTTAAAGTAAATTTATGAATCTTACTAAGCTATTGGAGAATTTTCATAGATTTAAATCTTATGAAATTCACCAAACTATTGAAAAATTTCATAAATCAATAAAAAAATAATTTTTATCCTTCAAACTATTGAATGATTGCTTTAAATTAAGTTATACCAAACTATTATGAGATATAATGAATTTTTAAAAATAATAATAATAATAAATAAAATTTTTTTAAATATTTTTGTAATAAATTTTTACTAAACTATTGGGAGATCTGCTTCAAAGTAAGTTTTACTAAACTATTGGAAGACTTTATTGATTTTTTCTTAATAAATCTAACGACAAAACCTTTTCAGAGTGAAACACTAGTGACCATAAATGCTCCTGAAATGAAAGATTTATCTTAAATTACTACCAAACTATTGTGGTAATTTTAAGATTAATTATCAATATTAAACCTTTAGGTAAAGCATAAATATTTTTAAGGCTTTGATAATTTGATATCAAACTGGTACCATATTTGAATGGCACTGTGAGGGTGCTCTAATTTTTTTTCACGTGTAACCGTACTCTTGAACCTAAATATAGTTTTGTGGATCAGATTCAATGATGTGGCCAATCACATTTTAACAAAAAAAGATTGCTGGTGACTCCCTTTAATCCATGTCTAGTGGTATGTTCACAAATCTATACGTTATGATAGTTTAGTAACTCCACTGAAAACATTGAGAGTCAGGCCAGTGAACGATTTTTTATTATCCAATCCTTACTTAATAAATTTGGGATTTTTTTTCTATTTTTCCTATTTATTTTTTCGTTGCTTATATTTGTTAGTTATTCAATTATTTATTATATATATTTATCATTCATTTGCATATACACAACATAAAGCTCTCCATCCAAGCTCTACCTTTAGGAGAAAGTAAAGTACCTATACCCTTGTGAGATTTCATATCTTTACATGGGCCTGCGCAATGCTCTCACTCAGATTAAATCCTTTCTTCTTGTAGCCTATGATGGGTGAAGATCAGGGTGCCTTATTAGTTTATGATGGACTATGATATAAGGAACAATTTGAAAACTTTTTAAAAGTAATCCAATTCGCATATAGTTAACTTTAAGAATCTAACCATAGATAGAGCCATGTCCTTCCACCTTTTATAGTTAACCCAAAATTTAGGGTCATGTTATTATGTTACTTGCTTTGTAGTGTTTATTATTTATTTTTTTTATTGAGGTGACTAACAGATTTTTTTATCTTTTTTATTTATTTTTTTTATGCATATTCATAAATATACATGCAGATTACATATTATGCTTACTAACCCTTTTTTTATTATGTATACATGCATTCATGCATCACTGCATTCATTCTCATGCATAATTTGATGGGTCCATAAACATCATTTCAAATTTACACCATAATTGTAGGAAATCAAGGTTTAAAGATAGTTCAACACCAGTACTACATTTGAGCTAGAGCTAGAAAGATGGAGCAAGACAATGCGAATCGGTTTGGAAGATTAGAAAAAGTTCAAGAAGTAATTGAGGGGAAGCTAAGCAAAATCCTTAAAGCTTTGGAAAAGATAAACAAAAAGAAAGCAATAGAATAAGACATTTCACATGAAGATACTAAGCCACTGTATCCTTCAGGTTTCACTTCACATCATACCCAAACCATTCCAAACTTGCAGCCACAATAGACTATGGGGAATGTTCAGAGTTACACAAATTTTTTTTTCATTGAAAAGGCAGATAAACCCATCTAAATTTTCAAAATGGATGAAATAAAAAAAGAAATGAAGTTGCAGATGGTTGTGTCCCTAGAAGACTCTAAGATTGGTCATGCTATGAACATGATTGAGGAAAGATTGCGGGTTGCAAATGGCATTGATTTTTATAAATCTATGGATGTTGCCAATCTTTGTCTGGTTCTAGGTGTTGTAATTTTTTTAAAATTCAAGGTACCAAAATTCAACAAGTATGACAATACCAAGTATCCTATTATACACATCATAATATATTATCATAAGATGGTTGCACACGCTAGCAATGAGAAGCTGGGTCTATTGCAAGACAGTTTGATTGGGTCTATTGTAAGATGGTATGTCTAGTTGGATAAGACTTGCATCAAGTCGTGGAAGGATTTAACTCAATTTTTTATCAACCAATATCGTCACATTATAGACATGGCTCCTGATCACCTTCGTTACAAGGTATGGAGAAGAAAGCATCTGAATCTTTCAAGGAGTTTGCCCAAACGTGACAAGATATCACTGTCTAGGTACAACATCCCCTAATAGAGAAAAAATGATAGTTTTATTTGTAAATACTTTGAAGTTGCCCTATTATGAGAAGATAATAGGGAATGTAATAAAGAATTTTGTTAATATGGTGATCTCAAAGAAAATTATTGAAAATGCTATCAACAGTGACAAGCTTAAGGAGAGAAAGATCAATAATGCCAAGAAATGCCTAAGAAAGAAGAAGATGAAGCCTAAGCAGTAAGTTTTGAAGGGTAGCAATCAAAAAGTTATGCTCCTTATCCATTATATGTTCATCCTGCTTACTATCCAGTAACCAATAATGTTTCAGAAGTTTCCTACCAGCCTTATTCCCTAACTGTGAATAACATCGCTCTAAGTCATCATCAACCAGCTTTTTAAGCACCTACATATGGGCCTAATCCTATTACTACATCAGTTTCAAGGCCCAACAATCAAGTAAGTGGTTTAGAAAGATTCAAAGGTAATCAAAAGAGAACTTATATTGATCCTATCCTTATAACTTATACTAAGCTATTTTCAGAATTGGTTAAGAATGACTTAGTATCCCTAATCTTTTTGAAACCATTAAAGCTACCTTATCCTAAATGGTATAATGTTAATACCACATGTGACTACCATAATGGAAATATAGGTCATTCCATAGAAACTTGTCCAGCTTTCAAACATACGGTGCAAAGTTTGATTCAAACAGGCTTGATGAGCTTCAATGAATAAAAGGAGCTGAATATCCACAAAGACCCTTTGTTTAATCGTTCAAGGGCATGACTTTAGGAAGGTTGATTGGAACTGATTATCATTTTAGGATATGGATTTCTTTTATGAATTTGGATTTCATCTTATTTTTATTATTTTAATAAAAGTGATAGATATGATGCATTTTCATGACATTTTTTTTATGTGAATCATCATTATTTACTTTTACCTTCCCATACCTTTTCCTATATCCATTTTTTAATTTCAAATAATGAATGTTTAGACAGTCATGGTGATAATTTAGGATTTTATTTTGAAAATATCATTCATGATGATTTGATTGATAAATGAAGATTATTGATTCATGGGGACTATTGAAAAAAAAAAAGATAAATCTGGTGAAGAGTTTTGAAAATGATACAACACGTGATCTTTGCAAGTGAATCTATTCTTGATTAATAAATGTTCTCCATTAAAAATATTCATGCTTGAAATGAGAAATGATCATCTTCTTTTTATCCTTTAAAAAAGATTAAAATTATCTTTTTCTACACTATTTGAGTTTGTTGAAAATTTTTTTGAAGAACCTTAATCAAGATCACCCCTACATTAGGAGGCAAAAACAAGAAGTTTGTAATTTCAAGGGCAAAGTGCTTTTGTGTTCAAATTTTTATGAAAAATAATGAAAAAAATGAAAAAAATAAAAATGAAAAAAAATTGATGGGATAAAATGCTAATGTGCTTCATTAAAAAAATTAAAAAAAATAAATGAAAGAGAAATTGATGGGGTAAAATATCAAAGTGCTTCATATGAAAAAATAATCCCTAGTTTGATGACCCTATAAATACAATTTAGGCCTATTTTATCCTTTTCTTTGGCAACCTTTACTTTAGCCTATGTTATGTCCCTTAAAAGTCTATTTTGATTGAATGTGAATACTCGATTTAGAGAATCATGAATTAAATTAGGGCAGGTTTACCATTGGATTGTTTAAGGCTTTGATCAAAATGTCATTGATGAATAAAATGGAAAGAGAAATAAAAAAATGAAAATAGGTGTGTAAAAAAAAAGATATTGTAAAAAAAAGAAGGAAAAAATGGAGGAAAAAGGAAAATTTAGACCAAAAACCTGAAAAAGTGGTTTAAGTAAAGATGAAAACTTGAAAATATAGCTCCATATGAAAATTCCAAGAATGAGGATGATATTAATGGAATCATGTTTTGAAAGGAGAATTCTGAGTTTGAGTTCAAAATTATCTGAACAATCATTATTTTGGATGTTAATGTCCTATTTAAATAAATTATAACATTTTTTCTTTGTTCACCTTTGAGTTGTTCTTGATCTTACCTTTTGTTTTTTTAATAATAAAGACCCATTTTTCTTATCTTTCACTAAATGAACATTCCTTGAATGAACCAAGAAAAAGTATAATGTCTATCACTGATTTGAATGACGGCAAATCAATGAATGATATTTTTCATAAGAAGTTTTTCATTTTTTGAAAGAAATCTAATATACGATAAATAAAAGAAGTATGAGAAAATAATTTATAAGTAGGCAAACAAGGTGACCCAATGATGAATCCAATGATAGATTAGTTGACAAGACCTGTAAGTTGTGACTAGATGAGAAGAATGATATGGATCAGCTAATAAAATTTGCTCTACAATTGGTTAGACTGAGAAACTAAGAAGGAATGGTAGAGTCTTGAGAACCTTGTCACCACAATTGAAATTTCATGACATCAGTATTATATAAATTGCATTCACATTTGCATCCTAGATAAGACATGCATTTGCATCGTTACAATATCATCATCACTTATTTTTTATTTTGATTCAATTCAAATCATTTTCTTGACTGATGATATCGTCTCGGTCATTCATTTCTACCTCGATTCAATCCTGGTCATTTCATTTCTTGACTCGTAACATCTTCTTGGTTATTCATTTTTTACCTTGATTCGATCTTGGTCATTATATTTCTTAACTTGCGATTTCGTTTCAGTCATCCGATCTTAACTCAATCTAGATCATTTTTTTAACCTTTCTAAAACTTGAAATCTTATGAATCTTTCTTTCTTATGAATTTGAAAGACCTTGCGAACCTAGAATCTTTATGAATCTAGAACCTTTGTGAAACTTGAAATCTTGCAAATATTTTTTTCTTGCAAATCTGAAAGTACTTGCAAACTTGAAATCTTTGTGAATTTAGAACTTTTGTGAAACTTGGAATCTTACGAATTTTTCTTTCTTGTGAATCTGAAAGTCCTTACAAACCTGAAATTTTTACGAATTTAGAATCTTTGTGAAACTTGAAATATTATGAATCTTTTTTTCTTACGAATTTAAAAGTCCTTGCGAACCTGAAATCTTTGCAAATATAGAACCTTTGCGAAATTTGAAATCTTTCGAAAATTTTTTCCTTGAGAACCTGAGATCTTCGCGAATTTAAAACCTATGTGAAATTTGAAATCTTACGAATCTTCCATTCTTGTGAATTTGAAAACCTTTGCAAATCTTAAATCTTTACGATTTTGTTAAACTCAAAATATTGGGATCTTTCAACTTCTGTTATGAAACCTCAAAAATTTTTAAATGTCCAAATTATGGCTCTTTGGATTTAGAGAAAAATTTTTTAGCTTTATTTCTTCAACCTGTGATTCAATCTTGATCACTTATTTCAATCTTGATTCAGTCTAGATTATTTTTCTGACTTGTAACTTCGTCCTGGTCATTCATTTTTGACTTTGACTCTGTCCTGGTTACCTTATCTTTAGACTCTCGGTTTCATCCCGATCATTCGATCACAGCTTAGTTTAGATCATCTTCTTGACTTCTTGATCTCGATTTAGTCAAATCATCTTTTCAACTTTTTTATTTTGATCATTTTTTTGGCTTGCAGCTTAGTCTAAGTCATTTCAATTTATTGCTTTGACTTTTGGAATTAAGTGGATGTCTAAGTCTTTGCATCATCTCTGTCTAACAAAGATGCACAAAGAGGGGCAGTTATAAACACTTTATTTTGTTTAAAATTTTTTTTTAGATTGGAAATAGGCTTTCGTTTGTGAATTAAGCTCAATTGAGAAACTTTGAGCCCAATAAGCGAAGTATTAATTTTAATTTGATTTAATTTTTTTTTTATTTTTGTTTAATTTTACCTGTCTAAAAACAAAAAAAAAGGAGAGGAGTTTGAAAAAACATTAAAGATTTTGTAGTAAATTTTAGTGCTTGATTTATGCAATTACATTAAAGATTTTGCAAGAAATTTCAATGCTTGATTTATGCAATTAATGCACATTCAATTTACTTACCAAAATAAAGAGGGATTGAATCCTATAAATAACCAATGAAAAACATAAGGGAAGAGGAGAATAACAACTAGTTTGTGTAGAGGAATTCAGTAGTCTACTGTTAACAACGCAGGTTTTTGAAATTTCCAAGGGAAATAAAATAAACGTGGAAGCAATATGCATAAAAAAAATTAACTTGGGAAGTTGTGTTATAGAAATCCACTTGATGTATACCAAACCATTTTGTCAAGAAGCATTCCAAAGGTGCCGTATAGCAATAAAGAGGATAAGGGGTTGAAGTAGCTGACCATTTAATTTTCATTTAAATAAATTTTTAAACATTTAATTTGTAATTAAATAAAACTCTCAATATAAATTATTCTTTCATTTAAAATAAAAACTTATTTAAATATAAATTAAAGTATAAAAATTTATTTGAATAAAATAAAATATAAAAATTTATTTAAAACAAGTAAAATAATTTAGGAAATTTTAAATATTATAACCTATCTAAAAGTTACATAAAAATTCAACGCGACTTATTTTGTATTTGAGAATGTATGGATAGACATGCTGAAGTGGTTGGGCCCAGTTAAGCCCAATCTTGATTTTAATTTGATTAATACATTTATATTAATTTAATAATAAAAATATTTTTATAATATAATATTTTAACATCTATAAATATATTTTTATAATTAAAATAAAATAATATATTATCTATTAAAATAATAATATTTTCAAACTAGGTATAAGTCTTTGAAATTCACATCCAAAGTCTAGTCTAGTCAAGTCGGGTTGGCTTCCCTAAAATAAGACAATCCATGGATTACCTCCAATCAATAAGCCCACCTAAAGTCGAAAATATAAAGCCATGCACAAAGAATAAAACCCAACACCCAGTATTCCAAACCACAGAATCAAATGAACATTTGGATGAACATATCCAATAATCGGTACGCAAAAGCTAAACCACCATGGAAGTCTTCTCTATTCAGACCAATTTTACTGCCGTGACCACAAATTGCTAAACATATAAAAAATTGAATATAAAATTCAGCCAAAACAATTAATTTACATATAGAATGAAATCCCTTGATTTACACCAACTTCCCAAGCAGTTAGTTTTTGGACCAATCAATACAAATCCCAAACAACAACCAAACAACCATCTTGCCTTTCAATGATCAAGTCAACATTATCATCAGTACACATCATTTCATGTCACTAAAAATGACCGTAAATAATCTCATATCAAATTAAACTTATTCATAAGCTTGATCTGTTCAAGTCAGACCTTGATAGAAATTTTTAAGTTTAAACTTGTCTGGCTCGAAATATTAATTAATAAAAATATATTTTTTAATTTTAATATATTAAAATATTAATATAAAAGTAATTTAAAAATTTTTAACACCCGTTCATTGAGGTTTCATCAGTTGTAGTGTAGCTTGTAGTTTTTGTTGATGGTTAAAATTTTATTTTGTCCGGATCTTTAGGGTTTGCAAGTTACTTGTGTGATGATGTGTCTCAGCATTGGTGCTAGCTGACTTGCTCAATTTGTGTTGTTTCTCAAGGTTCTGTTATGCTAAAAAGATTAAATAAAATAAAATTCTAAACGTAATAGCATTTTAAACATTACAAAATAATGAAATCCTTTTCATATGGTGTCGTCAAATCCTGATTCATTAAGAATCGGAGGCCATATCTTCTTGTAGTGAATGAGATAGAAGATTTTTTGGGCTAGGGTTAGACAAAGTGTTTTCAAAGACATTGTCCCAACATACTTAAGACATAAAAGAAATTATGCCGTTTTTAGTAGTAATAATAATAATAATAATAATAAAAATAATAATAATAATAATAATAGTAGTAGTAGTAGTAAATAATAATAATAATAATAATAATAATAAATTCATTTGGTTGAATATATGGAAGAGATAAAAGGAAGAATACGTGTGCAATTTTTCAATGTTCGTTAATCAGCTAAGGAAGGGTGATGCAATTTTTTTTTTTTCGCCAAAGAAAAGAATTCATTTTCAATAAACATTACATAGTTTGTCTTACATTGTCCTCTTGATAGTTTAGATTATGAGATCTTGTTACAAAAACTCTATGTACAATTATTTTTATTCTTTTAGCTTGTCTCTTCATCAACTTCAGTTGCTTTTCTGGTAACTCCTCCCATAATTTCGTCATCTCCCTCGTTATTGGTCTTATTCTCCGATTATAATTTTCCTTTGTCCTTTGGAAATGACTATACAGAACTTCAGAATTTATTTCGCTTATTTACCTTTTTAAATTTACTAGCAGCTACTAACTTCAGTCCTGTTCTTACTTCCAATGCCTCTATTAATAAAGCTGAGCCCACCTTTACCTGCTTTCCAATCCAATCAACCATACTTTGACTTTCATCCCTTATCACTATTCCAATCCCTGCTCTTCTATACCTTTCTATAAATGCACCATCACAGTTCATCTTTAACCACCCTCTTTTTGGGCATGACCATTCATTTTCCCTTCTTATTATGTTTACCCCCACTGTCCTTACAGTTTTAGATTGCTCCTCTTGTACCTTGCAGAATTTTACAACAGCCCTTCTTGGCTCTTAGCATTGCTATAGGAGTTACCAGCTTTTTACCCCTCACCACCACTTCACACCTTGTTTTTCAGATCATCCAACAAGTATATGCCCCATATGTCCTTATATATATGCTGTCTTTATACCATCGTTTCAGTTGTTCTAACACCTGCACAAGCCATCTGTCAAAAGATATAACTTCCTCTTCTCTGATTTTTAAACCATTGCATACCTTAAACCACATTCCCCTTGTCCAGTTACACTATATCGGTATTTGTTCTACTGTCTCTTCCTCTATCCTACACAGATTGCATAGAAGGGACTTTTTACATTTTCATTTCCATAGATTATAGTTTGTTTAGTGATATTGAATGATAGGGTAAAAGGCTATAGAGGTGAATTTTAGACTAGAACATAAGAATAGTAACATCGAATATACGAGGTCTAGGCGAAAATTTGAAAAAGCACACTACTAGGAAAATTTTTAAGAAAACAAATGTAGAGGTGATTATGTTACAGAAGACAAAGTTGGTCAGCTGCGAACATGGGGAAGTTGGGAAAATTTGGCCTAAATAATGTAGTTTGGTTTGGTAGTGAAGCAGAAAGGAGATCAGGGGGTCTGTTGATAATGTGGGATAAACAATATTTCAAGGAAGAGTTAGTTACAATGAAGAAGAATTTTATTTTGGTTAAAGAAAGTTGGGTTCTTCATAAATTTGAGTGTGTTATAGTAAATGTGTATGCGCCCAATAATCAGGAAGAGAAGAAACTTTTGTGGGACGAGTTAATGGAGTTGAAAAATGAGATAGGGGGAAGTTGGTGTGTTGTTGGAGGTTTGAACACGATCAAAAACTCAGAGTAAAGGGGAAATTGTGTAGTAGAGGGATCTGGCATAGAAGATTTCAATGACTTTATCGATAAAGAAGATATCTTTGATCTACCCCAAATCGGAAGAAGTTTACATGGTACGGATAAAGGTCTATGAGAAGTAGGTTAGACAGGTTTCTATTGTCTTTTGAATGGTTGTTGACGTTTGAGGAACTATGTCAAGAAGTGCTGAAGGGGTCGATATCGTACCATTGTCCTATGCTTGTCTTCTGAAAAGGTGGATTGGGGTTCAAGGCCATTCAAATTTTTGGATTGTTGGTGGAACAATAAGGAGTTCAAGAAGGTTATTGCTGACAAGTGGAGGTCGTATAGATTTGAGGGGACACCGGGATTTAGAAAATGGGTGAAGTTGAATAGATTAAAAGGCTTTCTCAAAAGATGGAATAAGAGGGGAGTTTGGTATAGTAGAAAAGAAAATAGCTACTTTGGAAGCGAGACTGAAAGATATTGACAACGTAAGGAATGGCAGAGAGTTAACTGAGGGTGAGATAAAATCCAAGAAGGAGATCACTTAGGTACTGTGGAAGGCACACCAGAATAAGGAATCAATTTGAAAGTAGTAGTCCAGGGTAAAATGGATCTAAGAAGGGGACAAGAACACCCCTTTTTTCATCAGTAAAGCCAATGCAAGGGCAGCAAAGAATCATATAGGAGGATTGCTAATAAAAAGAATTGGATATCGAATCCGAGAATGGTGAAAGTGGTGGTGGATTACTTTAAGAAGACTTTTGAGCAGGACGAATGGGAAAGGCCTATGGTCAAAGGGTTAGAATTATGCAAACTAGAACTGGATGTAGCGAGGCGGTTGGAGGCCCTGTTCACTATAGAAGAATTAAAGTGGGCAGTGGAAGAGAGCAATGACTCGAAAGCACAGGGGGTCGGATGGATATAATGTGAACGTTTCAAGAAGTCAGGGAGGATACTTTAAAAAAGAGCTAACGGAGTTCTTAACAGATTTCTACCATAGAGATAAGATAGATAAAGGGTTGAACTCATCGTTCATTACATTAATCCCTAAAGTAACCAGCCCATCTTCTTTGAAAGAGTATAGATTGATAAGTCTAGTCAATTCACTTTATAAAATTCTAGCAAAACTTTTATCCAATAAACTAAAGGAAGTAATAGAAAGGGTGATAAGTGATGCACAGAGTGCATTCATTGGTGGAAGACAAATAATGGATGCAATTTTATTAGCAAATGAAGTGATTCATAGTATGAAGCAAAGGTGGTGGAATAGGGGGGAATTGTGTTGAAACTAGACTTCGAAAAGGTATATGATTGCCATGACTAGAATTTTTTATTGATAACAATGGAAATGATAGGGTTCGGTTCAAAATGGAAAGGGTGTATTAGGGAGTGCATTTCTATAGTGAGAATCTCGGTATTGGTTAATAGGCTTACCAACAACTGAGTTCCCTATTAAAAGAGGGTTGAGATAAGGGGATCCATTGTCTTCGTTGTTATTCTTATTGGCAGTGGAAGTCTTACACAAACTGTTAGAGAGAGCAAAGGTTGTTTAAGGGCATTAGAATTGCAGAATCTAGTTTAAGTATTTCACATCTCTAGTTTGCAAATGATACTATCATATTCATGGAAGCAGAGGCAAACTATGGACGTAATATTAAGAGAATATTGAGAAGCTTCGAGTTACTGACGGGATTGCAAATTAATTACGCTAAAACAGTTGTGTATCCGGTTGGTGTGGAAGATTTGGGTGCTCAGGAAGTTGCGAACATACTGCAGTGTGGTAGAAGCACTATACCGTTCCAGTACCTAGAAGTCCCTTAGGGGGCTAATCCAAAGAATATGATGACATAGGAACCTGTGATAGAAAAAGTTAAAGCAAGGTTGGCATTTTGGCAGAGAAAGTATCTATCTTTTTACAGAGAGAGTTATGTTGATAAAGTTGGTTCTAAATTCTTTACCAATTTATTATTTATCTATCTTCAAGGCACCAAATGGAGTATTAAGAAAGTTGGATAAATTGAAAAGATTGTTCTTATGGGAAGGATGGAAAAGGTAAGATGGATGACAATGTGCAAACCAAGAATATTCAGAGGATTAGGGATATTGAATATAGTTAACAAGAATTTAGCATTACTTGGAAAACAGTGATAGAGATACGGAATAGAAAGAGAAAAATTAAAGAGGAGGCTAATAGAGGAGAAATAAGACAGAGGGCTTCCACAATGGGAGCCAAATGAAAACCTGGATAATAAAATGTTGACGGTATGGCAGAATATCATTAATATAAAGGAGGAAGGCGTAAAAATTTTGATAGGAGTTGGAGGATGTAGATGGGTTGTGGGTGATGGGACTAATATATTATTTTGGTTGGACAAGTGGACTAGGGATAAACCACTGAAAGATAGATTTCCTAGGCGGTTTCCACTGGCAGTGGAAAAAGAAAGTAGGATAAGGGAAGCTGTGGACATGGAGACGGAAGAGTGGAGTGTTCTTTGGAGAAGGCTGCTGTTCGTATGGGAAAAGGAGTTATGGGAAAGTCTATT
This sequence comes from Durio zibethinus, assembly GCF_002303985.1. Next base: position 13,873,437 of record NW_019167993.1, read on the forward strand.
GGAAACGATAAAAGGGAGTTGTTCTTAGACTTGACATATGGGATAGAATGGTGTGGGAGGCAGACCAAACAAGGAAGTTCTCGGTGAAACAATTTTAGTCAAAACTTGTCTGCCAACAAAATCATTGTAACCAACAGGAGCAGTTCATTGCTATTTGGAAGCTCGAGTCCCACCGAAAGTACAGAACATTCTCAAGCATGCCATACAAAAGTCTATTCCATCTAAATGTTTTCTTAAAACTAAAAGGGTGAACTTAGGTGAGGATCAATGTTTATGTCAGTGATGCGGGTTGTTTACGAAGGATTGCGCTCATATATTATTTTTGTGTCAATTCTCTTAGGTTTCATAGGGGTTTGTGTTTAGGTAATGGGGTTTGTGTTGGGTATCATAACATATAAAACTATAAATTTATAGTTAAACTTAACAAGATTAATTGCCACCAATATTTTATTAAGGTGTGATTGGTAACTTAATGAATTTATCCTTTTAAGGAGTTCCTAAGCTTGACTAAAAGGTTCATAAGGAATAGGTTTTGACCTTTTGAACAGAATTAGGTTCAGGAGTTCGATTATGTGTGGAGAAGATTATATTACCCCATAACGTCCATCCTAAGATGATATCATTTAATTTTAAATTATACTAACAATTATCTTGGTTCTAATAGTCTTTATTTTAATGTTTAAATATTAAAAATGACTACTAAGATTTTTTCATCAATCTGATAGAATTCTTAAAAATACTTTCTCACGTCAAAAGTAATTAAGAATTCTATTTGCTTTCTTAAAGAGACTCCATCGTCAGAAAGTTTAATCAAATTTTTTATTTTTTATTTTATTTAAAATATATCTAATTCTTCTACCATTTGGACCAAAATTAGAAATATTTTTTCACATAAAAATTTTTTAGATAATCATTCATTTGTGATTACAAAGAATTTTATCTTCAAAATTTATTTTTATTTTACAAGTTTTATTTCTAAATTTTCTACCATTTTGGTCTATTTAGAAAAATTTTTATCTATTTTTGAATTTTTCATTATTTAAGTCTATTTAGAATCTAAACTCTTGTTAATTTCTTAATCTTTGGAAATAAAATAATATGACAATTATTTTTTGAAGTTTCAATAAAAATATTTCATAATTTGGGATGAATTTAGAAAAAAACTTTTCACCTAAAAATCTTATGAAAATTCAATCATTTGTGATTTTTCTTAAGATTTCATTCTTGAATAATTGTCAAATATTTTCACCCAAATTTTACTTTATATTTTAATTTTTAATTTTTTATTTAAAAAAGAATACAATCACTTTTATTAGAATTTCATCTAAATTATTTTATCATTTGAATGAAATTTAGAGAAATTTATCACTTAAAGATTTTTTTAAAAATTTATCATTTGAAAATTCTAAAAATCTCATCATTAAATAATTTTTAATTCATTCCCAAAATTTTATTGAACTTATTTATGTTTTATGTTTTATATTTTTTATAATTATTCTTTCTAAAATAACTTTCTTTAATTCTCCTAAAAAATTTAATCATGTAAGACATTTCAAAAATAAATAAACGATCAAAATAAGTAAATAAATAAACTAAAAATAAATAATAATAAAAAAATATACAAAACAGAAAAATTGGCTCGACTTGGCTTGCTATCATGGCTCGATTATAGGTACGAAAGTTGGCTTGAGAGACGCGGCTCAACTTGGCTTCACTTCACAGTTCAGTAGTAAGAGCTGGATATTGAGTCAACAGAATGAACCGAGTTGAGTATAACAAAACATGTGGATCATAAGGGCTCGTTTAAGGGCAAAACGACATCGTTTAATCCAAGTATAAAAGCTCAAAATTTTGTTCTTCCTTAAATTTTCATTTACTCTCTTTTTACCTTATTTTCTCTTTCATTTTCTCTCTCTTTGCAAAGAGTTTACTTGAAAATTCAAGAACCAAGAACATAGTCACCGTGTTCTTTAAATTTCCAATATCTAGTGGTACTCTACTGCCGTTGTCGCCACTCACCTAATCGTCGTTGATCACCACTCACTGCACTAATTGGCATTCAAACTTTACCAGATAGTTCACATTTATCTCCTCGTGTTGGATTTGGGCTCAGATTTTTGCAAATCCTTTTCAAAAGCCCTAGATTTGAAGCTACAAGCCGTGGCTTTTTCCACCATCTCAACCTTTTTTCACTGCTCAATTAGGCTGAATTTTAAATATGTTGCTCATCATCCTTTGTTCTTCCTTTCTATCATTTCGATTTCCAAATAGCATATCCACCATGGACCATTGTTGGCGTTGCCACTACTGGGACAAGCATTTCTACAAACTTTATAATTTTTGTGTTTTTCAATATTGTTATTGGTGTCTGACTCATTTTTGTAACTACTTTTTCTTGATTTGGGTTTTGAATTTTTGATTGTATTGCCCCTATTGATTCCCAAATTGAGATTGGTTCTACTCTAGAATTGTTGTATTTTGTTTTTAGAATCGCTTTAACCTTGATCATTTTTCCCTTGATGAAATTGATTCTATTGGTTTGTGTCGATGATTATGGCTAGGGGTATAATCGAGCTGAGTCGATCCAATACAGTGAGAAACTCGAGCTCGACACCTAACTCGCTGCTCGATACTCGGCTCGAACTCGATCGAGTTTCATTTTTCTAGCTTGAGCTTGATTCGTGATCGAAATCAAGCTACTCGAGCTCACTTGATTAAGCTCGATTAATATATAAAAATAAGTTTGATTCGTATACTTAACAAGAATGCGATTATTTATGTTCGAGCTCGAACTCGAACTCGAATTCGAGATATTTTATTAATTAAAATAATAAAATATATTTAAATATAAAAAAGTTTGATTATTTGTGGTCGAACTCGAACTTGAATTTGAAATATTTTATTAATTAAAAAAATAAAAAATATTCAAATATAAAAGCTCAATTAGGCTCGCGAACTATTCGAGTCAGGTATAAGAATACTTGAACTCAGCTTGATCGATGAGTCAAGCTACTCGAGTTCGAGCTCGACTCAATAATAATCGAATCGAATTCGAATTTTATTCGAATCGAATCCGAGTAGCATACGAGTACTAATGTATCATTTACATTCCTAATTATGGCAATGGTAGTATATGAATGGCTTACTGGTTTTATTGATAAATTTGGTAGTGCTTGGCTTTTTGGTGGTGGTAATGAAATAGGTAGAAGGAACTTGTAACAAAGATTTGAGGAGATTGGTTTTGGCTTGAATTTTGTTTTCTATGAATTGTTGTGTATCCTTCTGTTGATTTGTAGGTTAATTTATAGAAACACTTAGAGGAGTTTTTGATTGACTATGATTCAATCTTTGATCAAATTTTTGTATTATCATGAAACTAGAATTTATCCTATACAGATTGAATCCAACTCTAATTCTAATAACACATATTTTCTCACTGCAAAACAGTTTTTTTTATTAAACTGAAAAGACAAATACACTATAAATAAAATAAAAATAAATTTTAAACCTTGGATAAAATGGGGTGTTTATGGTTGCCTTTTTTTGCACATTTTTTATGAAATAGAAATTGTGCAAAGATATAGACATCCATTACATTTGGGTGTAGTTTAACAATAATTACAAAATCTCGAAACTCCAAAGATTCACAATTTAAAATATTCAAAAACTTCATAATCCAACAATTAATAATGTAAGTTGCAACTCAAAGATTTACAATTTGAGTTCAAAGAATCACCATTTTGAAAATTAGAGGTTTACAATTCAAAGATTTGTAAGACTTTCAGATTTGTAAGATTTCATATTTGTAAGATTTTCAGCTTCGTAAGAATTTTCATATTCGCAATAATTAAAGATTCGCAAGAATTTTAGCCTTGCAAGAATTTGATTATCAAAATTTTAGATTCGCATGAACTCAAATTCACAAGAATTTTCAAGTTCAAGACACAAAGATTCACAAGAATTAAATATTCATAAAAATTTCAACTTTGCTAGAATTTGATTCTCAAAGTTTTAGATTCGTATGAACTTAGATTCACAAGAATTTTTAGATTCACATGACACAAAGATTCTTAAGAATTAAGATTCGCATCAAAATTACTAGGCTTACATCCAACATTTAAAGATTTACATTCTAAAATACTTGAGAATCACACCAAAAAGTTAAAGATTTTTATTTGAAAAACTTTAGGGATTTACTTCCAATATTTCAAAGATTTTGATTTAAAAAATTATAGTATTTCACATCCAATATTTCTCATTTAAAAACTTCAGGATTTCATCCGAAATTTCAAAGCTTCTCATTCGAGTTCAATGATTCACATTTGATAAAATTTAGTTTCACCTAAAAACTCTAAGATTCTCATTTAAAACTCAAAGATTCTCATTAAAAAATTCTTAGGGATTATGCTCGAAGGTTTTACAAATCATCCTCAACATTAAAAATGCTTTTACCACTTTTAAAATTCTAAACGTTTCCTTCATAAAACATTTTTCTATTCAAGGATTCACCATCTTATCTTAAAAAGTTCAAAATTTCTTGTCATGAAAATTTTCAATCTTTCATCGAAGTCAAAATTTTGTATATAAAGAATATTATGATAATAATGATGCAAATGGTTTCTTAATAATGCAAATGGTTTCTTAATAATGCAAATACAACAATCTAGATTCTCACACTAATGTAGATGTTATACTTTAAACTATGATTCAAATGTTCATTGTATGATGCAAATGCATGTTCAAACCAAAGTTTTAAATATTCATCAAGTTATATACATGTATTGTGTAAACAATAATGCAAACACAATGTGTGGAATGCAAATGTCACTAACATTAATGTCATGAAATTCTAATTAATTGTGGTAATAAGATTCTCAAAACTCCACCATCTTATATTTTCTCTTTTTAGCTTCTTAGCACTAATAATTTCAGAATAAATTTCATCCACTGATCCCCATTATTTACATCATTTGGCCACAACTCACAGGTTATGTTGACTAATCCATCACCATATTCATCATTTGGTCACTCCATGTGTCTTTCTAGATCTTTTCAAGCTTCTTTCATTTTTTCTTTTTTACCCCTATCATTCTAGATTTTTTTTAAAGGAATGCAAGAATCTTTTATGAACATTATTATTTATTAATTATCATTTCAAATCATGACAAATATAATACAATCATACATTTTTTCAATTTATTTTGGGAATGCAATAATAAGAAAGTATAATGTGAATTGAGAGAAAGGTAATTAATACAATAATGAGTTTAGTACAAAAATAAATAGGCAAAAGAATAAATTCAAAGTATGTCATTAGGGATGGTATTTGAATGGTACAATGATATCCAAACAATAAATATTTAGACAATTCTTAACATTAATTTAGAATTTTTTTCAAAAACTCATTCCATTGTCTTTGGAAATCACTTTTTATCTAACTTTGCCCTAACTTTGGAAGATCTTTGAATAGCATTGATCTTTCATATATTGAACTGTCCATCTAACTCTCAGTTCATATATTTTTCTACCTAAATAGCTCTATCGAGTTTTTAATTCGAGTCTTCCTTCTATCTTGTTTCACATTTTTCTCATTTTTTCATTTTTTTCATTTTTTTACTTATCATTATTGATATCTTCCAAACATAAATTCTAAAACATAAGAACATATCACAATTCTATTTCTTTATCATAAGTATGCTTTAGCCTAACATATGATTATTCAATTTGAGCATTCACATTTGCTCAAAATAGACTTTTAAGGGTTGTAATATAGGCTATGGTGAGGGGTCATGAAAGAAATGGATAAAACAAACTTAAAATATATGTTTAAAAGGTTCAAACCAAATGATCATTTTCCATCATAAGATACAACTTGGCACTTTACCCCATTTCAAATCATTTCATTACTTTTTTTTCATTCATCTTATTTCTCACAAAATGATTCTTATTACTTTGCTTTAAATCATTTGTGGCATTCATTTTTTGTTGGTAAAGGGTTTTTTTTTACTCTCTATCTTTAAGGTCTTTTGTGATATTTTGTTTCTTTTCCTTTTTCAAATAGGTTATTCCTAAAATTTGTCCCCCAATATGGAAGGTGATCCTTAGTTGAGATTTTTTTTTTAAAAAATCATAATAGGCTCAAAAGGGATAACAATAGATGATTTTATGAATGATAAAAAAAAGATCATTTTTTATCTCAAACATGAATGCTTTGTTTGAAGATCATCTATTGAACAAAGATAAACTCATGGATCATTATAAAAGACTGCATATCTTCAAGACATATCTATTTCATATCTGCTAGCAGATTATTTTTTTTGCTCAAATAGTCTCCACAGATTGAACTTTATCAATATGAATGAGTTTTCAAAATTAAATCCTAGAATTATTGTTTATCATTGTCTAAACATTCATCATTTTGAATCTGAGAATGGAAATAAAAGATATAGGAAAAAACTAAGCATGGAGTAGTGATTGGAATGAAAGAGAAAATGAAACGAAATGCATTTACTTGCTTTTTATTAAAATGATAAAAAATAAAATCATATTATATAAAAAATCTTAACATTACTCTAAAAGAAATCTTAAAATGACAAGCAATATCCAACCAGCCTTAACATCCTTGTCTTTCCTAAAATTATGCCTTCATGTGATTAAAGGAAGGGTTTTTATTGACATCTAGTCTCCTGATTTGTTAAAGCTTAGCAAGTTTTTTTCGGATCAAACATTGCACTCTATGGCTGAAAGCAGGACAAGTTTTAATAGAATGGCCTACGTTTTTATTATGGTAATCGCATATGGCATTAGCATCATACCATTTGAGTAGGATAGTGTCAATAGTTCTAAAATAACTATAGATACCACGTCATTCTTGATCATTTTTTAAAATTTCTTAGTGTAAGTGTAAGGATAAGATTAATGTTGGCCTTTTTTTAGTTATTTTGAGATCTCCTTAAATCACTTGCTTAGTTGCTAGGCCTTGAAGCTGATGTAGTGATATGACAAGTATTTAAAAGGCTGATTGATAAATTGATGGGTAATCTAGCTGTGAAATAGGTTGGTAAGAGGCTTGTAAAATACTACAAACTGTGGGGTGGTAAACAAGATAAACAAGTGGTGGATATGGAGCATAGCTTCTGAATTATTGCCTATTGAAATTCACAACTTGGGCTTTCATTTTTTTTTTAGGCATTTCTCATTTCTTTGTACTGGTGGTTTTTTTTTTCCTTAAGCTTACTGCTCTTAATGGTATTTTTAATAATTTCTCTAGAAATCATCATATCAACGAAGTTTTTTGTTACATTTCCTATCATTTTCTCATATTAGGGAGCTTTAAAGGTACTTACAAATCGCATCGTAGTTTCTTTCTTAGTCAAAAGTGGTTAAACTTGAGTAGCTATATTCCTCCACCTCTAAGCATACTCCTTAAATAATTTGTCATATTCATTCTATAAGAAACAGTGATCAAGAGCTAGATCTATTATATACCAGTATTGACTAATGAAGTTACGGGTCATTTTGCTCCAGGAATGAATGTGGGTCTTATCCAGTTGCACATACCATTTAGCAGTAAAGTCAGTAAGGTTGTCTTAGAATACATGTATTAGCAGCTTTTCATTATTAGCATAAGCAATCATTTTTCGATAATATATAATAATGTAGGTCATTAGACATTTTGTACCATCATATTTTTTGAACTCTGGTACTTTAAATTTTGAAGAAATAATGACATCTAAAACTAAACAAAGCCTAGTAGCATTTATGAAATCATAAAAATTATTTCCTTCCACTGCTTGCAATCTTTCTTCAAGCATATTTATCTTTTTCTTAGCTATTGAGTCCTCCAACGACTTGACCATTTTTGTTTTTAATTTTTGTTTTTCTTTTAGATTATCTAGATCAGGAACCTGAATTGGTTCTATTGTTTTCTTAGTAAAGATAGGATTTACATAACTCTGGTAATATCTTGGATTTGAAGTTAATGGCATTCTAAGGTATATATATCCTATAGGGTATGTGAATTGCTGAATAGTGCATCTTATGTGGACTGGGCTTGATGCGACCCATAATTAGAAAGATAAAAATGATCAATAACATCTTATGACAGATGGTTTTATGGGCTGGCATCTTCTTCTATGGCTTTCCTTTTGTTCAACTTGTTTAAAGTTTTTAAAATTTTACTCAACTTCCCTTTAAGTTTTTCTTAGGCTTTCTTTTTTTTTAGACAATTTGCATTTTCTTGTTCCATTTGCCTTGCTAGAGCTCTAGTATTATATTGATGGTGAACGGGTTGAACTGGGTTCTTAAATGGTAGAGCTATCTTTGAACCTTATACCACAATTAGCATGCTCTATTACTAAATGTGTATGCGAAAAAGCTTTTTAACCTAACTTTTTTAATAATCCTATATGTAGGAATGTATAAATGCATTGAATACTTGACATAACAAACTATGATTCATAAACACATATATGTATGCATAATGATTTATGAATGCATGTATGATGCATAGGTGAATACATATGTTAGTGATAAGAGATTAAAATACAATATGTTAATGATGCTAGATTAAAATACAACACACAAAATACATCTTAACAATAAATAATAGATAAAATAAAGCTAAAAAAGTTCACTCATATGTCTTAACTAAGGTTATATTCATTAACGGATAGGAATAGCTCTATCCTAAAGTTAGCTTCTTAAGTGTAGATTATATGTAGGGCTAAGTGATTTGACCACTAAAGGTTCCTAAATTGTTTTTTACATCATTGTCCATCATAGAGTAATAAGGCATTCAAATCCTCATCCATCATACGCTACCAACGGAAATGATTCAATTTGAGTGGGAGTATTTCGCTAGCTATTGTGGAGATTATCATCTTACAAGAGCGTAGGTACTTTACTCCTTCCTAAGAGGGACGAAGTCTAGGTATAGAGCTCATGTAATATAAATACATATAATAGTGTGTGTGAAAGAATACATATATTTTTATTCACCATTTTCATAAGCCAAGTCAAAGAATACAAACAAAAAATCAATAATTTAAGACTAGGCAAACAAATTTAAAAAATTAGGATAATTCAAAACTAATTAATGTCCTAACTCTCGGAACCTCAGTGGAGTCGTTAAACTGTTATAACGTATAGATTCATAAATCTATAACTATACTTAACAAGAAGACTCGACATTAATCTTTTATTAAGGTATAATTAGCAATATAATAAATTTATTTTTTTAAAGAGCTCCTAAGTTTGACTAGAGGTCCCTAAGGAATAGGCTTTGACTTTCTGAATAAAATTAAGTTTGGGAGTTCGATTACATATGAAAAAGGGTATAGCACTCCCATAACGTCCATCCCAAGATAATACCATTTAATTTTAAATTATCCTAACAATTATCTTGGTTTTAATGGTCTTTATTTTATTGTTTAAATATTGAAAATGACTTCTAAGATTTCTTCATCAATCAGGTAGAATTCTTAAAAATACTTCTTCACTTTAAAAGTATTCAAGAATCCAATTTGTTTTCTTGAAAAGTATCCATTGTCGAAAAGCTTGATCAAAAATTTTTTTTTTATTTTATTGAAAATATATCTAATTCTTCCATCATTTGGGCTAAAATTAAAAATATTTTTTCACCTAGAAATTTCTTAAATAATCATTAATTTGTGATTACTAAGAATATTATCCTTGAAATTTATTATTATTTTACAAGTTTTATTTTTAAATTTTTGACCATTTGGGTTTATTTAGAAAATTTTTTATCTATTTCTGAATTTTTCACCATTTTGGTCTATTTAGAATCTAAACTCTTGTTAATATCTTAATCTTTGAAAAGAAAATAATATGACTTATTTTTTGAAGTCTCATTTAGATTTTTTCATCATTTAGAGTGAATTTAGAAAAAAACCTTTCACCTAAAAATCTTATGAAAGTTCAACCATTTGTGATTTTTCTTAAGATTTCATCCTTAAATAATTATCAAATATTTTCACTAAATTTTAATTTATATTTTAATCTTTTATTTTTTATTTGGAAAAGAATACAATCACTTTCATTAAAATTTCATCTAAATTATTCTACCATTTGAGTTAAATTTAAAAAATTTATCATTTGAAAATTCTAAGAATTTCATTATTTGATAATTTTTAAGTTATTCCCAAAATTTTATTAACCTTATTTATGTTTTATATTTTATATTTGTTTATAATTATTCTTTCTAAAATAACTTTCTCTAATTCTATTAAAAAATTTAATCATGTAAGACCTTTTAAAAATAAATAAACGATCAAATAAGTAAATAAATAAACTAAAATAAATAATAGTGAAAAAAAAACTAAAAACAGGAAACTAGCTCGGCTTGGCTTGGTATCACAACTCGGTTGCAGGCACAAGAATAGCTCGAGAGACATAGCTTGGCTTGGTTTGGCTTCATTTCACAACTCAACAATAGAGTCGGATACCAAGTTAGGCAGAACAAACTGGGTCAAGTATAACAAAACACATGGATCCTGGGGGTTTTTTTAAGGGGAAAAATGACGTCATTTAATCCATATATAAAAGCTCAAAATTTTGTTTTCTCCTTTAGATTTTCATTTGCTCTTTCTGTCTACCTTATTTTTTCTCTTCCTCTCTCTTTACAAAAAGTTTACCAAAAAATTCAAGAACCAAGAACATGCTCACCGTGTTCTTCAAATTTTCAAAATCCGACGGTGTCATATCATCGTCACTGCCACTCACTTAGTCGCCTTCGGCCACTACTCATTGCATTGATTGGCTTCCAAATTTCACCAAATAGTTTACCCTTATCTCCTCATATTGGATATAGGCTCAAATTTTTGCAAATCCTCTTCAAAAGCCCTGGATCTAGAGCTACAAACTATAACTTTTTCCATTATTTCAGCTTTTTTTCGCTATATGATCAAACTGATTTTTGAATATGTTGCACACCATCCTTTGTTCTCCTTTCCTACCGTTTCGATTTTTAAACAGCATCTCCACCATAGACCATCGTTGGCGCTCCATTGCTAGGACAAGCATTTTTGCAAACTTTATAATTTTTGTGTTTTCTGAGATTGTTATTGGTGCTCGACTTGTTTCTGTAACTATTTTTCCTAACTTAGGTTTTGAATTTCTAATTGTGTCGTCCTTACTGATTCCCAGATTAAGATTGGTTTTATTTTGAGATTGTTGTATTTTGTTTTTAGAATCATTTTAACCTTGATCATTTTTTCCTTGATGAAACTGATTCTATCGGTTTCTATCGATGATTATGGCAATGGTAGTATGGGAATGGCTTGTTGGTTTTGTTAATAAATCTAGTAGTGCTTGGTCTTTCGATGGTGGTAGTGAATAAGGTAGAAAGAACTTGTAACAAAGATTTAAGGAGATTGATTTTGGCTTGAATTTTATTTTTTATGAATTGTTGTGTATCCCTCTACTGATTTATAGGTTAATTTATAGGAACACTTAAAGGAGTTTTTAATTGACTGTGATTTCATCTTTAATTAGAATTTTGTATTATCATGAAACTAAAATTTATCCTCTACAAATTAAATCTAACTTTAATTCTAATAACACCCATTTTTCTCACGATAAAATATTTTTTTATTAAACTGAAAAGATAAATAAACTATAAATAAAATAAAAATAAATTTTAAACTCAAGATAAAATAAGATGTCTACACTGGGTGATAGAAGGGGATATAGAGGATATGTTGAATCATTGTATGGGTGCTCCTTTTAGGGGTACTATAAAAAAAATATGGCTAGCAATATGTGAAATAAAAGCCTAGTCAATTTGGCTGGCAAGAAATGAAACTAGTTTTCAAAACAAAAACTGGAAAGTGGAAGATATTTTATTTTTTGTGAAACTAAGGATTTTGTTTTGGATCAAAGCTATGGAAGAAGGGGGAAAAACAAAAGAAACGAAGTGGTGGGTGAAACCCATGGTTCAATATACTAGGGAAGGACAATTAAAAGCCAAAATTTGGGGTTTAATGGGAATGCCCAAGAGGTAATGGTTTGAAGTTTAATGTTAACGGAGCTACTAAGAGCAATCCAGGTCCTGTGGGTTGCGATGGGTTGCTTAGAGAGGCATTAGGTAATATAAAAAACATGTTTTATGGCCTTTTAGATATACAAGACCTAATGTGGGTAGAGTTGGCAATTAAAAGAGCACTGCAAGTGTTGTTAAATTCTTCATGGCATAATGAACATGCGCTAATCATATGGACTAACTCTAAAATGGAGATAACTTAATGCTAAATAAGATAGCAAGGTCGTGGACACAGTGGAAAGAAATGGAAGAGATCAAGATGTTTAGAGAAAAAGTTAGACGGGTGGACTTTGTGCATGTCCATAGAGAGGCTAATGGATTTGCTGACTCATTGGCCAAAATGGGTGTTGAATCCTTAGAGTTATTTTTGGCTTGGCTGTAATACTAATTATATATATTCATTGTAAGTAATAGATAGAGGGCGATATAACAATCTTGTAGCGAGATCTTTATGAAGGGTAGGGAGTAGTGAATTGTACTTCTTAAACCAAATTAATAAAAAGGTTGGTTAAGTAAAAAAAAATTATAATTTGTTGGAATTGCATCTATACAAACTTTTCATAAAAACACTTTGATTTTACTCGGAGCTATTAGTCTCATACAACTTTCCAAACTTTCTCATCAACCACATATAAGCTCAAGGGTCTTGTTCCTTGTCTAAGATTTGTCACTTTTTTTAGTATTCTATACCCTGATCTTACTGTATACTCCTTTTTATTCTCATCTGCCCATACAATTTCATCTTTACAATTTTGGCCTTTTATAAGAACTTCCTTAATAGCATTTTTCTTATCCCCATTTATCCATGGTTCAATACTTTCCAAGCTCTATTCTTTTTTTTTTTTTGTATTTTATCAATTCCCCCATTTTCACTGGCACTCTTCTATCCCTTGATTTTAAAAGCTGTAGCTTTTTTCCTTTAAATCTAGGAATCTAACAATCTTTCCATATCTCAATATTCTACCCATTCCCTACTTGCCACATTAGATTTTCCTTAAGATAATCCATGCTTGAAAGCATGCTGCTCCACACCCATGATGCTTTTGCTCCTTTTGTAGCCTCTAGAATTGGACTTTGAGGGAAGTAGATCCCTTTGAAGATCCTTACCTATAGTGCATTTGGGTTTTGCAACATTTTCCAGCTTTGTTTTGCCAACAACGTTTGGTTGAATATTTCCAAATCCTTAAACCCCATACCACCATCCATTTTGGTTTTGGAAGCCTATCCTAACTTTGTCAATGTATTTTATTGTCATTACCCCCTTGCCCCCACCAAAACTTTGCCATCATAGAGTTCAACTCCTCACATGTCTTTTTTGGAAATTCGTAATAGGACATTGTGTAAGTGGGGATTGCACATGCAACAACTTTTATTAAAACCTTCTTTCGTCCTAGTGACAAAGTCTTTTGCTTCCATCCTTAAAGCTTTACCAAGGGTGATACGAGTTTAGTGGCAAATTAGAGGTCAATTTGTAGGTAGCATCAATAGCATAAAATTTTTCATCAGCCAAGGAATTAAATAAGAGTGCTTTCCATGTATATCATAAAATTTTTCATTAAAGAAGGATTTTTTTTCAAAACAATCCAATAAAAAGACAAAGATATTGTCTGAAAATTTCAAAACTAAAAAGGCATCACTTTCTAGATTTAGGTCTCAGTGTCTATTGCTTTCTATACTAAATAAATCCCTCATCAAGATTATTATGAATGGAAAGAGGTTCTGTTGGAAATAATGACTCAAATCTCAAAAGAGATTTATTTGGGATTGATTAGATATTACTTGATAGATAAAAAGACTTGCAAGAGAAGAGTTCTAAGAGAAAAATAATTTTTGATAGGTAAGTTTGTTTGTTTATAAATAGATAATTAATAGGAATTCGTATTTGTTTGTATCATGTAAATATAAATAGATAATTAATAGGAATTCCTTTTCACATACCATTATTTGAAAGAATAAGTTGTGTGATACTTCTTACATTAATACTGTAAAATTACTGAAGTGGTTTGGGTGTATCTGATGCATATAGATAATATACATAGTACATGAGTAAATTTTCTCTATTTTGTCTAAATATTTACCAAAACCTTATGTAGAAGCATGTAAGGCAACAAGGCCTGTAAAACTTAACAATTTTGAAGTTTTTAATTGGTAGAAAAAGCTATATAATATTGATCTGTTAAATGAATTAATGCAAAATATTAAGAATGAGAGAACTTGTAGAATTAAAGTGCCATAAAATTTTGAAATAGTAAAAGCATTTTCTTCTGCAATAATTTCTGGCTAAATGGTGTTATGACGAAGATCTTAGGAAATGCCATGTTGAACTTGTTAATCAATCAACAGTTATACAACTGTTTTCAAAATAATTTCTTGTATTTAGAGAAACCTTATCCAAATTAACAATAAAAAGAATGAATAGCACTGAAACAAGTAGCAAGGATGAATCACCAGAATCAGAAATTATGATTAAATGATAGCACAAAGTGGAACAGATTAAGTTATTCAGATGAAATAAAAAAAAAAAAAAAAAACCAAACAGAATTGTCTTTAAATCCCAAAACACACCAATTCAGTTCTTGATAGGTAGATAAAACACACGAATACAGAAACCCTAAGCTGTCAAAGCTGTTTGTTCTTGTCTTCTTTTATTCAATTGCATCTGCTTCATAAATAAGATCCCTAGAAAAATTGAATTCCATCAGATAATATTTCAGATAACAAACTGATTGTGAACTGTTAAAGTTTAGGGCAAAACCAACCAGATATTTCAAATGGTCAAAACCCCTATTTTATCTTCAACATCCCAAGTATCAACCTTATCAAGGATGTATGCGTCGATCTCAGAGATCCGCTCTTTCAACTGGCGATTGCTTTCCCTAATTTCAGCCAATATCAACGGAAACTCTTCCAGCCCCAGCTTGGCGATACGGGTACTCAGTTTCTGCCTCTTTTTCTTATCCTTTTTCTTCTTATCATCAACTTGCTTTGGTTTGCCAACCTAAAATAGAAATGAAAACAAAAAACCAAATAAAGCGAAGAACAAAAGAAGTATATATTCAGAGCTTGAAAAGGCCAAGAATTTTCCTATAAATTTATTGAAACTATACCTCAAACTTGGGTTTCCTTGATCTGCGGTGTTTCTTTCGGGAAACTTTGGGTCCAGTTTCTTTTCTTGTACCCATGAAATTCTTCATTTTTTCTCTGTCTCTGCACGTCATAATTTAAAGAGAAAAAAAAACTATTTTATTGGAAGATTCCAAACTAAAAGAGAGAAAATAAGGGTGAAACTTGCAAGTAATATGCAACAATCTAATAAACTCGTACAGATAACTGAGAATCGGTAGTTTTTAAGACTAACCTCAAAAATTTGCTGCTGATTAAGTGACGCCGGCTGCGGTGAGGAATGAAGAGAGGGGTGGTGAACAATAGACTTCGACAGTTCGGACAATTACTTGTTCACTAAGAACATTCTTTATAATGGCTTTTTCTTTCTTCTTTTTTCTTTTCTTTTTTTTTAGTTTGACCAAAAGAAAAATGAAAGCCTTTTCAGAAAGATAAGGTGTCCCTGAATCATAAAAGAATAATGATTTTATAGTGTAAGAATATAATTATAAACCGAAATATGGTTATAAAATTATTTTAATTTAACATTTTGTTATATGATTTTTATTTTGTTAATCCAACAATACATAAATTTCATGTTTTATTAATGTAATCATGCATATAGTGTCAAATTTTAACTAAAGTAAAATACTTGTTACTTATTTGATAACAATAAAATTTTAAAAAATTTAATATATATTAATGAAAATTATATTTTAATTAGATTAATATGAATATTGGATTGATTTAAAATTGAAAATACATAACAAATACCAAAAAATTGCTAAACTGCGGCGTCACCGTCTTGGGATGACATTGCCGTTAAGCTTGAAATCGTACGACTGTGGCCGTCTAACAGACGATTCATCAAACGTCTCGCGCGATTGGCTTTCGTCCATCATACGCCACCTCGAAGAGCAGAGAAAAAATATATATATATTTATAATTTTGTTTTTACCTAAGATATATTTTTTTGTCCGGAAACAACAATGAGAATAGAACATATATGTATGCATATACATGTTCTGTTCTCATTGTTTTCAGACAAAAAGGCCCATGTATGTACATATATGTTGTGTTCCCATTATTGTTTCAGACCAAAAAGATCCATCTACTTTAGGTAAAGAAGATTATATATATATATATATATATATGTGCGTGTGTGTGTAACTTCATTAGCATGAACAAAAGTCATTTTGGTTTATTTGAACGGAATTCTTTGTCCGCGAATTGTGCCTTTCTGTCTTGGTGCCCCATCGACCTAATCGATCACTTGAAATAACGCACTTTCGTTTCTCATTTTGGCTAAACTGCACATTCTCACTGCTGTTAAGTTCCAAACTTAAAAAAAAAAAAAAAAAAAAAAGAGTAATAGAAATTTAGTATGTTAACTAAAAAAATTCTTAATTACAATCCCCGATTATAAAACATTAACCCAAAAAATTCTGCAAATACATAAAAACCAAATTCTTCTTCCAAAAGTCATTTAAATTAAAATAGCCTAATATTAAAGATTGGTGATAATTGCCAGATGAGAAACAGTAACCATATCTCTTACATAGAGAGTTTTATGGTATAAAACAGGTTTTGGCTTTACCTTTTCGGGTTAATGTTTTAATTTGTAAGTCCGATGAGATTTCTATATAATAAAATCATAATTTATCTATTTTAGAATGAGATTATGATATTTTATGAGAATTTGAAAAAATAATAAAATTTAAAAAAAATAAAAAAGATAAATCAAGTTAACATGTAAATTGAAAAAATATATATAAATTCAATTTCACTTATTTTGTTCATCTAACAAATAAAAAGAATACTCTGGATTACTTAGTTTGAACTTGTTTTTACCTATTTTATAAATATCAATATTAAAAAAAAATTTTAGCATAATTATGTCACATCTTATTTTAATAAATATATTTCCTTAGTCATTTTATTTTTAGATTAAGTTATTGTATCTCATTGAGCTTATATTCTTTACCTAATAACTGTAATAAAAATTAATTCTAATAATTGAAGAAAAGTAACGAATTTAAATTGTACACTATCAATTTATCTATTTACCTTAAAATAATATTTTATTATATTTATTTTTATCATTTATTATATTTAAATTTTTCATAACTTGTTTTTAAGTTATTACAAGATTTTAAATTTATTTTACGAGAATTGATATATATTTTATTATTATTATCATATTTATTTTAATATTTTTTTGAAAAAAAAAATTGTTTCAATTTCAAAAATAAATTCTTTTAATTTGTCTCTTTCATCTTGGCCTTTAAGATATTTTCTTAATCATTTGACATATATATTTGTACGAAACATAATTAATGTGAATTTTATATTTACTTTGCATAAAAAATTGTACTTCTTTTCTGCAAATTAACAGAAGTAAAAAGTTGCCGTAAAAATGTTCCGAACTTTCGGTAGGCTGACATCTGTTGTAGACACGTGGCTCAATTAATTAATGGTACCAGGCGATGAAGAAGAAGTCCAGTCGCTTTGATTATTCCCATTCTTATCCACTCAAAGTCAAAGACCAGCTTGACATACCGTCTTACCTGCCAATATTTTTTGTCATTGTCTTTGAAGGTTTTTTGTTTTTTCTTTTCTCAAAAGTGCCCGCCAGAATCTTTCACCATAAAAAGCTAGGCTGACTTAAATACTCTTTTATTTAGGAAAAAGATGACTGATTATGCAGCGTGTAGCCCAAGTAAGCCATATAGTTCAATTTGGAAGGAAGCTACCATTACACGGCTTATTCAACTAGGTATTATTAGATGTGATGATTTTAATTAGATATGGTAAGATGAGATAATATAAAAATAATATAAAATTTTAAAATTTAAAATTGATAAAAATTTATATGATTTAGTAAAAATTAAAAAATATATCTAAAATTTAATTTATTGACATAAATTATAATATAATAAATTTTATATTTCACATGTACTTAATATTAAACAGACACAATTTAAATACATAAATTATCAAATTTAAATTCAATGTACTTCCTATATTAGTTTTATTTCCTTGTTGCAATCTCCCTATATGACCAAGCTCCACAACACTATGTATTCCTTCGTTAAATAAATTTGAACTTTTAATTAATCTCCCTATATTAATTTTTTAAATTTTTACTGTTAATATATGATATCATTTTTCACTAATTAAAGTTATCTTTGTACATAATCTTATACATATAGGTTTATATAAACACGTGCGTTAGAAATTTAAATTATTAGGTAAACCCATATCTGCGGTAAGATTTGTTTGACCTGGAAAATCTGCGGTAAGATTTGCAAAAGCTGCAAAATAGTGCCGAACTGGGTTTCCCCAGACTCCAACTTGCCCACGTTAATCCGTAGATGGATGACAATTAATGCATCACTTAGATTCTATATACATGCTCATTCTGCTTAATATTTCACCATATCAATAAACCACGACCAAGAGATCTAAACCCATTCATATTCTTGCCAGGCGGTGATATATAGAACTATAGATCTATTGGAGAGTCAGGGAAGCGTTTTATTTTTGTACTCGCCAGATTCTCATTTCTCTACATTTTAAGTAAAACGTGGATTCAACGGTTGAAATAAACGACCAAATCCCTGTTTTCTTTTTGTTCTTTTCTTTGGGAATTGAGATTTTTCTAGTTGGTGATGCATATAGAGTTGAGAGACAAATGGGAGAGTTTGACCCTCCTTTTTCAGCTCTGGTCTTTTGTGTCAAGAAACTGAAAAAGAGGACAAGAGTAGCCTCCATGAGGACTTCCTACGGTGCATATTGAAATCTCCCGCAGTTTTTATAAGTGCATCATATTCAAGGGTTTTTTTGCCTTTTTTTTTTCTTTATTATTCATATCCCCAAAATCTTAAAATATATTTACTAAAATTTTGTCAAAATAATCTCTCTTATTCTTCATTTTTTCAAAATCAATCTATAAAAAAAAAAATTCAGAATCTCAACAATTATGATTATGAAATCACCAAATTCGTTTTTCATTCGTATTTAAAAAAAAAAGAAAAAAAAAAACCTCTGCAATTTTCATTTTATAACCTCTTTCTTTTTTCTTGTTTTACTAATTTTAGATTCAGATTCCTTATTCTCTTTCCCCCAATTTGAAGTTGAATGATTTTTTATTTTATTTAGAAATCTTAAATGATGAAACTGGTTTTGGTGCTTCTCAGCTGAGATTGCTGGGAGGAAAACGATTTAAAGAAAGGAGACGCTGTCATGTTGTATAATGCTGACATGAAATCCAATTGGACCAAAATATTTTTACTTAAAAATAAAGTTTTAATATATCCTATTTTCGGAATTAAGATTTTAATCTACCTTAATTAAAGAAAATACTTGAGGAGGGAGTATATCATATTTAAGTTTTTTTTATTATTATCTATAATTGGAAAGTTATTCATTAAAATCACTTCTGGCCTTTGTTTCTAACCGTCGTTTACTCCTTTCATGTGCTTACTCGTAACTGCTATAAGAACAAACATTAATGCATTTGAATTATTCAAAAAGTCATATCTAAACATATATAGTTCCCATTTAAAGTTCAAGTCATTTGTTAGAAAACTTTTGTGCCACGGCTTGTAGTCAATTTTCAACTTCAATTATTACCATACTTTTAAGAAATGAGTCTTAAATGGATCTAAATTTTTATTTTACACTTAGAGTTGTAGATGTAAATATTCTTCTTTCACTTGCTAATTTTAAAGTTTAAAAGGTTTTATAACTGAAGTTACAAAATTTCAGATTTAAGTTTTCTAACATTAAGCAAATTATTAAAAATATCTCTCAAACTTTCTCGGAGGATAAACAATGAAATGAATAGTTAAGATTCTAGAATTTCTAATTTTGATGTATCGATTTCATATATATATCATGGAAATAGAAGAGATGTTTGTGAGGTAAGATAGAGTTCCAATTGTTGTCGAACACTGGGAGAGGATTAAAGCAATACCTATAATTCAACTAATAATTAAGTTATTAAATTATCAACTCTGTGTGATTAATATTTTTGAGTTTTGACAAAAAGAAATAATCAAAATATATAATTAATATTGTTGGATTTTTTTTCCTCCAATGTTGTGGAAGGTTGTTGTTAACATGGAATATGTATTAATATTTATGAAGACAAAAACTGATTGAAGATATATTTTTGCAGTCCAATGCCACACTGGTGTGTCTAGTTTTGGTTGTGTAGTGTTAATCCGGAACATAAAACATGGAAGCTACAACTATGCTAGCTGCATTTCAGTTTGCCTAAAAGAATTAATGAAAGGTACAATTTAGTTTTCCTACTTTAGTCGTTCAGATGAGTTTAATGTCAAGAAATACTATACTAGTAATTCGACCAAAAAAAATACTATGCTAATGCTAGTGATTGATCTGAGATTCATCAAATGATAGTAAAATTGTTACTAGATTTAAGTTTTGTTTCATTTTTTTAGGAAAATATAGCCTTCAGAATTGGAGAAAAGCTTGCATTTTGACAAATCTTTGGGCTCTGCTAACTGAATCTGTTTCTATCTAGATTGCATGTAGGGTATATTTACTAACGCCAAGAAGCTTAATTATGGCAAGTTTTATCCTCTCAAAACAGCAGCTGCAGCTCCAAGAAACTACTAAAGCTTAGACCTAAATAGTCATTCTGAAACCACATGTAAATAATTTATGAGACAAAACACATAATCGAAGTTGGAGTAATTTGAGCCTTTGAGGTGAGAGCTCAAATGAATGAAATCTTTTATGATTTTATGTATATTCTAAAAGACAATTCCAAGTTTTGAGGATACTGGCTTGTTTTAGACCTCAGCCGACTTTCTCACGTCAAAAGAAATCTGGGAATGAGTAGCTAAACTCTCTATTTTATCTAATGCTGAAGTGGTTTGTTTCCTCGTAAACATTTATCATCATCAATAGAAGAACACCAAAAGAATGAAAGAAAAAAAAATGAGGCAGCCATCCAAATAAATTCCGGAAAATATTCAAATCAAACTATGATAGCAATTCAAGCATCTCCCGTTCCACTCAAAAAGTTTAATAAAAAGAAGAAACAGACCAAATTTACTCTATAACATAGCAGTTCCAGTTCAAATAAGTAAGCAAGCGAAGACGAGAAGTTCAGAACCATTAGAAAAAAAAAAAAACTTTCCAGAGTTCCAACAAACCAGCTGAGCTAGCTATCTCCCCAACATCCCTACAAAAACAGTAATAATATATGTTAATCAATCATAGGATTAAAAAGTCATGCATATAAATGAATCAAGAGCCAATTATACCCACCACAGAGAGCAGGAAAACTGATCAATCGTCATCGTTGTCAGCGAGCCAAGCAGAAATTAACTCGACTACCTGAGCATCCAACGCCTCAGCAGCAAAGGTTAATGGATGAATCGCTTCCCTGATTTGGACGATTGCCTGGTAACGTTTTTCCACCGAATTTGTTAATTCAGTCATCTCTTCTCTTGTCTGGGCTGTCCAGGCTTTCAACCTTTTCACTTTCTTCCCTGCTTTCTGTTATGATTAATTACAAGTTTGAACAGCTATTAAGGTTAGGGGAACTGGGAAAAGGAGAAAGAATAGAGGAAAAAAAAAGAAAAGAAAAATCAAGTACCTTAATCCTTCTTCGAAGAAGATTCAAATCTCTTTCTCTTTTGGGCATGATGGATCCTTTTTTCTTTCAACACTGTAAAAGTATATTTCTGTCAATGCATTCAGCATAAAAATAAAAATTGAAAACTAACAGTCGAGAAGGAAAACAAAACTAAAAGGATTTCTTTTTTGGAAGAAGAAAAAGAAGAAGGTTCCAAAATTTAGCATTAAAAAGGAAAAAGAGTGTGCTTTTTTGGTGTGATAACGAACATAACATTTTCGGTGTTTAAACTGAAAAAAAGTGTGTTTATATTGAATCAAGAGAGATAGTTATAAATAAAACAAGAAATTTTTGCCAAATTGAAATGAAACAAGAAGTTGATTACCGATATAAACCTTCAAAACAAGGAATAATATATGAATACCCAGCACTACCGTAAGCGAAAAAGGATGTGCAGGTTGAAGGACTGCAGTTTGTCTTATTTATACTTTATCTGATAGTTATATATATATATATATATATATATATATATATATGATTTAAACGTGCGATACTCGGGCGGCCTACCTAGAAGCCGTGCTATATTTGAACAAAAGTCGTACGATTCCAAGACAGCGGAGTCCACCATGTCAAAATGGAATATCATGCAGCTGTTTTTCTTCTTCTTCTTCTTCTTCTTTTTTGGTGGGGGGGGAGGGGGTGGTTGGAGAATTATACATATTGATGATAGAGACGTGTTTATCAGTTTAGAAAGAATCCTTTTTCTATATAACAATCTGAAAGTTATGATAAAATCAGGGTGGTGTTGCCTTCTAATTGGTCTAGAATGTTTCATTGTCCCAATTGGACCCTTTTTATTGGACAGAAATCCAATCAGCAGCCATATTGGTTATACAACTTACACAGTTCATCTTCTTCAGATTTCCAAACCAAAGTGAAGACTTATATAATGTATTCTTGCTTTGATCCCTGCATCACAGCCATTACCTCAACTTTGATTTTGGGTTTGGATTAATTAGCCCCATAACTAAACATGGTCTAAGGAGTGGGAAAAAGGACCAATTGTGAAGATAGCCAATTGTTAAAGAGAGTGGTGTATGAATGCATGCATGCATGCATGTAGATACACTCATGAAAGTAGAAATAATCAATGATTTAAAAAATATAGAACACAACCAAGAGCTGTGTGGCCTCTTGGGATAACATTAAGCTCTTAATTACCGTGATTAAAATTCAAATCTTAATCATTTAAATACAAAAAATATATATATAAACAAATGGTATAAAATGAACTATAACATTATGGTATATAACAACTTAGAGAGTTTTTTTTTTAAGTAACAATTTAGAGAGTTGAATGTTGCAAAACTTTGGTCATTTAATAATTTTAAATTAATAATGTGATCATAAGATTTTTCTTTTTTTTTTTTTGTCAAGATTATAAGATTTCTTTTCATCTTATACGAATATGCAATAACATTGATAATTGAAAAAAATTAATTTATATTCCTCAAGATTCATGTTTCTAAACACTATTGACTTCTTTCACAAAGATATATATCTTGGGCTCTAAATATTTCAAATGAAAAAAGAAGATATAAGGTGTAAGATCCGTTATTTTATCTAGAAATATAGATGAGTCACATGTCCGAACAAAAATACTTTTACTTTTCTAAAAGTTCTTAAATATTATACTATATAATGTTGAATGAAATGCATGTATTTTATCCATATTCAAATATAATAAGAAATTACCCTTGTCAATTATTGAATACTAGCGACCTTAATTTCTAATTTGATGACATCATATCACATGATACCCAAGAACATTTTATTAAAATATTTATATCAAATTATATTAGACAATAAGCAATAATTTTTGTGAGTTTGCAAGGACTTGATAATTTAGAATCAATTAGAAATGATCCAATACAAGTTGAACTAGAACTTCATCGTTCTTTAATTTGTTCTCTAAATAGCCCAATAATCCCAAAAAAAGTTGAAATGAGAAAGCCCAAATTGTCCTTCTTCATTCTTAAAAGGCCCATAATAGTAATAAAATCTATAAAAAAAATATAAAAATTGTCCCATAAATTTTCTTGTTGCAATTTGATAGACAACTATGTTATGTCTTAAAAAACAATTTAAGAGTAAATTTGGGAATCATTATATTTCTAAAGGGACTCGGGTAGATTAGAGCTGGCAAAGGTGATTATATGAATTGTTGATTCTATAAAAGAAAAAAAAAAAAAAAACAGTGTAAGAAGAGCATGCGTAACACCTGTTGAATAAGAACTGAAAAGGGATTTATCAAAAAAGAGAGATGAAGGGTTTGGAAGATGAAAAAAGAGGGGAAAGAATAAAGTTGTGGATGAAAATTTTAGAAAATGAATAAAATTAAAAGAAAAAAAAGGAAAATAAGCTCAACCATGAAACAAACACAAGACTGGAGAATGACAGTTTGGGACTCCCACGCATCATTTACTTCTCTCTTTTCCTACCTCACTCAAGCCCCAAAAATTTAAAAGAAAAATTATTTCATCCTTTCAGGTAGTAAGAATGTAACTAGTTAACGTTCTTAAATGCCCTTCCCTGTTGCTTAAAGCGCATTTTCTCCAAGTTTACCCCCAGATATTCAACCTTTTCGCTAGTCCTAAAGGTATGGCACCTTCTCCAATTGATTCATCACTGCCTAAAATTCTTTCAAGGCCCAAACCTTTAAATCTAGATAATATTTTGCCTCCGACTTCTGGTTTTGCACTTTCTTTCTTCTGGCTTTTTGCCAGCATACAATTTAGTTTCTCTAACTTCAATCGAAGCTCTAAAATCAACATTGTTTCTAGGTTTCCTGGTATTTGGCATATTGCAGCAGTTTTTTTGGTATGTGAGGTACTCTTGGTGGCAACAGCATTTTTGTGTTTTTTTATAGGGTCAGAAAAGTTCAGATAATGCTAGCATAAAAAAAGGAATGAATATATACAACAAGACTTTAGCTTCTAGTTACTATGTATTCCCATATTGGCTTTTGATTCGATCTTTCATCTTACTTCTTGAAGTTATTTGAAAAGGTTTGCTGTCTCTTACCCTTTTAAAATTACATGAAAATATTGGCTTCGCCTGCATGTATCAACGTTCATTAGCATACACTCCTGTGAGATATATAATGTAATTCATTTTTTCTATTTGGATTCATAGTTAGAGCTTTAGTTTGTAAAGGCATTTTTGTAACAGTAGCAAAAGTTGTGAGCTTTCTTTTGCAGTGGTGGCATTTTATATCTAAACGCTTCTACCAAATAACAAGCTGGGTTTGGAACCAGAGACAGAATGTTGATGAGCTCATTTAAGGATAGTTTTATTGATGTATATGTTCAATTCTTTTTCTTTCCAAAAGGTGTAAGTGTATAACAGGTTCTGATTATATGAATTGAATTGTTATATTTATTTTATATTGATGCAAATGTCATGTTTTCAATTGTGATACTTTAAAATATATATATATATATATATCTATGGATGTATATATATTAATTTTTCCTTACATTCATGCACTTTAATAAAATTTCATTTCATAATGAAATATGTATATCATATTATTTTTTTAAATTTAACTTTGTATGTCCAAACTCTTCCACCAATGTAAGTTTTTCATCATTACACCTTTTTAAAATGTAGCTCTTCCATTTCATATTTGGTTTTTGTCCTATTTTGGATCCTTATTTAATTGGTTGATATTTAAACTAGACTATAGGATGATTTTGCATTTGATTGTTTCTTAGGTCTTCCTAACTATAAAGATACATGGTTTTCTTAACCATGGCGTGCTCCGTTCTTTTCTATAATGCTTTTTGCTTTATTTGTACATAGACATGTTTAAGTTTGTTATGCCTTTTAAGTGCACCTCTTTGTTACGTAAATCCAAATATAACAATTTTGTATTTTGGCTTTATAAATCCGAACATGTTGCAAGTAGATTGCAATGGGAAAGAATTTGTCCTTGGTGGTGCAAACGGAATGAGTCATGGTCTTACATCCGTGTTGATGCTTTGAATGATAAAGTAGAAGTGAAGGCTCCTATGGTATGAATCACCATCTCTATTAAAGTTCATATGTATTTTTTTTTAATATTGAATTATATTTAATAATTATATTTCAAAAAAAAAATCATATCTTAATATTTCACAACATAAATTCTTTTATATTTTATAATCATATTTTTAGCATTGAATTATATAAATACATATTTTAAATTTCCTATTAATGCTCACAACAAAGTGCGGGTTTATTTTCTAGTAATAATAATAATAATAATAATAATAATATATTAAAGTTATCCTAAATTTATAAAAGTCCTTAATTTACAAGACACCTAAGATGGGACACAAAAAATTATTAAAGGGTTAATAAAGGTACGAAATAAATTAGGTGGGGGTGATTTGGAGAAAGAACTTTTAGCATTGTTTTCTTTGTTTTGAGCACATGTCAATCAATGTTTTTCAGATTTTTTAATTTCTATTCTATTTTGTTTTTTCTTTTTAGTTTTATTTTTTATTTTTTAGTTTGCCTATTTATTTGTTTATTTTTTTTATTTACATACATATTTTAATTTTTAGATTAGGAACATGTTTTAATCATTTGAAAATATAAAAAACCAAAAATGTGTTAAACAAATAAATATTTAATTATTATTATTATATTTATTTATTTGTATCATGTAAATTTTTTTAAAATGAAAATAAATAAAAATTATTCCAGTGATAAAATTAAAAGAAAATTACAAGTGGTGCTTGAAATTCTTAAGTGAGGAATTTTATTAAAATCTTACCAAAAATATTTGAAAGATTTTGGAAGTATTGTAATTGGGTGTGCTTTTTTTTTTATATAGGTTTTAAGTTTTTATTATTTATTATCTGCAAACAACTAAAATAATAAAAACATAATAATAGTAATAATGAAAATATACATATAAAAATATATAAAAATAAAAATTAAGTTACTTTTTGTTTTTCTTTCTTTTGTTTTAAGTATTTTTATAAAAAATTTGTCATGTACAAGAATTTAAAAAAATCATTCATTTTGATCAAATAATTACTAAAAAATATAACACTAATAACATAATATGAAAAGATAACAAAAAGTGTAATCATAATATATGAAATACTATATGTGTTTTCATAATAATATTTTTGTTTACTTTTTTATAATTTTTAGATTAACATAATTAGTCTACCACTATTTGTTGAGAATTAATAATAATAATAATAATAATAACAATAATAACAACAACAACAATAACAACAACCTTTTGGCTTTGTCTATACTGACTCACACCTCATTATGGCCTAAAATGGAAGAAATTTCTTTGTGTTGTTCATTTGTTGGAAACCACTGAGAGTGTAAATGATATATCAGTACTCGTAAGTTATTCAAACTCAATTCAGATAAAATTCGAATTTTGTTCAGTCATTGTCAAGTTGACTTCAAGTTCGAATAATTTGACTTATCAAGTAAACCAAGTTCGATTATCTTAATACCTGACTTGAATAGCTCGCGAGTCTAATTAAATATATTAATGTTTGATTTAAGTAGTTAGCAAGTCTAGTTGAGCTTTTATATTTTAATATATATTTTTATTATTTAATTAAAAACTATAATTTTAACCTTATATTTTAATATCAATTTGAGTTCAAATTCAAGTTCAAACACAACTAATTGAGTTTGAACTCAAGCTTGAGAATCGAATTCATTTTTTATTAGTAAATGAGTCTAATCAAGTAAGTTTGAATAGCTTGACATTTATCTCGAATCAAACTCAAATAGAAAATTTAAAACTCGATAAAACTCAAATCGAGTTTCGAGTAACAAATTTTGAATTGAGCTTGAACATGTCACTATATTAACTTGGTTCAGCTTAATTACATCTCTAAAGACCATAATAGCCACTGCTTTGTTCTTGTGAGGAGAAAAAAAAAAGGAAAAAAATTTTGTGAAAGCAAGTGGGTTTGTTCCAACCTTCCAAGTTTGGAGATAGAAAGATAATTTTTTTTTCCTTTCTCTTTCCATCTATTTATTAAAGTTTCTGAACTTTTTCTTTTAGATTTCAAAAACCCATTTTGGGCTTGGTAAGTTCGGTCAATATTACATGTACTAGAATGCTACATTGCTTTTGTTGGGGATTTTTTTTTTAATTTTCATAAAAAATTAATTTTAAAAATTTTATATTTTTTTGTTCTTAAATTTTTAAATTTAAAAAACAAGTTTGAAAATCTAATATCTAGAGATATTTATATGGTTGTTTGTGTTAAATGGTTGTAATTAATTTCTTTTCTTTTGAAATTTATTAAAAAATTTTCAATTCTAATGTTTTTAGTTTTTTTATTATATTTTTTATTTTTAGGATATTTTTTAAAATATTTAAATTCTAAATTTGGTAATTTTTTAAAAAAATTTTGTTATTTTTTTATGAGTTTTTTTGTTGATTTTTGTGTTGATTTATTAATTGATTATTGTTTTAGATGTATTGTTTCTGTCTTAATATATGATCAAGATTTAATATGTTGGTTAGTCTTAAGAGTTTTTAGGATGACTTTTTCATTGATGAATTGAATATATTTTTAGAGATTTCTTTTACAATCTAAGTGTTTTTTTTCTTTTTGCCAAAAAATTTGAAAAGTTTTGTAATTGCCAACAACACTTCCTCTTCCCTCTACTCACCTCTTTTTTTTTTTTTTTTTTTTAGTATATCATAATTATAATTAAGCAAATAAAAAGAAAATATTTTGTTTGAAAAACTTTAAAATTTAAAAATGCCACATGGCATTGGTGAGAAAAAAGCTTGTCACTTGTCAACATACTACCTTTTAAAAGATTTTGAATTTTTTTTTTAAAAGAGATGACACGTGGCAAGCAAAGGATTTGCCATATGTCACCACACTATCCATTAGATGGCGTTTAGTTTATGGAAAAGTAAGATTTGTGGTTGGAATCTTACTTTTCGTAATTTGATTCGTTAGTTTAGTTCATGTAACATGATTCTTGAGATTTTTTAAATTCTCAATAGTGTCAAAAGGGGGAAAAATAGGGGTGAATTTAAAACTCACATCTCTCTAAGGTTTGTTTATATTTTGGAGGGAGAATAAAAATTTTGCCCCATTTGTCCTCACTTAATTGTATTTTTAAATTATATTTCCTTTTAGTTTCCTAAAATTACAAAGTAAATATGAATTTTGTTAATTATAGTTTTAATGAATATTGTATTTTAAAGATAAAAACGTAGTAAATATTCAAACTATATTTTCAAAATTATGACATTTTAACAAAAACTATATTTTTAAGATAAAAAACATAATGAATGTTAAATCTATAGTTTCAAAATTTTGGAATTTTAACAAATACTGCTCTTTTAAGATAAAAAACACAATGAATGTTCAAACTATATTTTTGAAATTTTAAGATTATAACAAAGATTACATTTTTTTAAAAAAATACAATGAATGTTGAATCTATATTTTTAAAATTTTAAAATTTTAGCAAACTCTGCATTTTTAAGATAAAAAAAATATTGAATGTTGAAATTATATTTTAAAATTCTAGAAAGTAAATATGAATTACAAAGTACATTTCTTTTTTAGTTTTTTTAAGATAAAAAACTATATTTCCTTTTTAGTTTCCTAAAATTACAAAGTAAATATGAATTTTGTTAATTATTGTTTCAATAAATATTGTAGTTTTAAGATAAAAACGTAACAAATGTTCAAACTATATTTTCAAAATTCCAGAATTTTAATAAAAACTGTGTTTTTAAGATTAAAAAAAAACATAATGGATGTAAATCTATATTTTCAAAATTCTAGAATTTTAACAAATTTCTTATTTTTTAAAAATAAAAAACACTATGAATGTTCAAATTATATTTTCAAAATTTTAGAATTTTAGTAAAGATCACGTTTTTAAGATAAAAAATACAATGAATGTTTCTATATTTTCAAAATGTTGAAATTTTAACAAATTTTGCGTTTTTAAGATAAAAAAAGTATTAAATCCATGTTTTGAACATAAAAAAAGGCAAAGTGAATATTGAAATTATATTTTTAAATTCTAAAATATTAACAAATACTTTGTTTTTAAGATAAAAAAAACGTAATAGATGTTTAAACTATATTTTTAAAATTCTAAAATTTTAACAAAGACTACTTTTTAAAGATAAAAAACATAGTCCTTATTGCTACTCATAACAAAATTAAAGGAAAATATAAAATATATTTACTTAATATTATTACATATAAAATCTAAAATGTATTTACATAATATTATTATGAATGTTTTTAAGATTTGTATGTTGTCTTTGCATAGGAACAATCAATGTAAAGATAATAATTAAAATTTTAAAATTATCTTTATTGAAAATATGACAAAATATTTTTCAAAATTCTAAATTTCAACGAAAACAAGTTATTCACGTCTAACGTGCTATTAATGTTGTAGACACCTAATTTTTTCTGGACATATTCTTATTAAACACAATGCTTTACAAATCGAGACACAGGTCTTTTACAAAATTTTTTTAAGCTTTACAAAAATTTCATAGTTTTTGAATAAACTAATTCTTAGGTTGATACAAGAAAAGTAGCAATGTGGTTCAGCCTAGGT
Organism: Durio zibethinus; assembly: GCF_002303985.1. The sequence continues at coordinate 13,903,859 of NW_019167993.1, forward strand.
CACCTCATTTGTCGACTTAAAGTTTAGTTTCAATTACTCTGATTTTTGACTTGTAATTCAATTTCAGTCATTTTATTTTTCAACTTGTAGTTTAATCTTGATTATTTAATTTTTTAACTTACAGTTCAATTCCAGTCATATTATTTTTTTACTTACGTAAAATATTGAAAATTCAAATAATCTTTTCATATTAAATCTCTAAATAATAAAAACTATATGCATCTCAACTCTAACTATCAATTTTATATTCAAAACTAGGCAAGAAATTTGATTTAATTTTTATCACTTATTATGTCATTTTAATTTTTTTAAATATCAATTTGAAAATTATCTATTCAATCCTAAATATCATCCCAAAGTTATTTTACAAATTAAATATTATAAATGTAATGTGTTATATCATCTTTTTTATTTTTTGATTTGAAATTTATTTTTTGGTTTGTTTTTTTAAGTATGTTTTATTACTATTGTAAATTTGTTCTTATGAAAATTAATATTTTTGTCAATTTAGTTTTCTTTTTTTTTTTCACACATCTTTTAACATTTTTCATATTTTGTATAGAAATTTGAACAGGATTACAAAAATTGAAGTATGTCTATATTTTTTTATTATTTAATTCAACATTTGATAATATATATTTGTTCTTTTAAAAAAGACATGTAATTTATTTTGTTTGATATAAACTTTAGGTATACAAATATTATTGCAAATAAAGATGATGTAATGTGAAGACATGTTTTTTTTTATTTTTTTAAAAAATTTGTGACATATTAGTTAGATATAAAATTTTATATATGTTATAAATTTTAAAAATTTAAATATAATTTTAAAAAGAATATTAATTTATATATACAAAAAATAAATAAAATTATTTTGTGTATAATAAGAGTTACAATATAATTTTAATTATAAAATATATTTATAAATATTAAAATATTATTAAAAAAATATTTTATTATTAAATTAATATAAATGTATTAATAGAATCAAAATCGAGATTGAGCTTGATTGGACCCCGTCACTTGAGCATGTTTACCTATATCCTCTCAAAATACATAACAAGCATATTGAATTTTTATGTGGCTTTTAGATATTGTGTACTTCATCTCTACAATTTTATATCACGAACAAATTCAAATTCAAGGTATATGTTGAAAACGAGAACAAAATTCATTTTCCTTTTCTACTACTATTTTCCTTCGTTTGACAAATAAATAAATCCTTCACTTCCTAGACATAGAAATAGAAAACATTATCAATTTCAAAATAAAAAAAAAAAAAAACTACAGAGTCCATTTTGATGAGTAAGCTTTTAATATCAAAGGAAAAAAAAAAAAAGTAAAGATTTGGTTGTTCATACTTACAGTCGTCATGCCTCTTCATAAGGCTATTTACCCAATGTTGTTTAGATCCTCTTCTCAGCTCCGAACTTCTTCCACAGAAATTTGGTTGCTTTGATGAAGAAAAGCTTAATTTGGGTGTGTTTCAGTATACTGGCAATTCTCGACACTTGACAAACTTGTACTGAAATATTTCAAGTCAATGGAAGACTTAAACTAAGACCACACGATGATTGCACAAATCTCAATATTGGCTGTCAGCTTGATACTAAAACAATTAAAATTTCTTTTTAATAATTGATAATGCTCTTGAATATAAAGACAAACGATACAATCATTTTGTTTTTCATTTTGCAATGTGCAACAATGCTCACAAGGACAAGAAGTGGAGGAATTCCAATCTTATCCTTTCTTATTGCAAATACACATAATAATTTACATAATAATATTTCCTTCTCAATGTATTAATACTTTTTTTATGGGATAATATCTTATTTGATCCCTCAATTATTATATTTTTTTTAATATGATATCTAAATAAAAAAATTTTAATTAAATACTTAAATTATATTTTTATGTATTAAATTATCTTAACTTTTATATTATTAAAAAAATATTGATGTGATATAAATATTTAAATTAAATATTAACAAATATCAAAACAATTCATTCAACATCATATAATTAATGTCACATTGATATTTAAAAAAATTTTAAAATAATTCTAAAACATTTTAATTTTTTTAAATTCTAAAAAAATTTTAAAAAAATTGAGGATAGGGATCTATTGAAGAAATCAATTCTGGAAGAATTAAAATTCTTGGACTTGGATTGAAATTGGGATTATATCCCTATAAATCAACATCGAAGCTGAGAGTGATAAAAAAAAAAAAGATCACGATAAAAAAAATTGGAAAAGGAAGATTGGTAGTGAAAAAAGTTCAGTTACAAGTAAATTTAGGGAAACAATAGAATTTCACTATCAATAGGAGTAGTGAAAATTTTTCACAGTCATCAGCTACGTCCAATCAGCTCTGCCATTCCCTGCTCCAAAATCACATACCCAATTTCCTAGTAAAAAAATTCATAAACACAATTTAGAATTTTTTAATCAAGCAAGAAACAAAGCCTTAGCACCAGAAAATCGAAGAACCCCACAAAACCCCTAGTCCCAACAACATAAGAAGTGAAACCCAAACCCAAAAATCAAGTCAACCTAAAGCAAGCCCTAACACAGACGATTGAAAGCATTCAAGCAAAAACCTAGAAGCCAAATCAGCAGCTCTAAACTAAAAGCAACCACAAGTAAGAACAGAGAGTTACGGGCAGATAAAGAAAACTCAAGCAACTTAGTAGTCAAAACCCAAAAATCTCACCAATCCGAGAACACCTATAAACAATTTAGTATCCCTAAACCCAAATCCTGCATACAACAAAGAAATTCAACACACCATACGCAAACCCTACAGAAAACAACCATAATCCATACCTATAATCACAGAAAACAAAAAGCATAAAAAAGAGAAAGAGATTAAGGTTTCGGTATTAGAATTTCAAGTTAAGGCTCTGGGATTTGATATTTGTTCTTATAAAAGACTTTGTGTTAGTGGTAGAGCTAGTGGCAAAAAAGGCAATCAAAGCTATGGTTTTTGAAATTTGATCTTGGATTCTTGAAGAATTTTTTGAAGACTTGTTTAAGTGAAAAATGGAAAAAGTTTGAAGGGCAAGGGCAAAAAGTGAAGGAAGCAAGGAAAAGAAGGAAATGCTAGTAAAAAAAAGGGGAAAGGAATTTCAATGACTTTTGGCGAGACCAGTGGCCATCGGTGGTGGTATATGGGGCCAATGAAAGTCGTAGAGGGTGGGCGATTTTTGAGATTCCTTGTCAATGCTTTTGATAGGGGAAAGGAATTTTTAGAATTATTTTTTATTATTTTTGAATTTTTAAAAAATTTTTTTGATGTTGACGTGATATTGATGACGTGATATTAATTAAATTTTTTTTATATTTATTAATATTTTATTAAATATTTATATATATTTTTTAATGACGTTAAGAGTTTAGACAATTTAATACATTAAAATATAATTTAACTATCTGACTAAAATTTTTTTTGTTTAAGTACACATTAAAAAAAAAAGTAATAATTTAGAGACCAAATCAGTCATCATCTTTTTCTTAAATTAAAATACTAACAAATATTATATTTATATAATTAATTAAATAATTAATTAATAATTAAAATTTAATTAATAATCAAATCCACGTATAGGAAAATTCGAATCACTAAATTAATGTCTCATTCATATCTATTTAAAATATTATTAAAATATTAAAAAAATTATATTATATGAATATTAATATTTTACATATTTTAAAATTAAAATTATATAATATTTTTATTTATAAATAAAATTTTTTTGGACCTAGCAGAGTCTAGCTGTACTTAAAATTTTCATGTTCAAAACCCAGCATAAATGTATCTAAAATTTGCTGTGAACTTAAGTGTTTCTTTTACCCAAACTTTTCATAAAATTGAATTTATATCTTGATGTTGAAATAATAATTCTCCATAATTCTTGTAATTATATAAATTACTTTTAGTATTTTTTTTTCAAAATCTTTTTGTAGTATATTTAATTCTTAAAAATAATAAAATTTCGATAAATCCTGAAAAAATTATACATCAAAACGTCGCATTACGCCTCTCCTATAGTTTTATATTAAAATGATTTTAATTTTTTTATAGTATAATTGTTCAATGCTTTAACTATAAATAAATAGAAAAAGATTAAATATTGATTAATATGAACTATAGAAAAGTAAAGGTTATAAATATTATTAAAAAAATATTTTAAAAATGTTTTCAAGAAAATCAACAACAAATTATCATTTATAATTTTTTTTTTCATGAGAGGATTAAAGTCAATAGGAAATTTATAGTTTTTTTATGTTATTACGCAAAACTGTATACCTACATGTCATCAATTCAAGTTATAATATTGCAGATGTTACCGTGCTACATTCATTATCAATGATTCAATTACGTAGTTTTTTTTTTTTTTTCTTTAACAAAAGATTACAGGTTAAAAATTGGAGAAAAAATTTTAAATATTGGGATTTGAGTATAAATATATTAAATATTATTTTTTAAAATAATTATATAAATAAATTGAACTAAATTTTAAATTCAAATTTTAAAATTTCTAATATAACCATCTACTTTGCTTTATCTTCTATTAATAGACCAAAAAATTAAAAAAATAAAAAATTGAGGTTTCTGTGGATCAAACTTGATCAGGCGTATATAAGTTGTTTTATTTGTAAAGTCAAGCTCAAGTCCAATCAATCCATTTACATATTATTTTATTGTTAAAATAATAAAATATTATTTTATATTAATAATTTTAAAATATTAATTTATTAATAAATTGTCTTAATTAAGCTTGGTTGACCAAATCAAGCTTAAAATTTTATGGCGCTGAAGCCAGATCCTTCAACACTTTTAGATCAAAATATGTATCTTAAATTAGTTATTCGAGCTAAGTTGTATGTTAAGCACTATGTTTTGAGTGTTATTTTCTTATAGTAATTTGTGTTTGAATGTAGATTTTGGATGTGTTATTTCTTTAATGGTTGATGATGAAGGTGAAGATTATGATTACATGGTGGCCAGAAAATTCAGTGAAGAAATATAAGAGAGAGAGAGAAATTAACTTTAATGGAGTATGTTAAATTGCATATATCCAATGAAAATCGCACAAGCATTTGTGTTTTTAATTTGATTCTGTTTGATTGAAAGTTTTATTCCTTCCATCTCAATTTGTTTATCTTTTATTATTTTTCACAGAAGTTAAGGAAAAAAATTAACTTTATTTAATTTATTTAATACTAACATTTTACACTTTTTTATAAAAATTTATGTTCCATAGTTTTCAATATTAAATAAAAAAAAATTTTAAAAATAATTTTCAAATATAAAAGCCTAAGAGTTTTAAGTATTCAAAAAAAAAAAAAAAGAGGACGTAATTTCGAAACATTCAAAAATGAAAAATAGACAAAAAAAATGAAACATAAAAAGTACTTTTTAATTTTGAAATAATAATAAATAAATAATAAATAATAAAAATATCAATCAAAAGAAACCTAAGATTTATGTTAGTTTTGATGTGGTTCTTACTTTCATACTAATATTATGTTTGGATAAATATTAATAAAAGAAAAGATTAAAAAAAAAAAAAGGTTTTTAAAAGAAAAAAAATGGTGTATGTACCATTTATTTATATAGTTAAAATTAATAAAGAAAAAAAAAAATTTATAACAACCATTGTTTAGATAAATAATAAAAAAAAAAGTAATTCATTATAATATTTTTTTCAATTATATCTTTTTTTATAAAATAATATATAACTATATAAATATATTTTTATACTACGTAATTTGTATAAATAAATTTTTCTAAATAAAATTGAGTACGCTTAATACAAAAATGTATTAACTAGTTATTGATTTATTCTTAATTTTATATTTAATTCAAAATTTTAATTTATTTTGATAATAATTTGGCTTGTTTTATTATTAGGACTTGAAAAATTATATGATATTTATAAATTGTGATGTTATATAAAATACTCATAAAAAAATTATTTTTGTCGAAGGTGTTAGTTATATAATCAAATTTAATATCATAATAAAAATATGAATATAATAGTCTTTTCATAGAAATAAATTTTTTTTAATTTTCTTTTATTTAACTTTTTTCCCAAATTGATATATTAAAAAAATGAGAATTATAAGAGAAACCAAATGTTATTAGATTTTCACTTCTTTTCTTTCCTTTAAATTAAAAATGTATTTAAACGAAGGAATGGTGTTTTTGTTTACATTACTTTACTTTATTTTCCTTTATTTTCCTTTCCCTCCCCTCAATCCAAATATAGTGTAAAAAAATGCTTAAAAAATTCTTCATTGCTAACACACCATTGATTACAACAAGAAATCTACTATATTTAGATGGAAAAATATATGGCCTTTAGTAGTGTGGAATCTACTAGATTTACTAACCAATTTGCCTTAACTAGTAATGTGTGTTTTAATTCTTTTAGTAGCTGTGTTTGACTTAATTACTACTTGTCTTTTGAATAGTGCAATAATTCCATTAATATCCTACTTATAATTCTTTTAGCTATAATTTTATAAATATTTCATCATAACAAATTTTATATATGGATCCATCACTTACAAATGTTACTTTTATGTAATATTTAGATGATTTTCTATAATTTTAAATTATGATTAATTAATTATAATGCAATAATTATTGATTATATGTATTCCAATTTTTAACTTTTTGTTTCTTTTTTGTCTTTGTTACAACAGAAAAATTATTAGAGAAGCCAATTTCAACTTTCTAAAACTTTTTCTAATAACACCTTTAAAATTAATTTATGATATAAGTCACAATCATATATGAATTCTTATAATTCTTTTAGATAAATGGATGGATCATGCGTTAATTGTCAAGAATCCCCATCTATACTTGCATGAAACTAGTTTTAAAGACAAGACTTGGCCAAGAGAAAAATCTTATATACGTTTTCCAATCTTTCTTTTTGTCATTCTTTATTCTTTCAATCTATTGCCCAAGTTTTGAGGTATTTTTATGCTATTTAAAAGATACTTACATATATAAAACATGGTTATATGTAAATTTCATTTCTCTCTTCATATCTTTTACTTTAATGCTCTTTGTTTTAGAAAGAATGGTTCCAAGAAAGAAAAGTGAACAAAAAGTTTTTAAAAACCAGATGCTTTTAAAGCCATTTTTGTTATGGTGTTTTTGGTTGTGCCTTTTTGTTCGGCTCTTTACCATCTTATTCTTGGCAAAGCTGGTTAATTAGACCTTCAGCAACCCCAGGCCAATAATCACCACCAAAACATGGCAACCAACCAACTGTTACCTTGGCCTTACATTCACCAGTAGATACAAAGAAACAATCTATAAATTAGTAAGATCAATTACAACATTTTCTTTAGCAACCTTTTATAACATAGATAAATACCATTCTTATAGTTTATTTGATTTAGGTGTTTTCCAAATTTTTAGATGATAAAATAAAATATAATCTTTACATTTTGTTAGAGATATTTTTAGGTCAAAAGGGTATTTTGGTTATTTTCTCTTATTATAAACTGCCAGCAGATAGCAAAAAATATTTTAAACTTTTAGGTCGACTTGATATGTCAAATCAACATAAAATTATAGTGCCATGTCAACTTAGTTACTTCATCAATCTACTCAATAAACCTCATCCACGCTGACTTGTTATCCTATGAGTGGACAGTCAACATCTATATTAATTTAATCTACTAGGTCACCTTGATCTTGGGCAAACCATGGGCAACCAAAGCTGCCTGAAACCCTTCATCTTTCATTCATAAATAAGGCAATCCAGGTACTATCTATCCATCTTATTTTCATCAATTTTTTTTTATTTTTGTTCTCTTTTTTATCTTTATTTTTAGCCAATCTTTGACTTAAACGTCAAAGAAAAATGTAAAGAACACTTTTTACCTTCATTCTTAATCACTATCTTTTTTTTCCCTTGTGATTTCAAGGTTTTACTCTTCAGCTCAGAGCTTGACACTAACATTTTATAGTCGAGCTAAACATCATGCCATCTAAAAAGAAAGTAACAAGGAAGAAGAACCTACTATTCCGTTGGTATCTAAACTCAAACCAGCCAACCCATAAACTAACCTGGATCTACATCTGCATAAGTAGATCCTACCATGAAACAATTTTTAACCTTAAACTAGCAAATTCCATCTCTTAAAGAAATGATCCAAAGCATAACACCCCCATAAACCTCCAACTGCTTGACCTAGTTACACTTGTAAGACTACTTATAAAAAGACAACTGATCTATGAAGATATTGAACCACCATTAGCCTCACAAGAAATAAAACCTACCACCCTAACCAGCCATTATCATTCCCATACCTCTATACCGACCACCACTTAAAAGAGCAAACAAACTATCCCTAATCCTTAATTGAACAAAGACCTCGAAGCTCAGATACAGGTTATGGAAAATGAATTAAAAGGAAAGGTCATGGCATTCGAGGACAAACTAAAATTTCTAGAAACCTCACTTTTTGCCGAAGAGATTGACAAGACCATGCTCCTAAAAGGCTTAAAATGTCAACCTTGGAAATTTACATGGTACTATTGACTCTCTTGATAATTTAAAACTTTACCAAACTAACATGATAATGTAAAGGGTAGATGAGGCTCTCATATGTAAAAGTTTAGCTATAACACTCAAAAGGGCAACTTAATCCTAGTATTACAGTTCGAAACCAAGGTCTATCACTATATTTAAGGAGCTCAACCATTATTTTTTATCCTGATTTGTAAGCAATAGAAGAACTAAAAAAACTACATTGGGCTTATTGTCAATCCACCAAGGGAGAAACGAGTCTTTAAAAGACTACTTCACACAATTTAATGTGAAAACTTTCCAAATAAAAGACTTAAAACAAACTGTTGTAGTTGTTGCCTTGACCAATGGACTCAATGATAGAAAGTATCATTTAAAACTTACATTTTCCCTAAAATTGCTAAAAACATTGTTGGTGTGCTACTTGTCACCAAAAAATATATATCAATGCTAAAGTTACAATGAAAAATGACCAAGGTAAGAGAAATTTTTCTCTAATCTTAACTATCGAGGTGAGAGAGGTTTATTCCCTTTTTTCAACCAAAAAAAAGGTAAAAAGATCTACGATCTTTCCTCAAAAGGGAGATAATAGAGGTACCCTACGACCAGAAGTCTGAATAGAGAAAGAAACTACACTACATTAAGTACCTCTAAATAAAAAATTTTGATGCCTATTTAAAAGGATCCTAAGCTCAAATGGCCAAAGCCAATGAGGTAGAACATTCATAGAGACCTTGTAAAAAAATGTGCTGTCCACAAAGACATTGACCATAACATTGAAGATTGCATCGATCTGAAAAACAAAATAAAAAGTTTGATCATAAAAGGTTAACTAAGCATGTATGTTGATCGAACTAAACAAAGTCAGTGCAGGCTAGATTTCAAAAAGGGCAATAAGAAAAAAAGGGTGGGAAAAATTAGTGGGATAGATAAGAAAAGAGTTGAGGTGGTGAAAATAAGAAAAATGAGCAAGAAAAGAAAAAAGGCCAAGTTGTAGACAATAAGATCATTACAGACATCACTAACGTGATAACTAGGGGGAGCTCTACTTCATCCAAAAGAAAATTTGATCAAAGGATGGTCATGGCCATAGGGTATTCAATCAAAAAGGAGAAAAGTTACAAAGACAAACCAATCTTCTTCACCCCAAAAGACATGAAAAGGATGAAATTCCCATATGATGATGCCAATTCATATATAATTATATGATGAAGAGAATCTTATTTAATAATGAGAGATCGACAAACATTTTATACTATGTCACAATGTTGAAGATGGGCATTAAAAAAAAATGTTAAAGCCATTCAACACCATACTGGTTGGTTTTGGTAATGAACAAATGCTTATAAAAAGAACCATCAAACTGTTGATCTCATTAGACATTTAACTGATAAGCATCACCTTAGTCATCGAATTTATGGTAGTAGATGTCTTTTTAGCATATAACATGATACTAGGTTGACCTATTCAATTTGTTATGAGAATGATTAGCTCAACTCCTTATTTAAAGATAAAGTTTCCCACACCAAATGGGGTTGGAAAAGTTAGATAAGAACAGCCTACAAAATGACAATATTTTGTGACAACAATAAAAGGTAGGACTAAGAAGCAGGTTGACAGCTTCGCTAAAGTCGAAGAACCAGAATAAGCTAGAAGTGATAGGGGTGATGGTCAAAGAATTTGAAGAAGCAAAACAAAGTTGCTTTGGTAAGAAGTAACATGAAATTGAAGAGAAAAAAAGCACGCTTTTAAGCCACTCTAAGCTTTTAAGCCTATACTTGTACAAGCTACATAATTTTGCAATTCACGAATAAATTTACAGAAGCTGGGCTTTTAAGTCGACATACATACATGTTAATAAGAAGTGAGCTTCCATGCTGGTTATAAAGAAATATAAATCCATATTTCATTCATATTTTACTTTTTGACAACGTGCCATTCTACTAACAAAGTCAACTAATAGCCATGTCAGAATTTAGTCTTTTCATAGAAAACAGTCCCAATCTAACTAAACAAAAATGGATAATTGATCAAAGACCAACAGTCAATAACAACTGATTAGAATTGATAGAAGACATTATCTTTGTGCTATTTTGGGAAAATAATTCAAAAAAATGCTTGCAAATAGGGGCAAAGCTTGACCACAAAGATCAATTAATCCAACTTTTAAAAAACAATGTCAAACTATTCACATGGACAATATTTGACATGCTAAGGATATACCTTAACGTAATGGTCCATCAATTACACATTGATCCGAACATGAAACTGGTTCAACAAAAAAAAAAACCTTTGCCTTAAAGAAGTAAAAAGCTATAAAGAAAGAGGTTGACAAACTACTAAAAATAGGCTTCATTAAGGATACATACTACTCTGATTGGATTACAAATGTTGTAATAGTAAAAAAACATAGTGAAAAATGAAAAATGTGCTTTGACTTTATCAACCTTAATAGAGCTTGCCTAAAAGATAGCTTCCCTATACCCAACATAGATTGACTAGTAAATGATAGTGCCGAACACAGCCTCTTTAGCTTTATAGATGCCTACTTTAGCTATAATCAAATCAAGATGTTGAAAAAAGATGAAAAGATAACTTTCGTTATTGAAAAAGGTTTGTATTGTTATAAGGTTATACCTTTAAGTTTGAAAAATGCTAGAGAGATCTACCAAAAACTAGTTAACAAATTTTGTAAAGATCAGACTGATTGAAATATGAAGATCTATGTAGATGGCATGACTATGAAGAGTAAAAGCTTGGTCGAACATTCAAAATATTTGGATGAAACCTTCAATACCTTTAGAAGATATAACATGAGGCTCAATCCAAACAAATGTGCTTTTGAGGTTATGTCGGAAAGTTATACAATTAATAAAAAGGGGATAAAGATGAATATTAAGAAAGTTAAAGCTATCTTCAACATGAAAGCTCTAACCTTAATAAAGAAAGTATAGAGATTCACTAGGAGAATTGTTGCCTTTAGTAGATTTATGTCTAGAAAAATAGAATAGTACCTGTCATTCTTCAAAATCTTCAAAAATATTTTAGACTTTAAATGGACACCATAATGTTAGAAAGCTTTTGGAGAGCTTAAACAATTCCTTGCCTCTCAATCGATCTTCTCTAAACTGAGGTCGATGAGGTGTTATACCTTGCTTCAGCCGACCAAGTTATATTGGTCAGAAAAAAGAGAAGAAACAAATGCTTGTATATTTTATGAGTAAAGTTTTGACAAGGTTTGAAATGAATTACTTTATAATAAAAAGTTGGCTTATGTCATTATCACATCAGTTAGGAGGTTTAGGTCGTACTTCCAAGCTCATATGATTAATGTCTTGATCAGCCAACCACTAAGGTAAATTTTACAAAAATTAAAATTATATGAAAGGTTGATCAAGTAGAGAGTAGAGTTCAGTAAATATGATCTGCATATACTTCATAAGTTGATTTTAAAATCACTAGTACTAGTAGATGTAATCACTAATGCATCTTAGCTTAGATCGATGATCAGCTTGAGGAGACTAATGAGATTAAAAAAAAAAGAAATGTAGAAGTTCTTTTTTGATGGGTTAGCTACTAGCCAGAGAAGTGGAGCCGGCCTAATTCTAATCAGCCCAAAAAATCTATAGTTTCAATACATTTTGAAGTTTGGGTTTAAGGATTCGAATAATAAAGCTGAATACAAAGCATTAATTGTTGCTTAAGATTTGTTGTTGAGCTAAATAAAAAGAACATCATTATACATAGTGATTCCCAACTAGTTGTCGGTTAAATAAATGAAAAGTTTGAAGCTCAAGAAAAAAGAATAAAGAAATATCTAGACAAAGTACTGACACACTTGGCCACATTCTTCAAAGCTGAAGTCAAAAAAATATAAAATAAAAAAATCCATTAGCTGATTCATTATCCAAATTGGCATCAAGAATAGTGATTGATAGCTTAACTCATGTTTTGGTTGAAGAACTAACAAATAAAAGCATTAATAAAAAGTTGATTAGCCAAATTAAAAAGAAAGAATCATAGATGACTTCAATTGAAGCTTATCTGATGACTAGCGAATTACCTGAAGACAAAGTTTGAGCTAAAACTCTAGTAAGAAAGCTTCTCAATATGCCATGATTAATGGAAAATTGTACAAAAAGTCCTTTAGTTTGCCCTACCTAAAATATGTGAACAAAAAGAAAGCAAACTATGTGCATAAAGATATCGACAAGGGTATTTATGGTAATCATTTTGGACTTAAGCCACTGGCCTATAAAGTTTTCAGACAAGGTTACTATTAGCTCATCATCAGAAAAAATGTAACTGACCTAGTAAAAAAATATGATAAATGCCAAAGGTTCGCACATATATAGCATCTCCCTTTAATCGAAATGACTTTTATCATCAGTTTTTTGCCTTTCATGCAATGAGAATGGATATTCTAGGCCTTTTCACCTTGGTCGTAAAACAGAAAAGATTTGTGCTGGTAGTAGTTGACCATTTCACTAAATGGCTCAAAAGCTGAAGCCTTAATTACCATAATTGAATCTCCAGTTGAAAGTTTATGTAAATGAACATAATTTACAGATTTGGTTTACTTTGGTCCATAATAATTGATAATGAGAAACAATTTGAAAACTCAAGATTCAAAAAATGATATTCCAACTTTTACATTGACCTAAGGTTCACTTAGGTTTGCATTTTCAGTCCAATGGCTAAGCCGAAGCAGCTAATAAAACCATATTAGAAACCCTTAAGAAAAGCTTAGATGAAGCTAAGGGTAAGTAGGCTGACAAGCTACCTGGTGTACTATAGGCTCTTAAGATGACATTACGGTCCATCCAGGAAAAACTCTTTTTAATATAGCTTTCGGGATAGAGGCTGTGGTTTTTGTAGAGATCAGCCTCTCAAGCCTTCAAGTTGAGCTTGGATTTGAAAAGGGGAACAAAGAGGCCCTTAGGGCTAATATGGATTTGACTAAAGAGTAAAAAGACATAGCCTTAACTACAATAGCAGCCTATCAGTAAAGAGTCTATCAAGTTGGTCTTTTTCTCAACTTTCAACTCTGACCTTAGCCTCACCACTTCGGTTAACCTAATTGAGATTTAAATCAACCTATTGTTGAAGAGACTCAGCTATATTTTTTTTTATGGACATGCCCTAAAGCTTGGCAGTAAGATCTTTAAGCTTTTCACTAAGGTTAGTATTATCTTTTTTTTTGCATTAGCTAAAAAGGCTTTCAAATTCTTATTGGTGTCGATCAAGGCAGAGAGGTCATGGACACATTTCTTGAGGTCTTGCTTAGTCTTATGTAATGCATAAGAGCTTGATAGGCATTTACAAGTCCTTACCCTGAGGTTTTAGAAACTGAAGCAGAAAGCTATTAAGAGACTACAAAATAAATATTGAACTTAGACTTGAATAAAATAAGAAAAATTATTTAAGAAAAGTTAACTGAGCTAGAAGATATACTACTTTTTTTTAAGAGGGTTACCTTCGTGATCTTGCTAACCACCTTAGGGTCTTTGAAAGCACTCTCCATAGAGTCATACTCTAGATTTATTGAAACCTATTTCAAGGTGGATTGCATTTTCATTGATGGCCTAAGAGGAAAGGCCTTGGTCTTTTACTTTTTCTAAGCTAGCCAGCTATCTATTTCTACTTCTTTTGGGGTACAAAAAAGCTTAGTGGAGGCTGAAAAGCTAGAAGATCAATTATTTTGATGCCCTCCTTTAATGGGGCATCAACCTGAATAAGAGCCTTACCTCTCTTTATTGATTTTAGGGCATGGGCAAATCGAGTGAAATTGAACTCATCGTTCTGAGATGCCATATCTACATAAAGAAATGACCTAAGTGTTAGAAAAAAATTTAATATAGCAGATATCATGAGAAGTTACCATGAACCTACCGAATTACTTAACCTCATTGATAACAAAAAAAGAGGTCAACTCTTTCATGCCCAAAACCAATTGCCCTCTCTGAAAAAAGTTCATTATTATATCCTAAGCTTCTAATTTTATGGTCATCAAAGGACCGACGTAGGTGTTTTCAAAAATGCCAAGCCCATTGCTTATTTCCCACACTTCTAGCTCTTTCTTGTCATCATTTCTCTCTATATAAAGGAAGAAAAGCTTTCAGATTTTTATTGAGCTTGGACAATTAGCAAATATTTTTTTACGGGTTAAGCTATCACATAAAACTAGCTCTTATTATGGGGATTTTTCTTAACTATAAAAAAAAAACTTTAAACAAAAGAACTACAGAGTCTAAGCTTAGCTGCCTACAAAAAATAATAAAACTTACTATGTACTGAAAAGAATTTAAGGTGAGCTGATTGTTAGATTGTAAAAAAAAAAAAGTAAGTTTACAATGAAAAAAAAAAAAAAAAAACCTCAAAATGATCGCTATAGATTCTTAATACACTAAGACCTTATCGGCATCCAAGGGAGTAGTAATTTGGTTGTTGGTGGTTCGCTTTATTATATTATATCCCCCTTTTAGGAAGTTAAACTTGACTGTTAACGTATTGAAATGATGTATCGAGCATATATTAAAGTAGTTCTTGAGAGTGGCTCTACCCTTTAAGCTCTATATCACGCCCTTTAGGGTTACATCTAAGTCATATAGAGTGTAGAAAGAGATGAGGTCTTTAGCATCATTGCCTGAAGTGACCTTTGCCTCGACTCCACCTTTACCTCATTTTTTAGTCTGGTTAGACCCTTTCACTTATTCATCCAAACCTTGCTCATCCTTTGAAGTTTCATCATTGGATGACTTATTCCTAAAGGAAACAGCAGGGGTAACACTAGAATAAGAGTTAGGACCTCCCTCATGTTGAAAGAAAAAAAAAGATGAAGAGGGAGCATAAAACTCTTCAAACTCAAAATGCAAACTAAGATTAGAGCCAAAGGTGAAATTAGATGGGCGACGAAAGGTAGAAGTATAAGTTTGAGGTGTAGGAAAAAATAGAAGTTGCAAAAAAAAAAAAAAAGGCCAGTCAAAGAAGTTGGACTGACCCTTAACATCAGTATTGAAAGATTATTTAACTCAAAATTTATTGCAGTAAGAAACTTGTCTACCCCATAATAGACCCATTCTTCCCTAGCATGAACATTGTTTTTAACTCTTCTTTGATCTTCAATTGATATCCTATTTAACTAAAAAGTTACTTAACGATAATCCCTTCTTACAATAACAGTAAAGACTTCATTACTTGAACCTTAATGGCTGAGCTGGCCTCCATTGGTTTTACCTTAAAACTCTCAGAACTTGAATTAAAAGACATGATTAAAAAAGATAAAAAAAATATACCAATCATTGGAAAAACAAGGTCAGTTGGAAAAAGGTTCGAAGCTTAATAGGTCAGTGAAATTAGGTCGGCATGAGAGTTTGAAGGCTATAAAGTGAGAAATAGAGGCCCTAGAGGGCTCTTTATATAGCCAGCACAATGATTAGATGAATGTTCCAAATCATGCCATGTGTTTAAAATGATTATCGATGACAACTTTTAGCATTCCTAACTTTATGTTTTGTCACCCAATCTTTCCTCTCCTCATTAAATGCCATTTTTTACAGTAAAAAGGCAAGTCAATCATTTTATCTACACACATCAATCAAATAGATGTAGTATATCAGGTTAGCCATGTACTAGTGCAAAAGTTAAATTTCAAAACAAAGAAAAACATAAGTGTCACATTGGTTGGCACAAAAACAAGTTAATAAGTCATGGCTGGATACAATTAGATACATAAAACATATCGGCAATCATTCATAGATTGGATGGGTCTAATCCTTATTCACTTCGACATCTATGATTATCCACTTCGATGACTTCAAATCAAACTAACTAAATAAAACTTTCAAGGCCTATGCCCAAGTTTTTAAGTCCGGTGCTGTCAAACCCAAATCAAATCAGTGTAAAATAGATTGGCCACGACTATACTCAAGAAACTTAAGTTCAATATTATCAAATGCCTACCAGGTCGGCTTAATCAACACTTACCAATCTGATACTTAAATTACTTATTGGAGAGATATAATGTTAAGGGTATTTTTAGGTCAAAAAGGCATCTTGATAATTTTCCTTATTACATATTGCTAGTAGATAGCCAGGGGTATTTTGAACTTTTATATGTCAGATCGACCTAAAGTCAGTGTCACGTCAACTTGATCACATCATCAATATATTCAATAGACCTCTTCCATGCTGACTTGTCACTTTATGAGTGGATAGTCAATGTCTAAGTTAGCTCGATCTGCTAGGTTTTGACCTTAGGTAGATTGTGGGCAACCAAAGTTACTCGAAACCCTTCACCTCCCACTTATAAATAAGGCCATCCAAGTACTATCTATCCAACTTACTTTCTTCAACTTTCTCTTACTTTCGTTTTCCTTTTGACCTCTACTTTTGGCCAATCTCTACTTGAAGATTGGAGAACAAATGCAAGAACACTTTTTACCTTTGCTCTTAATCATTTTTTTTCCTCTCTTTTTTTTGTGATTTCAAGATTTTACCCATCAACTCAAAGGTCGACACCAACACCTTTTTTCCTCTTGCTTTGCACTTTTTGCTCATGTAAAAAACGGGATGAAATAATACTTGAGTTGTTAGCTTAAAAGTAGTGCTAGTTGAAAAACAAGTGAAGTTGAAGGCAAAGCTAAACTTGGTGAAACTTAATAGTCTTGGATAATGTAAACAAACAATGGACCAACTTCGACAAGTGAATCATCAGCTAGCAAGGTTCAATGCTTGGGTTCAAATTTACATACAAACTAAGCTAGTTGACCTTACTTGGGATGTTGTAAACACTAGCAATTAATAGCTAGCCTTTCCCATTTATCTATGGTTAGCGAAATGCATGTATCATTGATCCTTTCATGTGTTAGATTAGATCCTATGATGATTTGATCATTCATAATTTTGTTCTTTCTCTTCGTAGGGATTTCCAAAATAGAAGATTAATAGTAAAAATAAAAAGCAAAACCTTCTATTAGTTTTGAAGATCTGTCTCCCTCTTTCTTCTTTTTCTTTTGATAATAGGCGTTTGGCTTTCATGTGTGGTCTTGTTTTGATCAAACTTTTAATTATGGTGTGCCTAAGATAATCTGATCCTTGTTACATGTTTAAACCTTTTTAAGTAATAAACTATCCTCTTAATTAAAAAAAAAATTATCTTCTAATATCAACTTTTATTGAATGAGTTGAAGATGACTAAACCTATTAATCCCTCATTACCCTATTAGATATATATTATTTTAATCAATTATTTGGCTCAAGAACATACATGATGAATCATTGCCCAAATTCTTATTCTCAGATTTTATATATGATATGCTTAAATCAACTAGTCAACGGTCAAAACTTAGTTAACATAGCTAAGCTTTTAGGTCGCCCAGACAATAACGTCGTTTGCCCCTAAGGAAATGGCTTGCCCATTGTCAAAGAAAAACCTTGCCTAAAGTCCTACGAACATCTAATCAAGGTAGTCATTTTAACACTGACTACCTAGCATACAACTTGCCTGGGATCATTAAATGAGACCCACACCTGTTTGAGATTATTAAATGCAACTAGTAGCTACCCATGTGGAACCTTTTCGAGCTCTACGTAAACATCCTATCAACTATCAACTATCTTAGTTAAGTCATCCCTTCTCTATCTCTAGCATAAGATAATTGAAAGACTAGGTACATAATACAACCAGAACTAAGAAAATACTTAATCTAACTAAACACAAACTTTGGTCTTCCCTCCTTTGAGGCTTTCCACACACCTCACACCATTTTTATCTTCCTTACTTACATTCTTATCCCATCTCAAGCAATATACTAACTTGAGCGTAGGAGCATAACTTAGAGCAATAATTTATGCACCTCTTAATTATGTTCTTTAACTACAGGTCGGAGCTCTCTTCCTTTTCAACCTTACCTCTTTCTTCCAACTAAAACACCTAAAAACACCATTAACAATTGGCACCATTTGTGGGAACAACAGCCATGTCTCACTAACCATAGTCTTTTGAAATTTTAACTCCCACCATTAATGTTTTTACTCAACCTATAGTTGTTACAAATGCAACATCTTTCTTACAAACTCCTTTTTAAATCCCATCACCAAACATTTCTTATTGGAACTTTTTATTTCCCAACAACCCCCTCTCACTAAAGGTATGGACATCATAGTCTTTAGGCTTTTATTTCCAAATGAAACACTTACTCCGCCATTGGTCCACATTACTACACCTAGACCTTTAAACCTTATTATCCAATTACCTATATTGCAAATTCTCTCTTCACAAACCATTAATGTCGATTAATGGCTAAACATTCATCTTGTGACTTCTACTATACAAGTTTTACTCTTAGTGCCATAAATCCTATATACCAACTTGCTATGCAACAATGTCCATTAGATTTTTATCAAGCCCTCAGGGCTTAGATATAACTCTTAAATGCCTAGGTGGCCACTCATCAAAGATTAGTCCAATGGTACTAGTAGGCCACACAACAACCTTCCCCAAGAATGACACCACCTTAAAGAAATCTCAGCATATTCTTTCAAGAAACCATGATAGCCACCTTAAAACTTAACCCATCTAAAAACTTAACCCACCTAAAAGAAACGTACCCCAAAACCATACATAACAATTCCCATCACTATGATTGTACCATACAAAATCCAATAATAAACTAAACACATGCAAATCCTAATCGAGAAAATGAGCTAGTTGCGCAAGTTGTTGTTTTGCATAAGGAACTAATTACGATCAAAAAAGAGAAAAATAAAGATCTCCAATAGCTTGAAAATGATTATAACCCTTTTATCTCTACCATAAGATATGTTGATATTCCATCCTTTCTAAAACTATCAAAAGACACCTATAATGAAACCACTGACCTAGAAGACCATCTGGACTATTTCAGAACATTTATAGACCTACACAATGCTTTCAATGCAATAAAGTGAAGGGTTTTCCCAACCAACTTACGAGAAAGAGCCAGAACATGGTTTTACTCTATGGCCCTACCATCATAGATAGTTTTGATGCCTTTAGCAAGTAGTTCTTGGCATATTTCCTAAGCAGTAGGGTTGTTAAATGCTCTTCTGCTAGCTTATCTATTGTAAAATAAAAACTTGATAAGACTTTACAATAGTACTTGAAAGGGTTAATGCAGCCACTTTGGAGATCGAGGACTTGAACACTAAGTAGGCTATCTAGGCCTTTACCTTTAGGGTAAGGAATGACCATATGAAGTACTCATTGACATAAAACAAATTAGAATAGTTGTACCAATCGTATAAAAGGGCCTAAAAGTTTGTTGAAGCTGAAGAGATTAAGGTTACTGATGGGTTGAAATGCCTGAACAATGCCAGCGAAAAGAGAATAGTCAAACTGATACATCAAGTAAGTGATTTCATGATAACTACCAAGCCTATGCCTAACAAGGAAAAAAAGGCTAGTACAACAACAACAATAATAAAAGCTTTCAGACAAAGTCTAACCAATGCCAAAACTAAAATAAAACCTTTAACACCATCATGCAATGTTTTGCTCAAAGGCCTAACCAAAGAGCCAATCAAGCGAGACCCCCATCCAGATGCCTAGAAAACTAACCCCAATAAAAAAGACATTTTAGCTACCATTTAATTGGAAGACACTCTATTAATGAGTGTATAGCTTTATAAATAAAGATTGAAAAATTGGAGAGCCTCATTAATACCTAATCTACCTGACAAGCCAATAAACCCTAACTTATCAAAATCGTGAACAAACTATCTATCAGCAATATGAGAGCTCAACCTGTCAGATAGAAAAGCTCGCTAGGAGAAGGTTACGAGCAAACACCCAATCAACATAATCATTCATGTTATTATAGGGGCAAATGAGGATTGGGCAAATATTAAATCCAAACATAAGTTTCATTTGTGAAGTGTAATGGCCATTGATGTCATACCTAAGATTGGAAAGTGCAACTTTCAAAGGATGATACTAACATCCTAGTAGACAATGCCAACAACCCCATAGTGGTCACAGTAATGATAACCAATTATCAAGTGCACAGTAATGATAACCAATTATCAAGTGCGGGGAATATTAATTGATAGTGGTAATACAATGAGCTTAATTCAGTATTAGGCATTTAAGAAGATGTGGTCTATAAATGGAGATTTGAGTCCATCATGGCCTATCTTTAGGTTTTGCCAATCAACCCGTTACAATGAAGAGGTCTATTATTTTGCCAATTATGATGGACGAAGGTAAAACATATATTGACAACATTGGTAGACTTTCTAGTGGTTAATTAGCCTTTTACTTACAATGTAATTTTTTGTAGGCCTTTGATGAAAAAGGTGAAGATGGTGACTGTCATTTATTATTTAAAGGTCAAATTCCCCACACTCACTAAGGTGGGGTACATGAAAATAAATCAGTAATGGCTCTCCAGTGCTACCTTTTGAGCTTTCAACTCACCTAAAATAAAGATCAAACCACTAACCCATCCTCAACTATAAAATACTCAGAAACACATCCTTCCCTATCAGTCCAAGTCATAAACCTAGCCTTAGCCTAAACCTTAAGCATTGATAACCTAGATGCATGAAATGAGACCAAAGAACATAAGGTTTGCCTTATTGAGGAAACCATACCAATCCAACTTTACCCTCATAACCTTGTCAATCCCTGTTAGACGTTAAGGTAAAAGGCATGATGCATAAATTTTTACAAAAAAATATTGATGCCTTTTCATCATCTGCAGTAGAAAAAGTTGGTATTGATGAGTATGTTATTGCTTATCACTTGAATGTAGATTCAGTTGTCAAACCAATTAAGCAAAAAAATAGAGAAAAAATGGATAAGCTACTAGTAGCTAGATACATTAGAGAAGTTAAGTATCCTAATGGCTTGCCAATATAGTTTTGGTGAATAAGGAAAATGGTAAATAGAGAATGTGTGTAGATGTCACTGATTTGAATAAGTCATGTCTAAAGGATAGTTTTTTACTACTTTCAATGGATAGATTAGTGGACTTCTCAGCAGGCCATAAATACTTAAGTTTTATAAACGCCTTCTTTAGGTACAATTAGATTAAATTGGTAAAAGTAGATCAAGAAAAAACATTTTTTATCACTGGGGATAGTTTATTTTGTTATACGATGATGCCTTTTAGGTTGAAGAATATAGGAGCCACTTATCAGAGATTAGTGAATAAGATTTTCAAGAAGCAAATAGGAGCCATTGTAAATAGATGACATGCTACTAAAAAATCCCTCATTACAACAGCATATATAGGACCTAGCAGAGACTTTTGCCATCTTAAAGAAATATAACATGAAATTAAACCTTGTTAAGTGTACATTTGGTATAGAGGTAGGGAAGTTTTTGGGTTTTATGATTTTTAACAGAAGCATAAAGGTAAACCCTGAGAAAGTGACAGCAATATTCGACATGAATCCCTCATGTACTACCAAAGAGATGTAAAGATTAATAAGGTGAGTGACAGCCCTTAATACGTTCATGTCTAAGCAGGTAGATAAGTGTTTGCCATTTTTCAAGGTTCTTTAAAGTGCCACTAAATTCAAATAGGATAAGTAATGTCAGAAAGCCTTCAAAAAACTCAAGCACTATCTTTATTCACTACCCCTACTCACTAATCTTGTCCTTCACAAGCCTTTGTATGTATATTTATCAATTTCTAATAAACAGTGGCATCAGTGTTAGTAAAAAAGGCTAATAGGAACCAAGTGCTAGTATATTAGGCCAATAGAGCTTTACAAAATGAGATATTAATTACACAAGGCTGAAGATGTAGCCTTTATATTGGTTAGCATAATTTGTTGATTGAGATAGTATTTCTAAGCACATGTCATAGTTGTGCTAACAAACTAGCCACTTAAGGAAGTTTTACACAAGATAGATATTTTAGGAAAATTGATGAAATAAAGTGTCAAACTTAGTGAATTTCATATTGAATATAAACCAAGGAAGGTTATCAAGGCCCAAGCTTTGGCAAATTTTTTTGTTGAATGTTCTTTCACCCCTAAATTAGAAACCCAAAACCAACATCCTTATATACCTTTAAACCCCAAACAGAATAGCCCTAACTAGAACCACAGGAGACACAAGAGACATATAAGCTAACTAAACCCTTTATACCATCCGATAGATTATTCAGCGTCTTTTAGTAACAATCCTCCTGCCAAAGCACATATGGTTGTTGTATGTAAATGGTTCGTTAGGAAAAGATGGCTCTGGTGCAGGAATTTTATTGTTAAGCTCAAGAAGGAAAAAGTGGCAATATAGATTATCTTTCAATTTTTTATCTCTAACAATACAGCTGAGTATGAAGCCTTAACTATAAGACTAAAACTAGAAGCAAGTTTGAATGTTAAAGACTTGATTGTATACATGGACTCCCAGTTGGTTGTCTGTCAAATGAATGGCGAGTATAAAGTCATGGACCCCATGCTCACTAATTACCATGCAGTCATATGCTAGCTATGCTAGTTTTTTACTTTAAGAACCTTGTAACAAGTCTCTCCTGCTAACATCATTAAGATTAACTCTATATTCAAGTTGGTAGCATTTATTAAGATCAAAGAGTGTGGGAAAATTTTATTGAAGTATTTGCCCATACCTAAGTACTTGTAAGCTTTACCTATCTTGTGTATAGAAAAAGAGGATAGTTGGATGACCTCTGTTAAGGCATACCTTAAAAGAGAGTACCCCTTTGACCTTACAGAGTGTAAAAAGGTATAGAAAAGAGTAACATGGTTTGCATTAGTAAGAGACACCTTGTACAAGAAAGCCTTTTCAACCCTTTCCTTAAGTGTGTCTTTCTATCTAAAATAGAATATGTTTTAAGGGAAATCCATGAAGGGGTGTGTGGCCATTATGTAGATAGGAAAGCAATAACATAAAAAGCATTGAGATAGGGTTATTGCTAGCCTACAATGAAAAAAGATGCAATGGAGTTAGTTAAAAGGTGTGACAAATGCTAGAAATTTATCAAAGTCCTGGGCAGCTAACAGAAGCTCTTAATCAAATTTTTAGTCCATGGCCATTTACATAGTGGGGTATAGATATTTTAAGATTATTTTTTATAGTGATTGCCCAAAAAATGATCATGAAAGTGGCTTGTGATTATTTTATAAAATGGGTAGAAGTAAAACCAGTGGCCACCATCATGGTCAAAATAGTGGAAGACTTTGTTTGAAAGTATATTATCAGTAGGTTTGGCATCTTTCACACTATTATGGTAGATAATGGAACACAATTTCAAAATGACAAGTTGAAATGGTTTTACTAAAACTTTATGGTAGCCCTAGTGCATAGTTCAGTGGCCTATCCCCTAAATATATGGGTAAGTAGAATCCATGAACTAAAAGATTATAATTGCTCTAAGGAAAAGGTTGGTTAAAGCGAAAAAGGTATGGGTAAAGAAGACATCCGGTTCACTTTGTGCAATCAAAACAATAAATCATTTGACAATAAGGGAAACACCTTTTACTTTGACATATGGGATAGAAACAGTGATACCTACTGAAATGGGCATGAATACATTTAGGTTAGCACATTTTGACCCTAACTAAAATGAAAAAGTTTTGAGGGCTAACTTGGATTTATTGCAAGAAACAAGGAATTTGGTTGAAGTTAAAATGGTTGCCATAGCTTAACAGGTTGCCAAATTTTACAACTATAGTATTAAGCATAGACACTTCCAAGTTAGCAACTTAGTACTTAGAAACTGTGAAGCTAGTAAGCCAACATGAGAAAGAAAAAAGTTGTCACCTAATTGGGAGGGACTGTTCAAAATATTAGCAGTCATTGAGTTTAAAATGTACAGGCTAGAGGACATTAGAGGCAACCCCATACCAAAAACTTGAAACATAGTTCATTTGAAAAAGTACTACATCTAGCCAAGTTTTTTTTTTTTTTATATAGTATGTTTGACTACTTGTATTTATTTTCTAATATTTGTATACTGTCAAATTACACATTTGGCTTTCATTGCCATTTCTTGTAAATAACAGTGTATAAAAAATATCTTAAAGAAGATGGATGGTATTTTATCGCCATTTTTAAAACTTTATCTCACATCTCATATATTATTGAATTAAGGCATATAAGTTAACATAGACCTCACTTCTTGCTAACATGCTCAACACGCCCTATATACCACAATCTGTATTATGTTAAGGTTCCATGCCAACATCTTAACATGCCCATATGCACATTCTCTTATTACATTAAGGCCCCATGCCTACATGCCTAACAATCCCATGTGTTCCATCTTTTATTACACTAAAGCTCTGTGCCAATATGCTCAACGCACCTAACGCGTCATTCTCTTATTGCATTAAAGCCCCACGTCAACAAGCCTAATGTTCCCCTGTGCACCATCCTTTATTGCATTAAGGCTTTAGACCAATAAGTTCAATGTGCCCTTACGGCATCTTTTATTATCATGTTAAGGCTCTATGCTAACATGATCAACGCTCTCAATGTGTCATTCTCTTATTGTGTTAAAGCCCTGTGCCAATACGCCTAACGTGCCCCTGCACTATCCTTTATTACGTTAAGGCTATATGCCAACATACTTAACACACCTTGCACACCATCTCTTATTATTGTATTAAGGCTCCATGCTAACATGCTCAATGCACCCAGCATGCCATCTTTTATTACATTAAGGCTTCATGCCAACACGTCAATGTGCCCTTGTGCACCATTTTCTATTGGATTAAGGCCCTTCAGTCAACATGCCTAATACGTCGAGTCAACATGCCTAATACGCCTAATGTGCCATTCTTTATCTTGTTAGAATAAATATCACGCCAACATGGCTAAAGCAAAGTTGACACACTAAAGCAAAAGTAACAAAACAACTGCATCATCGTAAGGTACACTTATTATTTTCAACAAGTTATTTTATTTCCATTATTGCACTTAACCATTTTGAGACAATGCTAACCTTTAGTGAATAACTTGTCTGCAATTCTTAAAGTCAGCCAATAGAATACACTAACGAACATGAAATATTATCTCCTAGTTGAATAAAAGTTTAGTTCATACTGTTAAAGTTAAAACTATTTTATTATACTTTGAGTAGGTACTTGGCTCATTGAATGTGAACTTTATAGTGATGACTACACCACTTGACTTAACTTGCATGAAGTTTTGAAGATTAATCTTAGTATTAAGTGTTTACTTTACAACTTGGTGTCTAATGAGAACCAGTATACTATAAGACCAATATATTTAAACAAAGTTTCAAGCGTAGTTGATTATTGTGTTAAGTAATGATTGATTTTTTACTTTATCAGCTTTACATAAAGTTTGATAATTGCCTGCTCATAATCATTTTTTATACAAGTGAACAAGTGGCCAAGTCATGTTAACAGTTGTTATCAGATTATGTTGTCAGTTAGTATCACAATTATCAAACCAATACAATCAAATGAGACGAAAATCATTAAAACTAATCATTTTATCGATATTTGGGAAATGAGTACATGATTATTGAAAAATACAAGATTACAACTGAAAAAAAAAAGCCCTATAAGGTAGCAATAGCATCAATTTTGGCAACTTAATCTTTAGTGGAAGGAATAAGGATTTCAGTAGCAACAATAATAATGGTAGTGCAATAATATTTGACTAAGTCTTCCTTGTAGAAATTTCATAAGTGAACTTATGATGGACATGTAACCACTATAAAAACTAAATTTTTATACTTATCAAAGCCCCAGCTATCTGAATTGTATAAGCATTTTCATTTACCATCAACAGCTATGTGTAATTCAAAATCTCTATTGTCTCACTTCTCCAAGCTATAATTCTTTCAATTATTATTTCTTTAACCAATTGCACAAAACCATCATGAGTTGGATTAAAACTCAATGGATGAAAGTCTTTAAAAGAAAATTCTATTTTCTCAAACATTCTAGGATTTTGCCTCTTTATTCATAACCATGTAATACTAATTAAAAAATTTTCCAACTATGAGTTCATCTTTATTTCTTCCAACACCCTTCCCATTTGTTCTCAAAAGTGAACGAGGCCAAGAACATAGCAATGGTGATTTTTCCTTACTTTTCCTATTTGCTGAAGTGTCATCAAAGAACTTAGTAAGTATGTAATCATCATATTCAGGGACATGACCAACTTTTTGGTTTGCTTCTTTCATTAAGATTTTAGGGTGCTTGATTAACCCAAAAACACAGATGTCACCAACATCAAGTTTAAAACCTTATAAATCTTAACAAATACAAAAAGCCTCGAAACCCCAAAAAACCCTAAAAAACTCCAAAGGCCCATGTTGGGCATGATTTGTTCAACCATGATATTGAAACTAGCCAACATTTGATGGAAGAACAAGTTCAGTGATAAGTATTTTGTTACTATCACAAACTCAGGCAAAGACATTAAGCAAAAAAGAAGAGAATGTAAAAACCCTACCCAAAAAGGATAGAAAAAATCCTATAAATCCACAAAGACAAAAAAGAAGCAAAAGAGCAAAGTAATATACCTTATTGAAGGCAGAAAGCAAAAGTGGAGATTAAGAAACCCTAAATTTCTTATTTATACCCAACCAAATCGTGCATATGAAGCAATGCCTTTTGAAATGGATCATCTTCAGGTCATTTCGATTAGTTCATGAATAGAACAAACATTAATTCCTATTAATACCTTTTCATCTACCTTCAAAATTAATTCTCTCTAAAAGCCTTTTCAACCACCCTATAAAAAATATACAAAAATTAAATCCCTTTTAAAACCTTTTCACCTATCCTCTTAAAAATGGTGCAATTTAAGAAAATGCAACCATTAATGTCATTTGACAAGCTTTCCAATAAAATGGCAATATGTAACTTGTCCAGCCACTTTTCTTATAAACATGGGTGTGTATATCACACTGCCCCACTAGACATATCTTGACCACGCATGCTCCATAAAAAAGTACAAAAATTTCACCAAAATTTTTTCTAAGTCTTCACCTATTGTTCTTTGTGATTTTTTCAACCTCAAGCTTACCTAAAGATAGACACTGCATCCTAACATGACACATTAATAATCGGGCTTGCCTAGAGCACCTGTTTCACCCGTGATGACATCTTACCATAACTAGCAACCAAAGACATTCATGTCACCTGCAATGGACATGTCATCACGCCAAGCCACCAAGACCCCTCACCAAAGCAATTTTTTTTTCTTTTTTTGTCAAGCTTTGGGTTACGATATGAGGATAGTCGCTTTATAACCCCTCATTAAACTTGGGGGCCAATTATTATGCTTAAGTCAATTGGTCAATGGTCAATGTTTGGTCAACATAGCTATGCCTTTGGGTCATCTAGACAGCCATGTCACTTGCCCCCAAGGAAATGGCTTGCCCATTGTCAAAAGAATGACTTGTTCAAGGTCCCATAGACAACCAATCAAAGTAGTCATTTATAAATTGATCACCTCACATCTAACTTGCTTAGGCATTAAATGTGACCCATGTCTACCTAAGATCATAAAATATGACTAAAAACTACCCACGTGGACTTTTTTCGAGCTCTACACAAACATCCTATTAACTGTCAACTATCTTAATCAAGTCACTGCATCTCTATCTTAGATATAAGGTAAATGGAAGACCAAGTGTGTAATACAACCAGAACTAAGAGAATAACTAATCCAACTACATATGGACTCTGTGTTTCTTTTCTTTCAAGCTTCCTACATACATCTCACCATCTTCATCTTCCTTTCTTACATCTTTATCCTATCTTAGGTAATATATTGACTTGAGAGTCAAAGCACACCCCAAAGCAACAACTCCGGCTACCATTAACCATGTTATTTGATTGTAGGTTGTAACTATCTTCCTTTTCAACTTCACCTACTTCCTTCAAGCTAAGATACCTAAAAACACCATTAACAATAACATTAAGTTGAAAATCTATGTTTTATATGGAAGATATATGTTTATGATTTCACGTTAATAAAAATGGCTTTTAAAGACAAATACTTCTTTTGAAACATTGAATGGTTAAAAAAAAAAAATCCTAGAATAAGTGGTTGAGGTAATGGATGTAGGTAACTTTAAATGGACAAAACTGCAATAATTTATTTATATAAAGTAATTTCAATTCCTTACTTATTTTAATTCATAACACTTTGCAACTTGCAATAATCATTTACTTCACTATTTATTTAATTCTACTAAAGAGATTGAGTGACATTAGATTTTTTAAATGTAAGAAGATTTCAAATGGTTTTACATAGCTCATGCATAGTAAGATTTCAGATTTCCCAAACAGTATTGATTGGCTATTATACATCGATAAAAATTAGCAGAAACCTAAACATTTTCAAGTGTAAATGGTATATATTGAAATTCTTATATAGTGATGCTAAGAGGATAAAATGCATTAAATTTTAAAATGATCGTTCAACTTAAAACCAATGACAAAAATTTAATGGTTCTTGTTATATTTGTGTCAAGGACACCCCCGATTTAATTCATATGATCACTTCATTACCCTTCACATATGGGACAACGATAATAGACTTATTGTGAGATATTAATTTCATATCATAAATATAACACACTTATCATGAAAATGAAGTATTGAAATGGAAATAATGGACTTATCATAACATATTAATTTCATATAGTAAATATAACGTACTTATCATGAAAGGGAAGTATTAAAATGGAGATAAAATAAATTTTACATCTCTTAAATTAAAGGAACATGAACACATAAACATATCAAATGTAACTTCATCTATTAGCGATTGATTTTAAGTTAGATATTCGTTCTAAAATTTAATATATTGAATATTAATGTGCTTAATTAAAAAAATATACATGTTTTATATATTAAACATCCAATTTAAAATTAAGTGATAAAATGTAAAAAAATCTAACTTGAATACAAGAGTACAGAAAACTCAATACCTAATAGATGTGAGATAATATTAATTTAACAAGCCCAATCACATATAAGTAGAGAAAAAAATCTATCATATGACAAATTTGAAAGGAATAATAGATAAAAGTAACATGCAAGAACAATGTAACAAAATTAAGATTTTAATATCATATTAAACATTTAATTTAAAATTAATTGACAATTAATAAATAGATTCAACTTAAATATAAAATTTAAATACTTAACAAATATAGGATAATACAACTTTAACATTATAATCTAATTGATTCAAACTTAAAATGAAGTAATATAAATACATAGATATTCAAGTGTGAAAGAAATTAAGTCAGAGGAGCAAAATGGATCAATCAAAGAATTAAAAATTAAAAAATGAGAGGAAAAGGGAAGAACAGAGAAAGAGAAAGGGAAGAGATTAGAGGCAAAATGAAGAGATGCGGGTGGAGAAAAAGGAGAAGAGTCATATTCAATATTTTAGTCTCCACACTTTTTAATTTTTTTTTGTCTGTGTGGAACGTGGATGGTTTGATGATATATGAAACAAAATTCAAGTCTTAAATGGAAAATAGAATTTTCTTAATTGACCCAAAAATCGAAGTTGTTGCATGAATGCATCCCCTCGATTCCACTTTCTATTTCGCGGGCCCTGCCTAACCTTAATTGCCACGTTATCTACACATTTCTTCCAAACAAAGAAAACATTTAATTTAAATAAAAAACAAGTATCGATAATTAAGTTTTTATCCCAATCCAATAAAAACCTTAATTGACAAGTAGCGGTGCCGCAACGAGTCGAACGATCGTCGGCGAACAAAAAGCGAATCTTCAAAGGCAAAATAAGCAAAGTTGTTTCACACTTTCTAGTGGATCCTATATCAAAAAGTCAAGAAAAGCAAAAAAGAAAGTAATTGAAAACCACGATTCATGCCTGGGAAGTTTGGGATAAAAATAAGGCATAAGCACAAAAAATATATGGACTAAAATTAAATAATTATCTCATCTTTTTTTATTATATTGTAATTAATTAAATTTTTAAGTATATATTTTCATCAATTGAATAATTTTTAAATAAAAATTAATTAATCATCAATATTTATTTTCATCAATAAAAGATTTAATTTGATAAAAATATATGTTAAAATTTCAATTAGATGAAAATAAATATTTAAGGTATTAATATATTATATTAAAATCATAAAAACTTGAATAATTATTTAATTTTTGTTTAAATACTCTTTTATATAAGTGCTTGAATAATTATTAAATTTTTATTTAAATGCTCTTTTATATATTTAAGTCAAAAAAATTAAAACTAAAAAAAACAAGTAAAGAAAACTTGTTTAACAAAAAATATATATAATAAAATGACAAAGTAATGCGATTCAGTAATTTGATAACTAAAGTAATATATAAATTTCACATATATATGTGGGAATTTCATGCTGAAACAAATAAAAATAAAGTGTTTTTATTAATTTGTAAAAATTTTGTAGTAATATTTTGTGTTTTTTCTTTTGTAATTTTGATGGAATAATTGTTAAATTATTTTTATTTTTTATCTACTTAATTTCATTTTAATTAGTAAAATAAATTAAAGTTCCTGTCTAAAACTTCTTTAAATGTTAGGGTCAAGTTAGATTTTGTAGTTAATTAAGTAAGAATAGCCTAGCCTTTTTCTATTTATTTTATTGAATATTTATTAAGTCGAGTAAACAACTACTTTGTCAAATTTATCAAATGTTAGGGTCAACTTTCATTTATTTTATTGATTTCACGTGAAATTTTATATTAATAGGCAAAAATATAATGGTGTCAAGTGTTAATTATTTTATACAAATAAAGACTTAATTAGATGGAAATAAATATCGAATCAATAATAAAAAAATAAAATTTTATATTTTTTTAATTATAATTCAAGAACTTTTTGTTCCATTTAATCCGTGCTTAAGTAATTAAGTAATTCCTATTCCTTAATCATACTTTCTTTTTTTATTACTTATATGCATGAATGCATACATTTTATTAAAAGTGTTAATGTTAAATTTTTTATAGGTGGCAATCATGAACAATTTCTTTTTATTATTAACTTTTTCTTTTTTTATCTGTACAATAACAATTTATGTTGTACTATTAAAATTTACCCCTTTGAAAATTGGGTATATATGTAGCTATTCAAAAATTTAAAAAAATCAAAATAAAAACCCAAAATTAAAAAATAAAAGTTTACATCCTTGTAGCCCCAAATGAAATAAAAAATTAAAAAAAAGAAAAAAAATGGAAAAATTTTTGAATTCAAACATACCAAAAAATCATTAAAAAAAAAAAAAATTTTTCCTATCCAGTCCAAATACACAACAAAAAAGTTCAAAGAAAAAAAGGTCACAACAAAAATATTAAAAAAAAAAGCAAAATGAGGATTTCGAGTTTAAGAGATTTCAGAAAAAAGGAAAAGGAAAGGGAACACCGACCGTAGTGGAGATGGCAACGAAAAGCACAGCAAGCAATAATTATAAAAGCAAATCTGAACTTTAAAAAAAGTTTTTTAAAGTTTTAAAAATTTTAGTCTTAGGATTCTTTTTTTTTTTTTTTGGATTTTGAAAAATATAAATTAATTAAAAGAACGAAAAGCTTGAGATGAATAAGAAAAACGAAAAATTTTGGATTTTGGACACAATGAGGCGGCGGCGGCCATGGTCAGCAATAGGAACAACATTGTTAAAGTCAAATTTTAGATAGAGGAGAATATAAAGAGCGAAAGAGCAAAACTCGAAAGAAACGAAAGGAACAAAAAAGGGGGGGGGGGGGGGGGGGAAGGGTTGGGAAGTAAAAGAAGGATGGGCTGGGTCCGGCCAAACCCAACTTAAATCAGCTTTCATATTAACAAATTTAGGTTATGCAATAACAATTTCAAAATTTGTTAGCCAATTCTTTTTAATTTTAGCTGCTTATTTTATTTTAATTTTATGGATAAGTTAAATTTAACAAATTATATTAAAAATGGGATAAGAATAAAACTTAATTCAGTAAGTTAAACAATAGAATAATTATTTTTTAAATAAAAAATAATTTTTGAATAATTAAATAAATATAATAGGAAATTTTATTAACTAAAATTTTACTTTAAATAATTAAAATTTTGAGAAAATATACATATATTATCAATTAATTATTATAATTTTACTCAAAAGTACACGTATTTACCTAAGAAAAAAATTTAAGTAATTTATATTTAAAAATACAAAATAACCCTAGACGTGGGGGGCAAAACACTAGTATAAAAGAAATCAAGCATTTTTTCACAGACAATCAAGCTTTATTATGTTTCCAAATTTTTAAGTATAATTTTTATTTTAATTAAGTTAATAAATAAAATTCGTTTTTGAGTTTGATGATCTGCAAATTTCTATTTTCTATAAGATTGTTCACATGTTCCGACTAAAAATTTTCCCCATATCCATGTTTTACAAAACTATTGAATCAATAAAAAATGAACCGGTACAATTAGAGTTCATTTATACGAGAATTGTGATTGAAAATTACGATAATTGTGAGATTAATTACTAAAATAGTAAAATATTTATTTGGGTAACAAATTAAGATAACAGTTACAATAAAAAGAATTGTCATGAGAAGAAAAAATATCATTAGGGATATTATATTAAATTTCTGTATATAATTTAGTTTTTAATATATTTGACATTAATAAAGTTAATATATAATTAAAAATTGCCAATATTTTTATATCACATAATACTTTTGTTAATAATTAATTGAAAATTACTAAAGTTACTACAAAAGATGATAATAATATATCAAATAATACTTTTATTAATAAGTAATTGAAATTAATAAATTACTAAAAATGACCATAAAATATCAAATAAGACTTTTTAAATTGATAATAATATATTAAATCATATTGAAACCTAACAAAATAATATTTGTTCATTTAAGTATTTAAGATTTATTTTTATATAATTAATTATGTATGTAATTTTTATTTACCTTATTTAATAAATAAATGGAATAATATTTCATTATTTATTTATTTAATTAATTGCAAATTATTTATTGACTTGTTTATGTATTTATTTATATAGTTATATATTTAAATTGTTATGTTTTAATTTTTTTATATATGTAATTAACTCATGTGATTATTTATTTATTTATATAGTTATATATTTAAATTGTTATGTTTTTTTTTTATATATATGTAATTAACTCATGTAATTAATTAATGTATAAATAAAATATATTTATTGATGTATTTATTCAAAATTTTTATTATTTACCATCCCCATCAACATTGACAAAAGTTTTATTAATTATTTTTTGTTATTTAAATCTACATGTTTATAGATTAAATAACTACACTGAGATAATAAAAAATTAAAAAAAAAAGATAGTGCTACATGTTAAAAAAACAATGAGCCACCTCGAAAGAAACAAAATAGAGAAACCAGGATTAAAAGACAGAAGCCCATAGAGATCCACAAAAGGGAAGGTTTTTTGTTTTCATTCTTTTTCTTTAATAGAAGTAAAAGTTAAGAAATTGAATTTCTCTTTCTTGTTGCAGTACTTCTGATCTACGTAACTAATATAAGAACCCGAGGTGTCTGAACAAGCGAAACTCGCATTTTTCTTATACACAGGCTGGTGTTTCTATCTCTTTTGATGATACATTGCTGCAAGCAAGGAAATTGAACCGAAAATTCCCCAAAAAGGCTGAGGCAGTTCCATTTAGGCAAATCTTTTCTTGCTTTGGTTTCTTTCATTTCTTTTGTGATGAATCTCATTTTGCCAGGCTTACAACTCTGTTTGCTGTAATAAAACTTTGAATGATAGGAAGAAAAAGGAGAAGGAAAAAGTGAAATTGGGAACAGTCCAAGCAAAGCTGACAGCATAAATGGAACTCTGGAACTTAGAGCAAAATCCTGGAGATCTTAAGCTGTAGATATGGCTTACCAGAAAGAGGAAAAGAAAAGTGATTTGGGTCATATTCAGTTTATGATTTGCATTTACGTTCCATGTGGTTCATTTCTGCTGTAAACTTTGATTGCACTGCTCCGAACCGATTCACTTTTTTCTTATCCTTTTTCTTCTAATCATTAAATATCTTTGATACTGCATACACAAAGGAAGATCTTCAGTTTAAGGTATTCTCTCTTGAACTTTCGGTTCACTTTCCGTTCCCTGCAAACATCAGAATCAAACCATCAGTTTTGAAGTGAAGATCATCTTTTGAAACAGGGTAAGAGGATTTAAAGGATTTATGTATAGGTTATTTTCTTAAGTTTTGTCAACTACTTTTTTAGTTTCTTTTTTTTTTTTTTGGGGGGGGGGGGGGGTGGGGGGGGGGGTGGGGTTTGGCATGCCTATGATTTGTGACAAGTGGTGGTATTTGGCTGGGAAAGAGTTCCTCTGTTTAAAAAGCAGAACAAATGATAATTTTGGAACATGTTAATATGTCAATTTTTTGGAACATTGCATTTGGGACAATGGATTTTACTTTTGATTTGTTATATAAATTGTAAGCATAACATATTATATATAAATTATTTATATGTTTATAATGATTAAAATTGTGACTATGTTTTTCAAACTCATTGGTATTACAAATGTCATATAGTAATCTGACTGTAAATTTCAAATTTGTAATTTATTAGTAGTAATGAGAATAACAACAATGGTTTATAGGAGCCGGAGTTAAAAGAGTAAACAAAATCGATACAACTTAGAGTTGTTTTTTTTTTTTAAATGGTTTATGCCTGAATTAAAAGAAAGATATATTCAAAGAGTCGGCAATAGGTCTGTCCACCATTCGAGGTCTCGTCACGTCCTAGGCAAGATTTTCTGTGCTTGGACCAGTTCGATACGACTTTTGCGATTGGACGACCAAGCCTTTTTGTAAGTAAGCATTAAGAAGGGTCAATTAGACCTAGCCCGACCCAACTATCTATGAACGCTTCTAGTGCATAATTAAATTATTCGAAGAATTATTGTTATGAATAATTTTAATATTATAACAAAATATTTAATATAATATTTAAATATTAAAATTTTTTAATATAATATTAAAATTATAAATTTATTGATTAATATTATATTTAAATAATTTTTTATTCATCACGTATAGATTATTTAAAATTAATTATATTAAAAATAAATATCATATTAATTAATATATTTATAATTTAAATATTATATTAAACCTTTCATGAGATTATTTATGATGCCAGCCTAACTAAAAGAGTAAGAAACTTTATTCTTTTTTCTCTTACCTCAACTGCGAGCTGAAGCAGTGCTTCTTTCCCGTTTTTTAAATCTCTGTAGAAGGTGGATTCCATCTTGTGTGTTTATCCACCCTTCTTTCCTGTTTTTCCTGGCCGTTTTTAAATTCCTTTATGTAATTTGTAGCAAAGCTAGCAGTTACCTGAGGAATTATCAACTCCCTTTCTTTGACCAGCACATTTCTTCTATGCCAAATTGCCCAGCAGACAATTAAGCCCTTTTCGAAGCCATCAGTCTTCAGCTGGTTCGCCATCCTAATTAACCAATCATTATCTGCAGTGTGGGACTACTCCATCCATTTGTTGTCCACTTCCGCAACTGACCAGACCTCCTTTGCTTTGTAACAGTCCCTCACTGCAAGCATGACAGTCTCCTCATGTTGTCCACATTGCGGACAGTGTTGATGTATCAATGGGTCTCTTACACAAGTTGCTAAGAACAGGTAAAATGCCATGGTTCAGTTTCCAGCCGAAGACTTTAATTTTCCCTAGGAGACCTGCCTTCCATAACTGTGCCTAGAACCTTCTTGCATTATCATGATTCCCTTATGCATTAAATGTCTGTTGCTCCCTTAGCTTTGCATAATAAGCACTTCGAACTGTATAATGCATTTTTCGCTCACGGCCCCACACCAGTTTGTCACTGTGGTTGAGACGACCTAGAGGGATCTTTGCATATATCGTCTGCCGGCTTGCCTCCAAAGATTTCCTGGATGAGCTCTTTCTTCCACGTCATGTTTACATGCTCTATTAGTTCCGCCACAAATACATCTGCATGCAATCTTTTTTGGTTTGTTTGGAAAGCTAACACTTGGCCTTCTCCCATCCAATCATCCTGCCATATTCTTATTTGTTCACCATCCCCCACCTTTCACTTTAGACCAGCTTTTAACACATCTTTAGCTATTCATATACTCCTCCAAGTGAGGGAGGGTCTAGTTCCCAGCGATGCCTATAGAAAGGTAGTGCCTGGGAAATATTTTGCTTTGAAAACCTTACACAACAAGGTTTCGGCATGTTTTAATAATCTCCACCCTTGTTTTCCCAGTAGGGCTAGGTTGAAAGTTTCAATGTCTGTAAAATCCATCCCTCCATCAAGTTTTGCCATACAAACCTTTTCCCATTTCAACCAGTGTATGCACCTCCCATCCTTCTTTGAGCTCCACCAGTAGTTTTGCATAATACTATTAATTTCCTCACATAATCCTTTTGGAAGGAGAAAACAATTCATTGCATATGTAGGAATAGCTTGCAAAACTGATCTCATGAATATCTCTTTCCCCTCCTAAGATAGCTATCTTTTGCTCCAGTGCATTGCGTGCATCTTAACTCTATTCACCAGATCTATGAAGTTCATTATAGGGGAATAGGTCTTTAGCAGCATTTTTATTTCCCGTTTAAACGTCGCTAAGAGCGTCGGTTATACCTGCGTTAGGAAAAATAATAGTATTTTAGGAAAAAGCATTTGTGCATGAAAACATCACTAAATTTAGCGGCATTTGTGAGTACAAACACTGCTAAATTTCTCATTTAGAGGCACTTATGTCAAAAAACGCCACTAAATTTTGTAGCATTTTTGGACACAAACATTAGTAAATGAGAAAACTTAGCGTCAAGTGTCTCTAAATTAAGAAATTTACTTTTTTTTTTTATTTCTTTCAATATGCATTACTATAATTAAATAAAAAATAGATAAATATTTGAATTTAAATTCATAAACTAAATATTATAAATATTTAAATATCTAAATACATAATTTGTTCTAGTATGCATGCAATACAAAATTTAATATAATAACATTCAAATTGTTTTAGTACATTAACTAGAAATTTAAAATATATGAAATTGATGACCACTTAGACTTGAAGCAGTGCTATTTGATGAATGATTTTTTTCACTATGCTCACTAGCGTGCTCAAGAACTATTGAATAAAATAAAACAAGTTTTTACATTTTATAATAAGCTATTTATGATATTAAAAAATATAAATACTAAATGCAAAATGCAAAATGCAACTAAACTTGCAAAACTAAAAATATAAAGCTATTATAGACAAATCGTGACTTCATGAACTAGAACAAAATCTGAATGGCAACAAAGTACATGAAATCAAACTTAAAATTGCAAAGACAAGTGAAGAACTAAAGTAAGAACAAGTTTGAACTTCCAATGTGAAGCAAAAAATGCAAAAACTCAAAATGCAAGTTGAAACCGAAAATGTAAAGAAAATCTGAAATTTGAATTTGAAGCTACTGATCTAGGTCTAAATGATGCAAAATTAATGGAGCATGAGCTGGAAATTAAAAGAGCATGTATAGAACTACAATAGAAACTAATTTGGAAGATCAGAAACTGAAGAAAAATCACAAAAAATTACTAAAACAAATCAAAACAGAAACTAAGTTGCATAAGAATTTTACTAATTCAAGGAGAGAAAAAGCTAGATTTGGAAACTCCGAAAGAGAATGAACTAATTGAGCTAAGGTAAGATTCATTAACAAGTTTACAACAAAATTCAACAAAAAAATAACATCAAATAAGAAGAAATCTATCTCATTGAACTAACAACTCAAACAGTACACAAATATGAAAAAACAGAGCTTGTTCAAAGAAATCTATCCAAACATTAGGTAAATTCATGAAAATAAATGCAATCAATTGAAAACTAACAACTAAACATATAAATCTAAGACTGAAGTGAAAAAGATGCAAACCAAATGCCAAGGAGGAGAGTATATCCTTGTTATGTTGTGACTCATGCAAAGAACTAATCTGTCAACTGAGTTTAGGCATGACTTTGGAGAATTTTCTGCACTTGTGCGGATGGAATTTGAAGCTAATTTTTTGTAAAATTAAAGATCTATGAGTTAGGAATCTAACAAAAAGCATTTGCCTCAAAACAAGTTAGAATTCATCAAAAACTGATCCAAAAACCACAAAGAGGTCAGAACTGCGAATTTCAAAAGGATCTAATCTGTCAACTGAGTTTAGGCGTGACTTTGGAGAAGTTTTTGTACTTGTGTGGATGGGATTTGAAGTTAGTTTTTTCCAGAATCAAAGATCTATTAGTTAGGAAACTAACAAAAAATTTGGCTCAAAACAAGCTAAAATTCATCAAGAACTGATCAAAAAACCACAAAGAAGTCAAAACCGCGAATTTCAAAACAAATTTGAAGAACACATGAGTTCAATCGAAATTGAATGCAAAATGTAAGAAACTTAAAATTTCATTAAGAAAATCTGAAAGTACATTGAAAATTGATGCAAAAAAAAGTAAAATTTGGATAATTATCACAATAAAGTTCTTATGGTTCATAACTGCAACACATTAGCATCAAACGTAAACATAACAGCCTAATAATCAAAATGCATGAGCTTAAAAAGTACCTATGATTCAATAACAAAGGAATCTATCTAAAGCTAGAGTCCTACTATAAAAAAACAAAAAATATTGAATTCCTTTAACAAGATCATGTATGTATGTATGTATGTATATTAAACTAGTAATATGATTAGATTACATATGCTGACACAAGTAAACATCCAAGGAACCTTATTTTTTAGCTATTGGGCTTGTGATAATTCTATTTTTTATAGAATTATCATGAACTTATTGTATAAATTAACCTGGGCCAGTTTAAATTTTATAAATGTATTTCAAATTAACCTGATTGTCTATTTCTCTTGACTCATGATGTTCTGTCCCTACCACATAAAGGCCACCAGCTGCCACAACCTGCAATGACTTAGAAATTAAGAAATTGCAGGTAACGCTAAAATCAATTAAAAGTTTATTCAGGAGGGAAATGTGAACCTGTTCCTCTCTTCTTCAGTGTAGACCTTATATTCCTTTACAATTTCTAAAAACGCACTTCGCAGCTTGCCTCTAATTTCATCCTGTGTAGGTCAGTGTAAATAAAAAAGTAAAATAATTACTGTTTGGTAGTGCATCTGATACATGCTATTTGGTAATTTATCAAAGGATTCAATAATTCTTAACAGGAACAAGGAGATTCAAAAGTGAACAAGTCATATATACGTGCAGGAAATTCTTGAGTCTATAGTACACCTTTTCACAAGAATAAGACAGGCGCTCTTCAGCTGTTAGCTCACTTAAAGATTGCTTGCCCCAAGTTTTGACAGCCAACTCTACAGCTTCCTCGATTAACTAGGTATTATTGCTGGATAGCTTGCATGGGAATAACTTCTCATTAACCTGGAATATTAAGTAATAGTTAGCACCGACTAACAAAAATAAAACTAGAAGTCCAGAAAACAACAACCTTATTCTGAATTAAATTCATCTACCAAAACCAAAATTGGTTTCATATAACAATTCAGAATAAAACCTTCCATGTTTTCATTGGAGGAGGTTTTTTCACTGAGACAAAGACTCCTTCAGCTGGCTTAACAACTCTGCAACATTTATACATATTTAATGTCAATGTAAACCACTTTCCATGATGCAAGTAGCCATTATAAGGCAGAGCCCAAAAGAGCATTAACTTAGATACTATTATAAGTAGAATGAATCTAATGAAATATATGCATGCACCTAAAAGGAGTACATAGTGATCCATGAGAAGAACAGAATCTAGTGCTTAAAAACCATAACAATGTGTTCCAAGTTCTAACACAGAATGTAAAAATCACAAAGCAAAGATATTAGTTACTAGAAAAGTTTCACTTCCCATCATGTTAGTGGACAATAGTAAAAGGCTAATAAAAGTACCAATCAGACCTTCCACAAGAATGCCAAGTGTTTTGTCCTGAGGCGCTTAGCACCAACAAAGACCTAGATGCGGAATTAGTCACTTAAGTAGAAAAATTATTGAGTTCACTACCAAAATAGTTTACTTAAACAGGTCAATAGAGATGATGCTTCAAAATTCAAATACTAAAGAGCTTTCTGACAGATCGTAAAAAAAAACAAAATCAAAATGATCACTTATGCAGATAAAACCCACAAACAATAGTGAAATTCACAAAAACTTAGAATGAAAAAAAATTAAGTTCATATGGCCACACATAATATGGTGGTAAGTACCTCAGCATGTAAAGTTACCAAAGAATGTAATAACTCAATAGCTGCATCTCTCACACCTCGAAGATACGAGTAATTCATGTTATTAATGCTTGCTAAGCTAACTGAAAGGGAAAAAATTGATAACCAATCATGAAATCACAAATTCTTTACTTTTATTGAAGGTGCTGATCCCCAC
Source organism: Durio zibethinus (assembly GCF_002303985.1). The sequence goes on from NW_019167993.1 coordinate 13,944,865, forward strand.
TGAACACCAGAATCTAACAAATAATTCACAAAGTCCAAGAACACCATGGTACATGTTCCATTGTTGATGGACAGTGCCATTTTTTGTTTTCTTGTTAACAAACAATGTTACTAGAAATAACTCACAAAAAACTTCAATATTCAAACACAACTGGGATATTGAGCAATAAAACTAGTTAATTATGGCTTCCATGTCAGATTTAATTTGAATATATAACTTGAAATTAATACGTAACCTTGTTAAAATCCTCTAACATCTAAAGACTTTCACACTTGGAGAAAAAAAATCATGTACCAAAAAGGAAATGACCAAGTATTAGCCATCAACTGTCCTTATGAACATTCTTTTAATACTAGTTTTATATTAATCAGGATTTGGGAAGGCTACTAACAAGTCTGACCTGGGTAATAGACAAATGTTAATATGACAAGGATGGACTACTGCAAGAAAACGGCATGAAAAAAAAATTTAAAAGAATTTGTAATTAAATAATCCAAATCATAAAATTGCATTAACTTAAAACCCAAGTCAATAATTACTTAACCCAGATTCTTTCCCTTCCTCCCAATTTCACTATGATCTACCAAACAACTATTGAATCGCACAATTTTCATGTTACCTTTTGTTTTGTTTTATCCTTCACTCCCGTTAAACAGTGTTTCAATGAAAAGTAGAGAAAATTTGATGCACACTTTAATAATTGATACAAACCACCAAAATCAATAGAATGCATGAACAAAAATTAAATCCATAATCATTTTAACCAACAAAAATTTAAAAACCTCAATTTACATTAAAACCCTAAAACCGAAAAAGAACAAGGAAAGGTCTTACCGAATAAGGAAATCGACGGAGAAACAGCAGAGACTGAGCTTGAACCCATCGGCTGAGAAAGGAAACCTAACGAGAAATAAGACCACCAAACAAGAAAACCCAACGGAAAAGTAACCAGTGGAGAAGGAAACCTAACGGAAGAGCCACCACTAGAAAAGGAAACTGAACGGAATACTCACAGACGAAGAAGGAGATCGAACGGAGAAAATGGGCTCGATGGAGGAAGAATTGTTTATGAGAAAATACTTTTGACCGAATGTTTCTGGTAAACAGAAAGGAGGGGCTAGTTGGAATTTAGGGGCACTTAATGGCGTTTGCAACTTCAAACGTCACTAAAGGTTGTATATGCGCTTTCCTACAGCAACGCCACTAAAGGTTATCTACTAGTGGTGTCTACTAAAACAAGCGCCACTAAATATAATGACTGTTACAAACTTTGTAAAACTATTTTGTGGCGTTTCACAATGTAAACGCCGTTAAAGACTGGTAAATAGCCGCGTTTAATGTAAAACGCTGGTAAATAGCGGCGTTTAACAAAAATTGATATTTTCATTTTAATTTATTTTGAAAATTTTTTAAGATATTTATGTCTATAAATGCTAATTAAGTATAAAATTTTGTGCATAAATGTTGCTATTTAAAAATTTAATAACGTTTGGATAAAAAATGTCATCACCTTTTAAAAAATATGAAATTTTGCAATGTTTATTAATGAAATGCCATTAAATAAATGCATCATTTACCCATTCTCTAGTAGTGGGTCTTCCTGTTGTATCTTCCAACTATCGATGGCAACGCCAAGTACTTTTTGGGATTATTAGTATCTTGAACACCGAAGCATAGCTTAACAACCCCTTTTGCATCATCAGTAGTGTTTGCACTGAAATAAAGTTGCGATTTAACCAAATTCATAACTGTTCAGAAACCTCTCCATAGGCCTTAAGAATGTGCTTCACCCTATTGCTTTCTTGTTAGTTTGCTTTAAAAAAAAAAGCAAGCTGTCAGCCTCGAAAAAAGTGGTTGATTCTAGTATCATGTTGGATTGTTTTCACACCACTTAACCTTCCTTTCCTCTGGTATTTCGACAGAAGTGATGAAAAGACCTCAGTAAAGAGTAGAAAAAGATATGGCGATAAGGGATCAACCTCGCGCAACCCACGGCTTGGGTAGAACTTATCCGATACAACACCATTAACTATAATAGAGTATGATACTGAACTTACACATTGCATGATCATGTGGTTCCATCTGCCATTGAAGCCTAACTTTCCCATCATCGATTTGAGGAACGGCCACTCCACTGTGTCATAGACCTTACTCGTACGAGTTTAAGGGCTGCATACCCTGTCCTACCTCTCTTTTTCGATTTAAAAAAATGCAGCAACTCATAAGCAATTAGCACATTGTCATTTATCAATCTACCAGGGACAAAAGTGCTCTAGAACTCACTTATACAATGAAGTAAAATATTTTTCAGCCTATTAGCTAGAACTTTAGCTATAAACCTATAATTTTATAGCTAATGTTATAGAGATTGATTGATCTAAAATTATTGATGGATATGGTATTTTTCACCGTTGGGACGAGAATAATATTAGTAGAATTGATAGCCTGGATGTCCCCTCGGCCATTCAAAAAAGACAGACAAATTGCAATGACATATATATATATATATATGCATTATTTAAAAAAAATCTATTTTAGTATATAACTTAATGTATAGAATTCATGATATACAAAACATATTAATGTTCATATTATCAAAACAATAAATTACAGCATTTGATTCAATTATTAACAAAATAAAATAAAATTTATATCAGTTTATATATAAATTAATGTATAGTAATCCATGATATCAAAAATATTTTAATGGTCATACTATTAATATTGGTCCCGAGTACATATTGTTAGAGAGTTGAACAGCACTTTTGTAGATAATTAAAAATATATATGAAACTCGTGTTCAATATTCTATATCTATATCTATATTTATATATATATATATATATAATTTTATGTAGTTATCTTTAAAAGATAGTATTCAACAGATTTAGAGATTCAAATTTCAATACATGTAACCCCTTCATTACAAGAAAACAAATTTTCAGCGATGGAAAATTACCGACAAAAGGTTTTCATTAGTGATGAAATACTTTTAACAATTATTCACTTTTTGACGAATTAAAACCAACAAAAATTCCATCAATAAAATATTTTAGTGACAAAAACTAAACTTTTAGCGATGAAATTTTTCATTATCAAAAGTTTAATTTCTATATTGCTTTCCCTATCCACCTTTCTATAATTTTTTTTTTTTTTTGAAACTTAACTGCAACAATAAGTAATTTAAGCAGAGAATAGAAATCACCAAGTACTTGATTAAATTTAAAAAGATGCAGATTTATTCAATACTTAACCAAAAATAAATATCATCACAACAACATCAATAATAATCTTTAATACTAACTAAACACAAAAAATACATCTTGTAACAATTATAAGCCCGGCTGTGCAAGACAGGCATTTTTCTAGTGTATCTTATTATATAGGTGATTGCCAAGTTATAACGAAAGATGTGATATCAATCTAAGTAATTGTATATATTAATATTATTTGCATCAAAAGGTTATTTTAAATTTTAGAAAAAAATATCTAGTTTATTGAATCAAAAGGCTACGGTGAAAAGTAACAATTATATCATGGTTTGGGGTTGGGATGGTAATTAAAAATGCTGTGTTTTCCTTTTTATAAAATCCTACTTTTGTTAGCACCCAAAAAAAAAAATCCTTCTTTTGTTGTTTTATTTGATGCCACCAGGATTTAAAGGGGATTTATTTAAATATAAGCATTGATATGATAATTTCCAATGACTTATATCCGTAATTTTATGAATAATAAATCAGAATATTTTATTTATAGCCATAATTATAGTCATAATATGTGAACGAAGATCTAATTAATTTTTCCTCCATAAAATTTCAAATGGAACTCAATTCTATTGTCCTGACAAATAGTTGGGAGAAACCATTGAAAGCTTAAGGTAAATTTCTTCTCTGCCCGCTTTATTACATTGTCTTCTTTTTATGGCAAAACTTTGTTTAATTGCTAGCACCATTTTTTTCCTTCATTTTTCTTCCTTTCTTCTGATTGTTATTTTGTTTGACAACGTAACCTTAATTCTTGTAAAAAAAATTGTTCAGTGAGCTTTCTGGTTTGTGATTTTTAGAGTTGCTTTGTGAACTTCATAACAAAATTTAAAATAAAAAATTAGTATTGAATGAACTTTTTGATGCCTTGATTGATGCAAATCACCTTCAGATTCGCTAAGAATGTGGCCATCAATTTGTCCAATGTATAGGATTAAATTTGTCAAATTTTCTTTTGTTGTATTATACTAAACTTTAGAGTATTAATATAATACAACAGTGAACAAATATAAAATAAATGCTTGAGCTCATGACCTTGAGCTCGGGTCATGTCCTGTCGGTCCAGACCCGTTAAGCTAAGCTTTTCATTGTCAATAGCATTTGACTTGACCGTGGACATATTCCTACTCATTGGTATTGTAGAATGTCATTTATTGGTGCAGAAAGCTTGGATCATATCTGACTTCGCCTCCATGGAAAGGACCAAGCTAGGTGTAACATAGTCTTATACCTTATCCTAAAGGTTTTCGAATGGCATTAGGATCATGAATTTGAAGACAAAAACTCGAGAGTCAAAAGAGCTATGAGTGTGTAATTGAACTCGAACCTGATAATGCACGAGGAAAAGATTGACTGAGTACGAATTTGATGCACAAATGTTTGACCTAAAATCATTGCTTTTATACGTCAGCAACTTCTTGCGGATCTGTAATTATTTTGTCCGTTGAGAGTAAACTACAAATACCCAACCATTACCAAGAAGAGGTTTATTATTGTTATACTTTTATCGACGAAATTTTTTCATTATTAATTATCAATGAATTGTTGACGGAATATCAACGAAATTTTCGAAGTACTTTTATCAACAGATAATTGATGAAATAAAATCCATAAATAATTTGTTGTTAAAAGTTTGATGTGAATTGTTGTTAATTTTATCGACAAATTTACTGATAAAAATTAAATTCGTTGCTAAAAAAATTCAAAAAAAATTTTTTTTTTTGACATTATTGAAGGAAATCCCATCAGTAAAACTGTCGATAATAGTGTTTCAAAAAAAAATTTATTATCGACGGAATTTTAGTTGGTAAAATTGTTGCTAAAATTAAAAATTTCAAAACCCCTTATGGTTGACCCCTCACTTTTCCCCCAAATTTCCTAACTTTTAATCCCTTTCCTCCTTCCCTCCCTTCTACTTCCCCACTCTCCCCCTTTTCCCTCCCTCTCTCCCCGTCGTCACCTTGTCTCTCCCTCCATCTCTTCTCGCCGCCACCTTGCCACCAATGCTACAACTTTGTCCCCTACAGTTTTTTTTTTAATGAGTTTATTTTAATTTGTTTTTTGTTGAGTTTGTTTGTTGAGTTTTGGGTTTAATTTTTTATTATAAATTTGTCGAAATTTATTTGGGTTTTGATTATCAATGTGTTGACTTTTTGTTAGAAATTATTTGTTAAAATTTATTTGGGTTTTGGTTACCAATTTATTGAGTTTTTGTTGGTTTTATGTTGAAATTCGTTTAGGTTTTGGTTATATATTTGCTAAAATCTATTGGTGATATAAGCTGGATTTTTTGTTGAGCATTAATATTGAGTATTGTTAATTTTTGTTTGGATTTATTTTTAGTATTGGTTTTAGGATTTTTTTTATTTGTGAAAATTTTGTTGACATTTGTTGGGTTTTGTTATATATTTATTAACTTTTAGATGTATAAGATTTATGATTGTTTAATTTAGTAGGTTTGATGTTTTTTAATATTTATATATATTTGTACAGATGTTTGATATTTAATACTTTCCAGATTTTAATAATAATTATAGAAATTAAAATTATTTATATTAATTTGAGGTTTTAATTTATATATTATTAATAGCTATCTCATTTTGAAGTAAGTTATTTATTATTAAGATTTATATTTATTTTGAAATAGTTTATATATTTGATAGTTTAGTGAAATTTATATATTACTAATTATTGAAATATTGTGGTTTTATTGTATTGATCAAACTTAATATAAATAAATTAAATTGTTCTATTTTATTTTTCTTTTTCATAATCTATCCGTGAATGTGTATTATGAAAGCAGGTTTGGTAGATGTATATTCCACAATGAATATGATTTTTAATTCATTTTCACCATACTAACTTGCTTAACTTTTCTATTTCAACTATGTTAAAAGTAGAACAAGTTTTGTACATAGAAATGTCTTAATCAGATAAAATCTTCGCAAAACCAACAGAATTGGACTAAGAAGGCCAAGATCGAAGGTAAAATTTTGTTATTAAAACCAATAATATTTTTTCGTGAATGTATTATCTTGTAGTATGTATGATGAATTTTTGCAAAATCATTTGTGCCATAGATGGATTATTTGTTAAAGTAGACCAATAATTACCTTATACTATCATTTAGATAATTTTGTTTAGTATAACAATAATAGCTTATATGGTCAATCAATAAAAAGGTTTAACAATATGCAGGTTTAACAAGTTATATGACTTTAATTACTCATATTTTAATTTAATTGGGGTTCAATAATGGATAAAAATCATTATTGGATGTACTTTCATTTAGATGTTAATAGATACATTACTCAAAAGCTCTGTAATAGTGTGGTGGAATTTGTTGGATATACTTATTCTCAACCAAATTTTATTAGTAATGGAAAGATTAGGTGTCTTTATGCCGAATGTGAAAATAAAATATTTTTAAAAGTTGATGTTGTGCATAAGCACCTTTATTGTAAGGGGTTTACAACATATTATATGAGTTGGATCTCATATGAGGAGTTAGAAGTAGTACAACCTTCTTCAATAAATAGAGATACATTTAAATCGATAGAGAAAATGAGAATAGAAAATTCCTATAGTAGAATGGTTGTGGATGTTGTATATCTTAATTTTGGGGTGGACGTGGTAAGAGAACTAGGTATGGATGCCAATGAGGCAAGAGAACCATCTGAAGAAGAGTGAAATGTAGACATAACAAGCTTTTATTCTTTGTTGAATGATACGAATGAACTATTATGATCAAGTTGTATGAAACACACAATCCTCTTTGCTATGTTCTAACTTTTAAATTGTAAATTAGAGTTTAACATTAATAAGTTATGTTTTAATCATCTGCTGAGCATGGTGAAGGATATATTGCCGATGGATGATAAATTACCAGAAAACTTCTACAAAATGAAAAAAAAAAAGATAATGAAACTAAGATTTAGTTATAAAAAATTTCATATTTGCAAAAATAATTGCAAGTTGTTTTATAAATAAGCAGCAAAATTAACATATTGTTCGATTTGTGGTCATCCTCATTATATAAGAAATAAGTTTAAGGTGAAATGAAAAACAAAAATTCCTTCTAAAAATCTTACGTTATATGCCACTGATAACGAGACTTTAAAGACTTTAAATATCAATTAAAACTACTGAATATATGACATTGCATACTTATAACCAAAGTCATAATGGTGTGCTTTGACATCCTGTTGATGATGATGCTTGGAAACATTTCAATTGTAGCATGAATCATTTGCACTTGAAGTTAGAAATGTACATTAGGATAATGTGCTTATGGTTTTTGTCCATTTAGTCCAAGTGCAAAACCATACTCTTGTTAGCTAGTAATGATAGTGGTATATAATTTACCATCATGATTGTGTATGAAGCGAGAATATATTTTCTTGAATATGATAATTCTAGAAAAAAGTAGTCCGAGTCAAAATATAAATGGTTTTTTTTAGACTTTTAATAAATGAGTTATAAATATTATGGTCGAATGGTGTTATGACATATGATATACATAGAAAACAAATTTTCGTTTGAGTGTATCTCTTTTATGGATAATTAATGATTTTCCTGCATATGGTATGTTGTCTAGATGGGGCACTTATGAAAACTTATCATGTCTTTATTGTATGGGATAAGAAAAGTCATTTCGATTGCCTTGTGGTAAGAAGTCTTAGTTTTTCGATTGTCATCATCAGTTTTTACCTCTTGATCATCCATTTCGAAGGCAAAGAGATAAATCTTAAAAAAGATTTGAGCATGACTCACCTATTGTTCCATTATCAATTGAAGAAATTTTGGCTTGGTTAGATAGCTTTCCTAATATTACATTTGCACAAAATGTAGTAATTAAAAGTTAGATGATTTTGAAAAAAGTCATAATTAGGTGAAGAAAAATATATTTTAGGAGTTATCCTATTGGTCAACCAATTTAATTCGACATAATTTTTATGTTATGCATATTTAGCATAATATTTTTAACAGTGTGTTTAACCATAATAATGAATCTTAAGGGTAAAAACAAAGACAATATAAAGGCAAGATTAGATCTTAAAGTGTATTGCAAGCAATCGAAATTAAAATTGGTTGAAGTGAATGGGAAAGTTTTCATCCCTAAAACTTCAGACACATTAAGTAAAGAGCAGAGAAAAAATATTTGTGCATGGGTTAAGGAACTAAAACTTCCTAATGGTTTTGCATCTAACATTGCTCAGTGCGTAAACATGGTTGATTACAAATTTTATGGGATGAAAAGTCATGATTGTCATGTATTCATGCAACTATTACTCCTAATTGCATTTCATGATTTGGTGCTTACTTCTATTTGGGATGCAATTACTGAGTTATCTCATTTTTTTAGAGATTCGTATTCAATGAAAATACATATAGATCATATGAAAATGTTAGAAACAAAGATTGTAAAAATAATCTACAAATTAAAAAAGATTTTTCTTCCAAGTTTCTTTGATTCAATGGAGTATTTGCCCATTCACCTGCCTAAAAAAGCAAAAATTGGTGGACCTATTCAATATCACTGGATGTATCCATTTAAAAGGTAATATATTTAAGCTGTTAGACATTAACATTGATTAATTTAATTTTCCTTCAATAACATATGCATTATGATATCATAATGAGTAGGTTTCTTCATCATCTCAAGAAAAAATACACCAATCGAACATTTGTTGAAGCATCTATATGTGAGGCATATGTTATTGAAGAGATTTTCACTTTTTGTTTATTCTATTTTGATCCAATTGTATCAATAAGATTGAATCAAGTTCCACATAATGATGATGGGGGAGTCATGGATTTTGATAGACATTTTTTAGTTTTTAGTCATCCTGGCCAAGCATTTGGTCCACAAGATAAGTCTTGATGGCTATCAACGGATGACCATAACGAAGCACACTTATTTATTTTGTTAAATTGAGAAAAGATAAATCCTTAGATTGAGTAAGTAATATGTGAAGTCTATAATTTACGTTTCTAGCAACTTCACAATTTTCCTAATTCATAATTGACAATGATAAGATATTTAATGAATTGATGAGCAGAGACTTTGTGAATATAAGTGATGCAGGTTTGGAAAAAGAACGTGATGCTAGATTTATGAAATGGTTTAGACAATTTGTAAGGGTTTGGCACATATTAGCATATAATTCAATATAAAATTTAATACTATTGTGTCTTAATAATAATGATCAAATTTTTTGGTTTTACAATTGGATAGGTTGATTAGCAAAATGACAATATTGATCATCGCATAGTTGAGATAGCTTATGGCCCTGGACGCATGGTTAGGCACTTCAAAGGTTACTTTGTCAATGGTTTTAAGTTTCATATGACTAACTATGGCCAAACTCAAAAGATTATGAATTATAGGGTATGTGTGAAAGGAAGTTGTTAAAATGATTATGAATGTAACTTTTATGGTATCTTGGAAGATATCGTTGAAGCAGAGTACTTTGGAGTAGAAAATAATGTTATACTTTTTAAATGTCATTGGTTTTACACAAAAAATGGGGTAATAGTAAATCTTTGTCATGCTTTTGTTGAAATTAAATATAATTCAATGCTTGGCAGCAATGAACTATTTGTCTTAGCTTTGTAAGTACATCAAGTTTTTGTACAAGCTATCCTCTAGAAGAATAGATCAAAATGATTGATGGGCAGTCTTCAAAACAAAGTCCAGGAATACATATCAAGTAAATAATACTGATGAAGATGAAGAACAAACAATTGACTTAAATGAAAATGTGATCTAAGAAGTTGAAGTTTCTATTCCACAAAATCTTACTATCTTCGAAGAACTTGATAATCCTACACTTATTGTTGCTGGTAAATATAAAGAGATAGATTTAGCATAAGCAGTTAAGCAAACGAAAAAGAAAATGATGATGATGATGATATTAACGATGATGATAATGATGATGCTGTTGATGATGATGATGAATTTGCTTCTTCTAATAGTGATTGATGTATGCAGTGTAACTTTTAATACTAAAGATCATGTTTATTCAATGTTCACAATATATCTCAAGTAAATATAATATTTTATTACTTGTTTTATCTAAAATTAAATATATTTTGGTAATTTCATTTAACCTTGTATTACTACAATAATATTATATATATGTTTATTTATTTTTTTTGGTGTTATTGGAATACTGATGGAATATTTTTGTTCTATATAGATCAAATGATGGGACGTTATGCAAAGAGTGCTGTCCATTGAGGTGGCTCTAGGATAGGATCTAGTCGAGGTGATTTACATATCGACTCATCATCAGAACTGATACAATATGATCCACCATATGAGTTAGCTTTACCATACGGGTCAATTTGACCCCAAATACAATTTCATTGACCATATTGATCACCTCTAGCACCAATGATGGGTGATCCATTGATAGAGCAGTACGTCAATCTAAGATTAGCAATGATCCACCAATTGAAAAAAAAAAATGGATGACAACTAGGCAGAGGTCTATGGGGCAAATAAAGGGTTACTAACTCTTTCAAATCCAAATAAGCAAGTGTAGATTACTCTACTGGGAGACAGGTATTAATTGTTTTCTTATTGTTATTTGTTTTGTTAATGAATTTGTTCAATTAAACTAATCTCACTAACAAATGGATGTTGGTAGTTGTTTTGAGCAATTGTCGATTAGCTCAATAATTTCAGGAATAATTCAAATGAATTATACTGGTCCTTGGTCGACATAGGGTAAAGTACCTGTGTTAGCTAAGTCTATGATGTTTGATAAATTTAAGGAAGTAAATGGATATTTATTTTTTTGTATATACTTTTATTTCATTTAAATTAAATGTTCAAATTATTGCCAATAACTTATTGTTTTCCTATTTATTATGTTATAAAAAATGTCAGTGAGTTGAGTCAAATGATGATCTTGTTCAATGAGCCTAGAATAATAATTCAAAGAATTGATTGGAAGACTTATTGTCCAACGAGAGAGACTCGGTAATGAAAGAGTATGGAGTTGATAACATCATAAAGTGCAGAGGTATGGAGCAAAGATGGATCACAGTTTCGATTTAGGATGCTCTTTTTGACAATATAGAGAGCATTCCCCAATGGTAAAATATCTCCGCTAAAGCCAAATAAAATTGTCAAACACAAAAAGAAAGAAGTATTACAAAGCAAACTAGTGGCTTAGTTGCTTTTCCTGTTCATAAAAAAAAATAATGATACTATATTATTGCACAAGTTATTTTTATCACCAAATGTCAATAAATTATATAAATTGTATTGTTACATCTTTCATTAAATGTGTCTAAATAAATGCAATCACTTTAGTTGCAATGAGAACCCACATTTACAAAACTTTTCAATTGCACTCATAGATGTTCAGGAGTATGTGGTGACTTCATTGACAACAAGTCCAAAGTTGTCAATGTAAGTGACTTTCAAATCACTGAATAATGATGAAATAGATAATATCTTATGCGTTTTATGATGCAAAGATTTTGTGAAACCGTGAAACTGTTACGAGATTTGCTTTGTGAATCTAGTTATGTATTGTGATTACAGTTATGTATTGTGATTTTGATCAAGTATTGCATTTTTTTACATTATAATGATGGTTTTCTATTGTGATTATTAATGAACTATATAAGTTAATAGTATGTTGTGATAACTACTTATTTATGAAAGGTTTTTGCGAATTATCTAGATGGGATCACATTGGTAAAAGGTAAAAAATATTACGTATTTTCATTTGTGATTTTGTTTGTGCATTGTGATTGTTGATGAAGTATATAGTGAAGTAATTGAAAGCAAAGACATTGTAGGAAATCTCCTATTGAAGTAGATAGTTTGGTGCATACTGAAATGCAATGAATTTGTAAAATGTAAAAATTATGCTTGAAGTTGTGAATAGTGTGAAATTGTGATATTTTAGTGAATTACAAAAATCCTATAGTAATGATTATTGTTTTAAACTTTTTGTAAGAAAATTATGCTGCTACATTATCTCAAAAATACGATGAAGATTGTTCCAATCATCCTGATTTCAATCTATAAGCATGGATTGAAGCTATTTGAGGGGTTAAAGCTACATGCATTTATGTGTATGGCTTTGGATTAGCAAATAGATTTACGGATCTCCTTCACTCAACTCAGTTCACTGCTATAGCAAGATTGTCTAACTCTATTTGTGATCCGTTATTTATGCAATTGATGGGGTCTAGACAAACTCCACCATCACAATATTCTAGATTTGATGATGGTACCAAAGATTTTGGATAATAAGGTGTAATAGCACCACAGTGACATTTTCTATTGGATTTTTATGAGGTATTGGATGGATGGATGGCTGCTATAGATGTTTTATGAATTGATATTCTATGATGTTTTATAGATATTATAGAGATTTGATGGATGTTTGATGATGTATTTGACAAATGTTACCTGGATTTGATATTTTAATTAATAATAATAGCATATTTAAATAAGTACACATGTTTAAATTGTAATTTACAAGGTTTGAAAAAAATTATAGGTTTTTTGAACAATTATAAATCTTTTTATTTAAAATATTGATGAATTTATACTTTTACCAATGAAATTTTACCATTATCGATGAAATTTTTATTGTTACTGATGGATTTACCGATGGATTTACCAATGGAAAAAATTCTTTTATAACCATTTTTATGGTTATTATCGATGAATTTATTGACAAAATTTTAATTATTACTGATGAAAAATTTCATAGGTAAAACTGTCACTAATAAATCAGTTGATAATTACCAAAGGCTTTTACATTGGTAAGTACCCATGGATTTTAAACGTTATTGATGGAATAGTATTACTGACATAATTTGCACTTATGAAAATTTTCCATCAGTAGAACTGTTGCTAAAAGTATTATCAACGAATTTTAAGCTTTTATCGATAGAAAATTCCATCGTAATGATTATTTTTTTGGTAATGAATTTTACATACATTCAGTGTTAAGATTTTCAACAACATAAATAAATTTCATCATAAGAAGAAAGAGCTAAAGCGAACATATTTGACTTAGGTTTCTCTTTTATATTAAATTTTCTAGTACAAAAAGGTAAAGGAAAAAGAAAAAGGAGAAAATAACAAAAATTGATTTAGAAATGGAGTAAGAGGGGGAGGGAAAAGTAAGGAGAAGAAGATGAAGATAGTAAACCAACAGACAATGAAGATTGTAATGCCAAGATTCGAACTGATCCAATTAAATTTGGAAATTAAAAGATAGAAGAAAAGAACAAATTTGACATTGAGCGTACAAAAGTGAAAGGTCACATGCAATTAATGAAATGCCATAGTTAACTAGTTGTAGGCGTTTAGCTTTAAGGTTTTGTCTTCTCTCCCTTGAGTCTCTCTCGACAACATAGTCGTCCTTGTCACCGAACTTACTACCAAGAGTCCAGGAAACAACTTCACTCTTATGTAACTCCATTCTTGTTTTTTTATTTTTTTAATTCTTTTGACATTTCTCTTTGATCTCTCTATCTTTTGTATTTCTATACTTCTTAATTTTTGTGTTATAACAAAACGTCTCTATTTTTTTGTTTGGAACCCCCGATTTTTTATAATCACTTTCGGTTCTGATTAATCTGAAGTTGAGCCACTATTTTTTTTGTCTAGAACCTTTGGTTTCTGATAGTCACTTTGAGTCTTGACTAATCTAGAGTCGAGTTGGAACAAACCCTATAAAGGGGCAAGCTTTCCCAATACCTGTTTTCTTTATTCATAAGACTTGAAATCAAGATCTTACTTAAGAGAAACTGAGTTCTTTAATTTCTCCAACCAATAGGTGTTAGCAAGATGTCTTTATTTTTTATTTTAAGTTTGCATATATATATATTTAATACTTCCATAGACTGATTTTTTTTTATATTTGATTTATGTATTCTTGAGATTTGATTATTGATCATTTTATTTTTGGTGGTTTTCTAAATCTTTAAATGAAGATCTTCTATATTTGATATAAGTTTGTTTTTTAATAAGAATAATACTATTTTTTAATAAAATATTATGTTAAATTATTTTTATTCGATTGTCATAGATTTCAGAAATGGCAAGGGCATCTACTAAGTTAAGGCTAAGTCGATCTGGACAAGATTTAAACACAAAATTTTTAATACTACGTTTAAGTTCAATCTAATCCAACTTATGAAGAAGTCTAATTTGATAAATCACATTTATTTTTGTTGTGAAAAGCGATGCATAATCACCCAAAGTTCCAAAATTAAATGAAGGATACATTAATTTCACAAAAAGTTCACGTTGAGATAAACAATCCAAGAGAGGATGAGTTAGATTGATTCTAATTTTTTTTTAAAGTAAATTTCAATCAATGTAAATGGGAAAAAATAATATAAGAAATATATATAAAATTTAATCATAATTGAACTTGAGATGAGATTAAAGATAAAAGAGAATTCAAAAATAATTATTTATAGATGTTTAATCCTTTTACAAAGGTATTTACATTCTCTCTCTTAATTTCTCTTGACAAAGAACCCAAACTATTATTTCTGCGATCTTGTAATTACTTTTCAAGATGAAGTTACCTTTTACATACAATCACTCTCATTTTAAGCTAAGGTATAATTCTAACTCCTAAACTTTCAAATATAAAATCTCTAAAACCTTTGAGTTTTTATCAAAATTCTAAAAAAAAAAAAAAATCTCAAAATGATACCTCTTTCGTTGATCCCAAATAAATTTTAGCTTTTGCAAATGATTTTACAGACAAAAAATACTTCTCAAAAGTTAAGTGTATGTCAAATAAGTACAATGAGAAACAAAATGATATAATATAAAGTTTGGATATAGTAATTGCGAAAGGACATAGAATTAAAACTCTAAAACACTTGAAAACTCTTAAATGCTCAAAGAATTTTATTGGTAACTCTTGCAAGTAATGTCTCTTCTTTATGAACAATGTTGGAGGGTTCCTTTTATACTTGAAAATCAATTAGAGCCATTGTGAGAGAAAAAGAAAAGAAAGAGTCATTGCTTTGTACCAATTTTGCTCATTTGATCACTGCCAAGTTATGAGCAATCGATCTGCTAAGCTGTAAACTTCTAAAAAAGATGTAATTGTTAGAGGGTCAGAGATCGATCTGTTTAAATTTTAAAGCCAAAGGGGGTATTCTGTTTTAGAAATAATCAATCCCTTATTCACAAAATCAAAATTTTGGACTTTCTACTTTTGAAAGGTTTGGCAATTTTACAAAAGCCATTTGACCAATATTTGTGCATTTGAGAAATTACACTTGTGAAAACAGGACTAAGTCCAAAATATTAAAGCAATCTTCAAAGTACTTTTTGAGTCTAAAAATAAATATTTGTTGCAAAAAATATTTGGACTCCATTTAAAATCAACTCAAAAGCATAAATGATATAAATTGAAAAATTTGTATTAAATAAAACTTTATAAAAAAATTTAATTAAAATATTATTAAAACTCAATACATTTTTTTAAAAATAAAATGGATTTAGATTTAAGCTCAAATATGTAATAAAACCTTTAGGTTTGAGCAATACACAAATATTCCAAGTAAAATTTTGGTTTGAAAAAGAAATAGTGATTTCCAATAATGATTAATTTAAGATTAACAAATATTTATGCGTATCGCTCGTCCTTATTCATTCTTTTTTTAAAGTAATTTTTTAATAATTAAAATTACTATAATATAAATAAATCAGATTTCATAATGAATTCATTACAATTGATTACCAGATGGAGGACTTTCTTTTTCTTCTTTCACTTTTTTTTCTTAATTGTTTCCTAAATTAGTTTCAATCTTGTCTAATTAAATGCTAGTGATTTGGTATAAGAGGTTGTAATATGATTTTAAAAATAAGAGAAAAAAATATAAGTACTGAAGTTTAAATTTTAAATTTATTAAATATATTTTTAAAAAATAATTATACGAATCACTTGAATTGATTTAAATTTTAAATTCAAAATTATTCTTTAGTTCATGATATTTTTAACCAAATTAAGATTCTAACTATATAATTGTTTCTTGGTACAATTGTGATGTCTATAATTGTGTCTCTTCCACGAAACTGGAGGAATTAGGCCGCCGTGATTAAGAAAAATCATCTATCATAATTAATTCAACGCTATTTTCAAAGTTATTATAACTTTCTCAAATCCCCAATCATGGGATATAACTTAATTAAAATTATTTAGGTTAAGTACCTAAGATTTTTTTCATTTTTTAATGATCAAGTAAATATAGAATTTCAAAATTAAAAATAATAAATTGATAAACACTTTCAGAAAATTAAGCTTTACTAATGAAAATTTTGTCAGTAAAAACTTAAAATCCATTGATAAAACTTTTAACAACGGTTTTATTGATGGAAAATTACGTTGGTGCTAGTTATGTCAGTAATACTATTCCATTGGCAAGGTTTCAAATCCATTGGTAATTATCGACCAATTTTTCTACAGAATTTTTCGTCAGTAATGAGTTTTTTTTTCAATCAATAAAATCGTCAATAATAATAAAAATTCATCAATGAATCCATTGGTAATAACATTTTTAAATCATATTTAACTATTATTTTATAATTTTTATAATTTTATTATATTTTTAAATTTATTTTTAAAATAATTATATGAATATTAAAATATACATAAATAAATAAATAAAAACATTACATTTCATTTATAAAAAAATATAATAATATTTTACAAAATTATTTATAAA
Source organism: Durio zibethinus (assembly GCF_002303985.1). The sequence continues at coordinate 13,961,865 of NW_019167993.1, forward strand.
TTCTATTTCCAAAAATTTTAAAAACAAAAGTCTATTCTATAGACAATTTATACCATAATGCTGAAAATGGAATGAAATTTTTACAAGACTACAACAGAACACAATCTGTTTGGCATTATTCTATACATGTCATGAAGAATTTTTGTCTTGAATGTTAAAAATAATTAAAAAAAAACTAAAAATAAAATACAACGGGACACAACCTAATATACCTCTTTCATTTGATGAAAAACATGGATTCCATCTTCATCACCTCTTCTCATAATAAATGATGACATGCAAATGCCTAAACAAAGAAGACAAGAAAAGAATGTGAGATACATACTGAAATTAAGTGTTCAACAAAAAATAAGATAGGATATGGAAATTCCACATATAAACAATAACTAAAAACTTTGGTGGTATGTCTAGTGTCTTTAATAGTAACTACACTTCCACCATGTGCCTACATGTGCACATTCAAGAACTTATATCCATTAGTCCATGTGTGTAAATTACATGTGGATGTGTTGTCTTTGCAAGTATAAAAGTGTAAACCACATTAAAGATATATGTAATTGCATATGTCTTTGTTACATACTAAAAGATAGAAGAATGTATTATGACAAATAACCAAGAATGTTACTTTTGATGGGCAGAAAGAAAGGAAGTGAAAAGAGAACCCATAGCATAAATAATGCCGTCCATATTTGACAACTAATCCAGAATAGCTGGGTTTGTTATGGGAAAGACCTAATCAATTATAGTTTGGATAGAGTTATATTCTAAGTTACACATATGATTATACAACACATGATTATACACTTAGACATATAATTATAAAACACATGATAAGGCATAGGCATACTTGTTAATCTCAAAACATTTGTGAAGAAATTACAACACATGATTATACACTTACTATAAACACCCTATTTAGTTCGAAGCTCAAACCAATTAGGCCCAATAGTCCAATTTCCTACATTTCTTTTTTATATCTTGTTTGCCTTATTTATTTATCTTTTAGTCTTTTATTTATCTGGTTTTAAATTTTTTATCATAAATCATTTTAATAAAATTTGTGGAATGATTTAAGCATCAATCAAGGATGATATCAACAATTAAGAGTAAAACATGATCTTTTTAAATATTAAGAAAAAGTTAAAAAAATTAAATCAGGGAATCAAAGTCAGATTTAATTTGAAAAATTTTAAAGGACTATAAAAATCAAGGAAAATTAAGACAATTTCAGAAGTTAATTAAATCAGTTTTAAAGAGAATCAAGAAAACAAATCAATTCAAAGTATAATTAGATATGCAATATTTTCCATTCAAAGCAAATCCATAAAATTTCTAGCAGAAGGCCTTATATAAACACTAATCAACCATACATACATATAAAAAAAAAAAAAGAGGGATAAAGAAAAGGATTATACAAAAACTCTTGAGAAAAAATGAAAGGAAAATCATTTAGAAAAAAGATACAATTTATGGTAGTAGTCCTTTTTTTTTTTTTTGGAATTTTTTTTTGAATTTAGAATTATGAGAATTTATTCTAGTAAGCTATTTAGCCCAGTCGCTCAACCTATCCAACTTCAGGTATTTTATTTTATTTTTATTTTTATTATTTTATTGTTTATTATTCTTTAAATATATTTTTATAAAAACATATTTAAATAAAAGCTTTACCAATAGATTTGAAGGTAATCATTTTTTTAAAAATAGGGTTTTACCAATATATTGAAAAACCTTATAATCTTTTTTTTTCAAAAAATAAAAATAAAAAGCCTTACCACCAAATTGGAGGCCAATTTTTTATGTCCAAAAACATGGTTTTGCCAACATATTGGAAAGCCTTATAATTTTCTAAAAAAATCAAGTTTTAGAAAAATAATAAAATAATATTTCTTATCTTTTTGCATAAAATCTTACCAACAGATTAACGGATAATTTTCAACAAAAAATCTTACCAATAGATTCGAGGACATTTTTTTACTATAAACTCAATTTATAGATATTTATTTTTGGAAGCAAAATTAAGTGAATCCGAAGGTGAAGCTTCTTCAAAGTGTGACAAATAATCTCCTTGAATACTCCTGAGATGAGAAAATATTCTTAAATTATTAGAGTAATTTAAGAAAAATTTTTAATATTAAATTATTTGGTAAATTTTAAATATGTTTTAAGGCTTGAATAACTTGAAATCAGATTGGTACCATCTTTTGGATGGGTGTTATAACCTTTCTCATGCATAACTGTACTTTTAGATCTAAATTTTGATTTCGTAGACTAGAATCTACTATTTAAAGATACCTAAGTTAATCTTGGGACTCTTATTTAAATGAGATAAATTATGTCAAGTGACCAATCATACCTAAATAAAAAAAATTGGTGATGATTCTTTTAGTCTATGTCTAATGGTAGGTCCACAAATCTATATGTTATGACAGTTTGATGACTCTATTGGAAAGATCGAGAGTCAAGCTAGTAAATGATTTCTTGTTATCCAAGCCTAACCTAATAAATTTAAGACTTTTTTCTCTTGCTTGTATTTTATTTATTAATTCATTTATTCATTTTATATATCTGTCATTCATTTGTATATGCATAACATGAGCTCTACACCCAAGTTTTGTCCCTTATGAGGGAGGAAAATACCTATGCCTTTATGAGATTTCATGTCTTCATTGGGCTAGCAAAAAGTTTCTACTCAAATTGAACCCTTTTCGTTTGTAGCCTATAATGGGCAAGGATTGGGTGCCTTGCTAGTCTGTAATAGACAATGATGTGAAGAACAATTTGAAAACTTGTTGAGTCAATCCCAAACCACATATAGTGAGCCATAATAAACTTAACCCATAGATAGAGCCATGTCCTTCTTTTTTGTAAAAGCAATCCAAATTAGATCTTATACCTTTTGAGTTATACACTAACTTGTTTTTTTTTTTTTTTCTCTTTCTTTATATTAGATGCTAACTTTGTTCTTGTTTGTTATTTCTTAAGGTTCACAATTATTTATTTATTTGTTTATTATTTGTTTGTTTGTCTATTTTCATTTATTTCATGCATCTCACTCAGTCATAGATCATTATCATTCATTCATCATGTTATTGCATAATAGAAATCTTTTGCTTACCTAGGGTAAGAATTCAAAATATATGGGTGATCAATTAGAAGCACAGATCCAGGCCTTAGAACTCAACCAAAAGGAATTTGGGCATGACTTGCAAAAAATAAAAATGCAACTTACCAAGCTGGTAGAAAGGTTTGAAAGTCTTAAAGTGGCCTATTCTAAAAAATCCTTATCAATTTCAATCTGTATGTGCATTAAACAACCACTTTGTCAAGATCAAAAAGTCGCTCACAATATTGATGTCGATTTAAGCCTTGCTAATGTATCCCGTGGCCCAAGAAAAAACCAAGTTAGAAAAGAAGTAAAAGAGATAAGGCCTTCTAACCTTGCATCGACTTCGCATATCAACTTATACCCAAATTCCCAACTGGTTATTCCTAAACAACCTTTTTTGGATAGTGCATAGTGTTAATTTCATTAAATTTGCATAATGCATGCATTGCCTTTCGTACGAACATATCTTGTCATGAATATAACATGTCAGTGCATTTTATATAAGCTTGTTTCATTATTCATGTATCTACATCTCATTACTCATGCAGTATATAATTTTGTTTCATGCATATATATTCACAAATAATACGATTCTAACTTGCATTATACGCACATTGCATTTCATGTAAGCACACCATCTCTCATGAAGTAGGACATTGCATTCCATGCATATACATTCACATGATTTGTATTGTACATATATTGCATTTTATATAAATGTATCTCATTACTCATGTACCGAGACATGACATTTCATGTACATATATTCATAAATGATATGATTTCCATCACAATCGCGTTGTAGATATGCTTCATTTCATGTAAATATATCTTGTTATTTGTTATATATTCATGGATAAATAATATGATTCTCATCAAACTTGAATGGTACATGAATATAGGCTAAAAAAAATACCTACATACCGACCCAATGTCCGCGAGCCTGACCTAAGGTCTAGCTTTTACCATCAACCTTTAAATTAGTTTAGTTGAATGGGTTTTAAACCACCAAAATTGTGCCTCGATTGCCAGAACCCCACTCGAACACTTTTGCACAACCTGAGAACCAGTAAAATCGTTGAACCGGTAATGAACCGCTACCAAACCATTTTTAAGTAATTTTTTATTATTTCTTTTATGTTTTATATATATTTTTTAAGTTATTTATTTATTTATATATGCACATTTAAATTTTAAATTCTTGAATAAATATATTTATATTTTTAAAAAGTGTTAAAAAACTTTAAAAAATGAATGAATGAAAATTCTCCAATGATGAGGTATTAAAGAATCTGAGTAATAATTCTTTGAAAATTTCTAGATGAGAATATTTTTCTAAAATGCTACTAAAGTAGTAGAGTATTTAGAAGTATATTTAATATAAAAAGGTTTTCATTTACTTAATTTTAATTAAAAATATAAAAAATATAAAATAATAAGAATAAAATTTTTAAAAATTATAATAAAAATTAAATAGTAAAATAAAAATAAAAATAAAGGAAAGAAAATTTTTACTTGATGATTAGATTTTAAGGTAATTCGAGTAATGATGTCTAAGAAATTTCTAAGTAAGAAATGTTTTTAAATACTACTAGTATATTGAAATATTTATAAACAAATTTCAATACAATAAGAATTATCTTTTCTTCTAAAATATAATAAAAATAAAAACGAAACTAATAAACAAATTTTCTTCCAAAGTGGGCAAATTTATGTGTATTAATATTTCCTTATTTGCATTGCATGCATGCCATTAATTTATGAAAAATAAACATGAACCCCCTAAGATGAATTATAAGGTAATCCAAGTAGTAATGCCTAAGAAATCTCTAGATGAGAAAAATTCTTTAAAAGTTATCAATATACTGAGACATTTTAAGAGTTCCTTCAATAAAAAGGTTTTAATTTATTTTTCTCTAATAAAATTGAACATTAAAGAAAATAATAACAAAAACAAAAAATAGTAACTAATAAAGGAAGTCAGGAAAATTACTGATAAATACCAAATTTAAGACAATTTTTGTTAGGATTAAAGGATAATATGCAATTAATTGATATCTTTTTTTTAACAGCCATTATAGGGATACTAATCTTTTCCCATGCATAATTGACTCCTAAACACAAACTGTTTTACAAACTCTAAATTTATTTTTTAATAAATTTTAATTAATTTTAAGATTTTATTAAAAAGGTAAGTTTCAATTGGTGGCCAATCGTACCTAGTAAAAAACGATCGGTGGTGGTTCCTTTTGTTTTTAAATTCATTTAATGATCTCAAAATCGTTATGACATGTCCAACGAGCCCCACACGCTATCTCTTATTGCATTATGGCATATGAGTTAACACAATTCCCATTTCCTGCAGACACGTCTAAAACGCCTCATATGCCATCTCTTATTCATTAAGGCATATTGGTTAACACAGTTCTCACTTCCAGCATACATGCCCAACATACCCAAAGCATCTCGTGCGTTATCTTTTATTGTGTTAAGGCATATGGGCTAACATACTTCTTACTTCTTGCCAACACATCCAACTTGCCCCTAGCACATTTATCTATTGCATTAAGGCTTTGCATCAAAATGCCCAACGTGCCCTTGACATCTTTATCTATTGCATTAAAGTTCCACACCAACATGCCCAATGTGCCCTTGGCACCTTTATCCATTGTGTTAAAACTCTACACTAACATGCTTAATGTGCCCATGTCACCTTTATCTATTGCATTAAGGCTTTGCACCAACACACCCAATGTGCCTTTAGCACCTCTACTTAATGCATTAAGACTTTCCAAACAGCATATCTAATACACTATATGCATCATTTTTTTGTCTTGCTAGAATCAATATAACACTAATCTAGCTAAACTAATGCTTACATGCCAAAATTCAAATAGCAAATCAATTACCTTATAGCAAGGTACACATTATTATTTCTAACAAGTCATTTATCCTCATCATCACATCTAGGTATTCTAAGGCGATGCTTGCCTTTACCAGTTTTTTCTTCTTGCAATCCTTAAAGTTAGCTAATAGGCTATACCATTAAGTATGAAATTCTATCCTCTTAATGAAGAAAAGTTTAGTTCACAATACTGATTCACATTACTTTGTTATATCTTGTAAGATAACTTGATTCTCTACATACAAATTTCACCATATTGGTCATACATTCTGGCTCAACATGCATAAATCCTCGCAGTTTAATCCCACTACTCAATTTCTACTATACTAGTTTATTCTCTACTAAAAACCAATATCTATAAGACAAGTATATTTGAATAAAATTTAAACTTGGCTAGATTATTGTACTAAGTTATGACTGAACAATTCACTTGAATAATTTGGCCAATTCTTTTATTTTTGTCTTAGTCAATTTTTGCAAGCAAAACAGATGGCCAAATCCTGTAAACAGTAGTCTTCAGGTTATATTATTAGTCAACACCACAATGATCCAGAGCAATACAGTCAAAGAAGATAAAGATGATGAGAAATTCATTTCATTAATATATGAAAAACATATACATGATTATAAAAAAGTACAAGACTACAAGACAAGCATGAAAAGCCTTAAGGGATAACAATGGTATTTTTCCACCCAATTCTTCCCTACAAAAATTTTCATTAGTAAAATGTCAAAGACATGAAACTACTATAAAAGCAAAGTTTTTTGTCTGACACCACACTCATTCAAGTTGTAACTACTAACAATAAAAATGCATATCAAGGTTTAGCATCCTTAACATTACACTCATTCAAGTTGTAATTCCTTCATATTTTCTTATTAATCCCTTAAAAGTATGATTTTTACATAGAATTATCATGAGCTGGATCAAAACTTAATAGAAAGATGCCTTCAGAAATAACTTTTGTTAAACATTTTAGGACTTTACCTTTTTATTGATAAGCATGCAAAATGGGATGAAAATCTATAAAAGTGGTATAATCACCATTTCTTCCAACATCTTTTCCATCCGCCTATGGTGAACAAAGCCAGTGATAGGGCAATGGTGATTTTTCCTCACTTTTCTACTCACTAAAATGCCATCAAGGAGCTCAACAAGTAGGACAATCATTATATTCAAGGATGAAAACTACCATCTTAGTTTGCTTCTTTTATTAAGATTTCAAGGTGCTTGATCAACTCAAAGACACATATGTTATCAAAATCAAGCTCTAAACCTTGAAAATCAAGCAAAATGGTGCAAACTCCCAAGATTCCAGCAAACTATGGGCAAGCCTAGAAACCCATATTCGATATGATCTAGTTGACTATGAAATAGAAGGTAACTAACCTTAGAAGAAATAATAAATTCAACTACAAGCTACCCTTTTGGTTTTCTTCAGTATTTTCCTAATCATCTTTGCTAAAGCCCTAAACAACAACAATTCATTTGGAGATCTTCCTTCTTTCTCTCACAATCCCACACAAAGATAAGATAGAACACAAAAATGAAGGTTTTCTCATAACTAATAAACAAAGGTGAGGGACTCCAAAACCCAAGTTCGCTATTTATACCTAACTAAAGGTTGGAGGTGAAACAATAGTGTACAAATCACTTCAATTACTTCTTGAATGGTGAAAAGCTCAAAACTATTAATACCTCTCCAACTAGCCTCCTAAGATTGGTGAAAAAATAAATTCACCTCCTAAAATCAGTGCCAAAATTAATTCTCTTTGAAAGACTTTTCACACCCCTTCAAAATCGATACATTTTAAGAAAATGCACCTATTCAATGACCATAAAGTGGTGCATTTTGAAAAAATGCACCTCTTAAATGTATTTGATAGCTCACCATTTAAAATAAGACACATAACCTATCCAATCGCTTCTCTCAAAAACACAGGCGCATACATTATACTACCTCACCAAACACATCTTCACCATGTATGTTTCATAGATAACTACAAAATTTTTACAGAAAATTTTTTCTAAGTCCTTATCTATCGGTCTCTATAGCTCTATAAACCTTCTAGCTTGCCCAAAAATAGTTAATGCTCCCTAGTATGACATGTTAGCAATTAAGCTCACCAAAACATCTACCATGACCACAAGGACATCTCAATATAATCGCTCACCAAAGACGCTAATCTCACCTCCAATAGGACACATCATCACATCAAGCTCACCAAGACATAAAAACACCTTGTCAGAGCACTTTTGCCTTAGTTTTTTTTAACTTATTTCTTCAGGTTCTAAATAATGGCCTAAGGGTAGTCACTTTATAACCCTCTTAGACCTAGGGTGCAATTGTAATGCCTAAGTCAATTGGTCAATGGTCAGAGCTTGGTCAACATAATTGCATCTTTAGGTAATCCAAGTAAAACATGCCTAAATAGCTACGTCACCTATTCGAAAGGAAAGACTCATCCTTCACCAAAAGAAGGACTCGCCCAAGACTCTACCAATAATTTCTTAAGGCAATCACATCAGAACAAACCCATCAACACATAAATTACCTGGAATCATTAAATTTAGCCCATGCATACCTGAAATTATTAAATGAAACTTCTATCCATTCACGTGAAACCTTCTCAAGCTCCACACTAATGTCTTATCAATTGTCAACTGTCTTAGTCAGGCCTTTAACCAGATACGTAAAGTAACAATAAAAGGACCCAACTCTCTAAACTCTTTTCTCCCTCTATTAAAACTTCTCACACATACTTCACCATCTCTATCTGCCTTACCTTCTAACCCTACCTCAGATATCATACTATCTTGAGCGTCAGTGCGCATTCTAGAATACTAACTTTGGCACCTTAGCACCTTCCTGATCATGTTTTCTATTTATAGGTTACAACTATCTGCCCATTCTACCTCACCTTCCTCCTTATAGTTAAAACATCCCAAAAATACCATTAACAAGAATACTCTTTAAAAAAGTATCAAAGTATTTGCAATTTATATCATATGTTATTTCAAATTGATAGATTTGAATTTTATTAACTTATTATACATAAGTTTTGTCCAATATCCCAAGCATGGATTGCATTGTAAATTTGAGAGAGCAAATTCATTGAAAGATTAGAAGGACACGTTATTACTCATTAGGTCCCATTTAGATTTAATTAAGGCTCAATTCGATCCGTTTAGACAATTTTTTTGGGCTCAATCGTATCATAGGTATGTTTTTCAATATTATGATTTACACTACGATTAGGCTTTCAGGTCGTGTCCACCAATTGAATTTTCTACCCCCGTTAGATTTTTTTGTCTTTATTTTATCTTGGCCCAAAATTTGTAATTTTAAAATTAAAACGTCTTTTGCAAATTTAAAAATATCCTTTTCTCAATTTTATCCTTAAATAATTACTTTTTATTTTCTAAAATACCCCTAACTTTACTCTTAAATAATCACAATCCTATGATATCCTAACTTTAATATTTGGTTATTTAAAATAATAAATAAATTTATATAATTACATAACAAACAAATAAATAAGTACATAACCAAATTTAAATAATTACATAAATAAATATATTTATACTTATAATTAATTATATAAAATAACTTTATACATAATTAATTTAATATACAATAAATAGTTACATCATTATAATACATAAATACAAACATAAAAATGAAATATATATATTAAATTGAAGTAATTTTTAATTATTTATTAATTTCTCAAATATCATATATATATATATATATTATAGATTTCATTATATATAAATTTTACTTTTATGTCCTCAATCATCATTTTCTCTTATCACTACACTTCATCTAATTATTATCATTGCGTTTATATTCAAACACATTAAACTATTAATTTTAATGTTACTCTTATATTAATTAATCTCATCACTATTGTTATTTCAATCTCATCATAATCAATTTCATTGCCCTAATAAATAGATGCATAATAGAATTATGCCATATATCACTTTATGGAAATATCGTGTCAAAAGAGAGAAAAAAAAAAGCCCGGGCCTTGATTGGTTCAAGAAAAGAATATGAAAGAAGATTGAATTTAAATAAAAAAATTAAAGGAAAAGAAAATACTGAAAGAAGAGAAAAGAAAAGAAATTTATTTATCTTGTTTGGATAGATCAAGGAAAATAAAAAGAAAAATATTCAATTTTTATTATATATTACCCAATAACAAAGCAAAAGAAAAACTTGAAAATTATTTATTAGCAGTAAATTGTTAGTTTTTATCTTTAATTTTTAAGCATTCTATCATTTTATAATTGCTAATAGAAAAATTATCTCACCCATTGTTAATGAAAGTTTTAGATTTTACCAGAGATTGAGAGTAATAGAATGATATATAATTTTTTAGAATATATTAAAAAATAATGAGATATTTGACGGTATTTTAATATAATTTATAAAATGTAATATCTAGAAAACAAGCTCTACTTTAGAATGAGGACTAACAAACACCCTTCCAAGCTTATGTTAAGTCAATGTTAAAGCAAAATGCAAAGGAGTTTTCATTTAATCTATACCTACCTTAATTTCTAAGTTATCTAAATTTCTAAGTTATCTACACATTTCTTCCAGACACAAGCAAACAGTGATAGGTCTCTCCTGACAAAGTCTTTGAAAAATTTGCAGACTTTAATATTAATTCTTTGCCTATCCATTATCCGATTGGTCGACGTGTTAATGAATTGCTAACGAAGATTATTGGCAAGTGTGATGTCACAAGAGTCGAACGATTGTTGTCCCATTCCCGAGGGACAACCAACAAAATCGCACATTCATGCATGACAGTCAAAAGAAGCAAATGATTTTAGTTAGGGTCAGATGGAATAGTGCCAAACTAAATACTATCTTCAACTCACAAGGGAATACGCAAAGTTTATCTCTAGTGGATCCCATTTGAAAACCATAATAGAAAATGGATTTAATAATGGAAGGTGATGCCAACATTATTATGGTCTGATATGTATGATTTGTACTGTTATTAGAATGTTATATTTTTATTTTAAGTAATTAAGATTTAAATTTTGACAATTTTAATTTTAAATAAAAATGATGATGATAATGATAATGATGGAAATTAAATGTAGTTGAAAAAAAAAATCTAAAGTAGGGTTTGGTATGGAGTCATATATGATCAAGAATCCAAGGTGATTTGTCATTAGTGATTCAATATTAATATATTTTTTTAGAAATTTAATGATTTTAAGTGATATTGATATAGATTTTGACCAGCTAGATGTTGGGTTAAAAGCCTCCAATCCAATCACACCAGCGGAAGCGAAATCAAACAATAAACAAACACACAAGAGACAACAATTTAACGTTGTTCGGTCCAACTGACCTACATCCACGGATGAGAAACAAGATCCACTAGTTGTAGAGAATTACAAACATACATCATATCATCAACCTCACTCAGCAATCAATACTCATAAGACACTCTCAATCTCCTCTAGTCCTATGAAGTATTCTCAATCCAAACAAACACAAACCCAAACCCTTGTGCACCCTTTCAACACAACCAAACATATACCCATATGTTCTCATACATCATACCTATGTGGACCCTCTCAGTCTCCTCTAGTCCACTCACAAACAAACATACACACCCATAAGACGTAGAGCCCCAATACTCCTATGGGGTGTCTATCCCACAAAATCCTACAACTCTCTTACATCTTTTTCTCATACCTAACCCTGTAGAGACTTCACATATTTATAACCATACAAACTTGCTCATTAAGAATCCCTCTTCTCTTAGAATTCTTCTCTTGTAAGTCAAACTTGCCTATTAAGAATCCATTTCCTTTTAGAATCCTTCTCTTGCAAGTCAAACTTACCTATTAAGAATCCTCTTTCTCTTGGAATTCTTCTTTTGCAAGTCTTCTTATCCATCAAGCAATATCTGACAAATCTCAAACAAATCTCAAACAAATCTCTTATGGGATTTGAGTCAATATTTTCAACAATCTCCACCTTGACTCAAATTCTATCAATCATCTATCTTCATGCTAGACATGCTTGGCTCCACTTGTAATGAAAGTTTTACAATCATCTTCTCTTCTCTTGTGTCTTCACGCTTCATACAAACCAATCCTCAATCTTCAAAACTCGAACTCGAACTCTTCTCTTGAATTGAGCTCCTCTAAGCTTATTTCTTCCCATGTCTTAAACCAAGCTCTTCCCATATCTCAAACTGTCAACTATTCCCATGTCTAGAACCATCGGCTCTTTTCACATCTTGAATCTTCAACTCTTCTCATGTTTCAAACCTTCAGCTTTGATACCACTTGGTGGAGAACACCACAGCTCTGATACCATTTGTTGAGGAACACCATAGCTCTGATACCATTTGTTGGGCTAAAAGCCTCCAATCCAATCACACCAACGGAAGCGAAATCAAACAATAAACAAACACACAAGAGACAACAATTTAACGTGGTTCGATCCAACTGACCTACATCCACGGATGAGAAACAAGATCCACTAGTTGTAGAGAATTACAAACATACATCATATCATCAACCTCACTCAGCAATCAATACTCATAAGACACTCTCAATCTCCTCTAGTCCTATGGAGTATTTTCAATCCAAACAAACACAAACCCAAACCCTTGTGCACCCTTTCAACACAACCAAACACATACCCATATGTTCTCATACATCATACCTATGTGGACCCTCTCAGTCTCCTCTAGTCCACTCACAAACAAACATACACACCCATAAGACGTAGAGCCCCAATACTCCTATGGGGTGTCTATCCCACAAAATCCTACAACTCTCTTACATCTTTTTCTCATACCTAACCCTGTAGAGACTTCACATATTTATAACCATACAAACTTGCTCATTAAGAATCCCTCTTCTCTTAGAATTCTTCTCTTGTAAGTCAAACTTGCCTATTAAGAATCCATTTCCTTTTAGAATCCTTCTCTTGCAAGTCAAACTTACCTATTAAGAATCCTCTTTCTCTTGGAATTCTTCTTTTGCAAGTCTTCTTATCCATCAAGCAATATCTGACAAATCTCAAACAAATCTCTTATGGGATTTGAGTCAATATTTCCAACAATCTTCACCTTGACTCAAATTCTATCAATCATCTATCTTCATGCTAGACATGTTTGGCTCCACCTATAATGAAAGTTTTACAATCATCTTCTCTTCTCTTGTGTCTTCACGCTTCATACAAACCAATCCTCAATCTTCAAAACTCGAACTCGAACTCTTCTCTTGAATTGAGCTCCTCTAAGCTTATTTCTTCCCATGTCTTAAACCAAGCTCTTCCCATATCTTAAACTGTTAACTATTCCCATGTCTAGAACCATCGGCTCTTCCCACATCTTGAATCTTCAACTCTTCTCACGTTTCAAACCTTCAGCTTTGATACCACTTGGTGGAGAACACCACAGCTCTGATACCATTTGTTGGGCTAAAAGCCTCCAATCCAATCACACCAACGGAAGCGAAATCAAACAATAAACAAATACACAAGAGACAACAATTTAACGTGATTCGATCCAACTGACCTACATCCACGGATGAGAAACAAGATCCACTAGTTGTAGAGAATTACAAACATACATCATATCATCAACCTCACTCAGCAATCAATACTCATAAGACACTCTCAATCTCCTCTAGTCCTATGGAGTATTTTCAATCCAAACAAACACAAACCCAAACCCTTGTGCACCCTTTCAACACAACCAAACACATACCCATATGTTCTCATACATCATACCTATGTGGACCCTCTCAGTCTCCTCTAGTCCACTCACAAACAAACATACACACCCATAAGACGTAGAGCCCCAATACTCCTATGGGGTGTCTATCCCACAAAATCCTACAACTCTCTTACATCTTTTTCTCATACCTAACCCTGTAGAGACTTCACATATTTATAACCATACAAACTTGCTCATTAAGAATCCCTCTTCTCTTAGAATTCTTCTCTTGTAAGTCAAACTTGCCTATTAAGAATCCATTTCCTTTTAGAATTCTTCTCTTGCAAGTCAAACTTACCTATTAAGAATCTTCTTTCTCTTGGAATTTTTCTTTTGCAAGTCTTCTTATCCATCAAACAATAACTGACAAATCCCAAACAAATCTCTAACAAATCTCAAACAAATCTCTTATGGGATTTGAGTCAATATTTCCAACACTAGAATGATTAAAAGATTGTTTTATGTTGATTTATAATGCTTTCTAATAAGTTTTTACCATTTCCACGAAAATTTGCTTCTCAAAATTTGTTTTTATAAAGCAACTACTTCATTATTCCATTGATTCTCTATTGAGATGGTATCATTTTGTGACTTGGTGATCAATTGAATAGTTCATTATACTTTATATGTAAATAAACTTTGGCTTAAATATATCTAAAAAAAACACTCATAAACTATAATTAAAAGATTATTCGTGCCTCCATCTTTTTACTGTAGATCAATTGAATTCTGAAACATTCATTTTAAATAAAAATTACCTCATAAATAATATCAGTTAATTTATTTTTCGTAAAAAATTACTATTTGATCTGACATGTGAAAGAAGATTTTGCTATGTGATATTTTCGAAAAAAAGGAAAAAGCACATCAAATAAAATATTTTTTATATTTTTTCTTTCGCCATTCTATGACAATGTAGTATTTTTAAAAGTCTCTTTTTTCACAAAACCACATGGCATGCCAAGTAGCAAATTTATGAGTAGACCAATGGTGTTGCCTATGTGGCAATTTCAATCTAAATAAAAAGAATTGATTGTAATTAAATATTTGAATATTCAGTTGATTACAATAAAAAAGAGAGATCTTGTATGATTTTTAATTACGGGTTTATATATTTAAGGAGAAATTTTATATGCAGCCACTTTTTTTCTTTAAAAAAAAATTTAAATACAATCAACTTTTAAACACGCTATAAAAAAACTTCTTAAAACGATCAATTGAATCATATTAGCATTTACATTTTCGCTCTCACAGCTCAAATCACAATCTCTCTCTCATTTCACACAATTGGTAAAAGTTTTCAGATATGAAATCAATAAAAGCCAGATGTGAATTTTTAAAAAGTTTTAAAATTTTTAGAATATGCAGTTTTGTATTTCAAATAAACATATAATATGCCATTACCTATGAATTTACATTTTCAAAAATTATCTATATATACATAATTTCGTTTTCATAAGTTTCCTATCTAGAAATACATATCTGGAATAAACAATTTTTGTCTGAAATTTCACCTAAAATCTCGAATTGAAGCTCTTACTTGATTGTTTTTCCCACAACCTTTATCATGATAGGCTTTGTTTCTGTATTCCACCTCCATTTTCGGCATCCTCTAACTTAAAGATAGTGTTTGATATGACATGATCACTAAAAAAATCATGGTGATTAAATTATTGTGTTTAATAAATACTCGATGATTTTATGTGACAATGATTTTAGATCATCTAAACTGATTAGATCACAATCTTGGAGAGTTATCTAATTCTCATATAAAAAAGTGAGAAACATTTAATCATCAAAGTTGAGTGATATGTAAAATTAACAATAGTCAATATTACTCATTTAATATGTGAATTAAAAACTTACTTCCTTTTAAATTTGTAATTATTTTATATTATAAATTTTTATATTTTCAAATTAATATTCATTATAACAAGTTCAAAAATAATTTGTGTATTTTTTATTTTTTTAATATTGTATATATAATACAATCTTTTTCTTTTATTATAATTTAATAAATTAGGTATATTTTTAATCCAAATTTTTACATAATTTATATTATAAAAATTAGTTTGCATATTAATAAATATATTTAATAATTTAATTATATTTTATTATAAAATAAATCAAATATTATAATATTTTATAAAATATTATTTTTAAACAACAATAAAATTATTAACTTATGTAACTATTACAATATACATAATACTTTTAAACAAAATAATGATTAATTTTTAATAATACTAAATACAATAATCTTTAATTCTTAAGAATTACAATTATTGACCAAACAAAAAGTTTTAAATTATAAGATAATAAAATTGTTTTAATGATTTATTATTATAATAATCTTGTAAAAGATAATAACTACTACCTAAAAGAATCAAAATCTGATTTAGGTTTTATAGATAGAGAAGATGAAGTCAGAAGTTTATGAGGTCGACTTGAAAGAAGGAAAATTAAGTTGTGATCGAATCGATTCAACAGTAATTTTAGCCAAAATAATTAAATAATTCGCTTTTTAGATATTTGTTATAATTTTTCTTTAATTTTTGTTACAGAAAGCCAAAAAAAAAAACAAAAAAAATTGATTGCATATAGAAGTTTTCATATTAACCCACAACTTTCTGTACCTCATTTGAGGTGCTGACCTCCCTCGAGTTGTAAAAGGTCAGGTGAGAGATGGATAGAAATTTAATATTCAAACCATAGTATTCTCTGTAGGTAAAATCGAAACCCCACCTCTTTAGGTTTTACAAAAGTTACTTTGGCTTTTATTGTTTTAAGATTCAATGTTTGCCCTTCGACCATCCAACACTGTCAATCAACAGTGTTATTTATAAAAATAAAAGTACATCATTATTGTTAAATAATTAAAAGTATAAAGTGTTATATATATATTAATTAAATAATTATAAAAATATTTTTTTATTCAAGTTCATCGACTCATACGAAACAAAAGAGAGACCCATGATTATGATTTAAAAAAAAAAGAGTAATGATTTATTAAAAATAAAAAAGCTCAAATTTTGAGGTAAAAATATGAATTTAAGTGAAATCATTATGCTTATTAAATTAGAAGGGACCGAGAAGCAACATGAAATGAAAAAGAATTAAAAAAATTATATCTAGTTTAAACAATTAGGTGTAATCTTCACTAATTCATTTTTTTATAATCCTGGATTTCTCTTTTTTTTTTGCTTACGAGTAGATAAAGTTGTTTAAAAATATTTTCATCATTATTTAATTAATTTTTATTTTAAAATTATTTAAGAATAATTACGTATTTTTTCATTTTTAAATAACTGTTGACTAATGGTTGAATAATTGTTTTGATGATTTTTAAATTATTTGATCATAATTAAGTATTTTTATATTTTACATTCTTAAACCTTATGTTATTTAACCATAACCATAAACTTTTAAGTCATAATAAATAAATAGATTTTATTTAAATATTACAATAAAATAAATTTGATTTCAGTTTAAAGTTTGTAATAACTGATGTCAAATTTTTACTAAAATTCCTCGAAAAGGGATCATAACTCATTGAAAGGAGAATTAAAAAAAACAACAGAATTTGAACAGTTTTCTTTTTTTTTGGTTTAAATAAAGGTTTTCCGAGATTTGAAAGTTTCAATGTTTCATCAACTTAGGTTTTGTTTATTTACTTAGTGATACACGTTTTTGTAATAGTTAAAAGAGTTTGAATTTGTGTTTCATGTTTCAATACTTTTAAATATGAAATGTTTGAAAAAAAAAAAAAAGGCTTTGGATTTTAGACTCCTATAAAAGGGGTCTCAAGAAGTGGTGCAACGTTTCAGTACTCTATCAGAAAGGCAGGGCGGTGTTTCTGTGATCTGATTCATGGCTGCAAGCAAGGAAATTGCACTGGAAGTTTCTCACAAGGGCTGAGGGGGTTTTATATCCTAGGCAGCCTTCATTTTCTTGCCTTGGTTTGTTTCTTTTCGTTTATGATGAATCTCACTTTGCTTAATTTGCTATATACTCTGTTTGCTATACCAATACTATTGAAAAATAAGAGGGAAAAAGGATTAGGGATGAATTACGACGATAGGGATGGCGCAGTGCATACAGAGAGCTGACAGCAAAATCAACCGCAGGGAGCTCAAAGCAAAATCCTGCGGACCTTATACTGTAAATATGACTTACCAGAAAGATTAACAAACAATGGCGATTTGTAGTGATTTGGGTCATATTCAGTTTAAGGTCTCCGAGATTTGCATTTCAGTTTGTTGTGGTTCATTTCTGCTATCAGCTCTGTTTGCACTGCTCATCGAACGTTTCATTTCCTAATCTTTTTTCTTCTCAAATATCATTAAATGGCATTGACACTGCAAACAGAAAGGAAGAATCATCGGAAAAGAATTAAGAATTGAAAGCAAGAAAATCCTGTTCCAAGGATTTGCCAGAAACTCAATTTTTATTTTCAATGAATGTTTTGGAACTTTAGGTTCACTTTCCTTTCATGCAATAATGAAAGAATCTTTATCATGTGTCCTGCAAATTTATTCAGCAAATTCCAAAGAGAAGAACATATGAAGAAGTTCCAATCATCGAAATTTTAGTAAGTCTAAGGAACTAAGAATCAATGGTTCTTTTTCTCTTTCTCTGTTCTCCCTTATTATTATTGTTATCTGAGAAACTCATAATGGGTACATGTCTCCTAAATTCAGCCAAAGGAACAATCTAAAATATTTATATATTTTTACTTCTCCTTTATTTTGTATTTTGATAATTAAAATAAATCTATTATAAAAATATATAAATTATAAAAATATTTTACAAACTACTTTTTTATGCTTTTAAAGAACACTTAGACTACATTATTATTTAAAGACCACTTTTATTTTTTTTATTTTTCTTCTAATTTATTACTCCCATTATTATTTAAAGACGGCTTTTATGCTTTTAACGACATTTTTTTTTGGTTTTGTTACTTAAAAAAATGAAATTGATTTTTTAATAATTTTGTTGGATTGTATGTACATAAGATATTTTGAAATTATTTTATTATTTTTTAAAATTATAAATATTGGAATCTTATTTGAGATATCCGCTGTTTATCGGATGTGAAAAATGGATATAAAAAATTATTATCTGACGAATACAAGTACAAAGACGAAAATAAATATTATAATTTGGTACGATGGCAAAAAGTACTATACCCGCCCCGACAAATAAATAAATATATATATAGTTAATTATTTTGCTATAGGAAAGGACCTGTCCATCATGAAAGCAGGGCTGCACTATTAGATCTTCTCTATGATTAAAAATGTATGCGTTTTAAGGGGTTGCAAGGTTGTCATTTTCATTTATTAAATGATTTTTCAAAATCATAAACTGCAAAAACTTTTGAAGAGGTTAAAGAGGAAATTGAGAATGTAGGAAGCAGATAACCCAATACAAAGAATGTGGTTTGTTTGTTTTTTTTTTCTTTTTTTTAAGAAATGCAAATTAAGAAGAGAATGTTAAAAAAGGAGGGATGGGATGGGATGGGTGGCCTTTTTTTCTTTAAAAGAAATACAAGAAAAATATTATAGCATTAATTTAACGCAAAACAGAGAATTTGAGATTTAATTTAATTAATTCATTAAATTTTATAAAAAATTATATATAATAAATTTATAATTTAAATTTTAATACTTATTTTTCTTATTCTTAAATTGCTATTTTTCTTATAAAAAAAATTCAACTCAAGCTAAAACTTTAGCTTTGATATAAAGCAGATGTGTCATCTCTATTATACCAAATTTATGCAATACGATATAAGTGCAAATTTATATTATGTGATATGTTTGTTATCCCTATACATGAGAATGAGTATTAAAGTTATGATAAATTAAAATTATACATCTATTAAATTAGAGACATCTTGAGCACATAAAAGACCAAAAAACTTTTCATTTATTATTAATTAATTTTAAATTAAATGTTCATCTTAAAATATTACAATTAACACATCATATAATAATAATAATAATAATAATAATAATAATAATAATAATAATATATTACCTACTCCAGAAAAGGGCCTTTATATGTTGAATAGAAGTTGTTTATGCAAATGCCAGTGATAATATGACTTACAATAAGAGAAATGCGCAAAGGATTTAACAAAATGACTACTTGCTCTTTTAAATAGTGGTTAAAATATAAAAAAAGAAAATCTTGAATTATTTAATTTTATTTAAATAAAGTTTATATTTTTATTGTATCCAAATAAAATATTATTCTTTCATTTATATTTATAGAAGTTTTTACTTAAAATAAAAGATTAATTTTTATTTATTTAGATACAAATTAAAAAATAAAAGTTTATTTTAATATAAATTAAAATATTAAAAAAAAATTTGGATACAAATTAAAGATTAAAAATCTAATTAGATATAATAAAAATATAATAGTTTTTTAAATAAAATAATAAAGCACAAAACTTTTTTATGATTTTAACTTTAAATATTTGATAAAATATTGATTACTTGCTCGTTTTAGTGTGAGCTGAGAGCACTTTGTCTCTTTTGTTTCCAAATCAGTGGCCTAATTCCTCTAATGATTCTCGACTAATAAGACAAAAAAAAAAACTAATAAAAGGCAAATAGCTAAACAAATTAATTGTTTAGCTTTAAGGTTAGAGAAAATAATATATAATTGGATCAGATAAGGTTAGAGATAAGCGTTGTAAACCGGCCAACTTGAACCACAAAATCTTACTATTTATTTATTAATTCATCCACTTTCACATGATTCAAGTGATTTGGACATTAAAATTTAGAGCAAACTAGAAGCCCACGAACATCTTGTATAACAGAAAAGAATACCCAAATTTCTCATTGGCTTAATTTTCAAGTCTATATTTGAAAATCCAATCGATGTTAATAACGTAAAGAAATTAGCAATATGTATGACTAACTTTTTAATTTCCTTGGTTATAAATAAACGTTAACAGCTTGTCCCTCATTCTCGATGTTCAAAGACTTTTACAAAATAATTGAAATAAAATCGATATGACACGAAACCAACGACTTTTATCCAAGAAAATACATTAATAAACTGCCGCAAGGTTACTCACGAAACCCTCTTGTTGATCGCACGCTTTGAGGCTTTATCGGCCGTTAGACTGAAGTTATTTATTCAAGAAATAACGAAAAATGTCGACAACTTTTTAGCCTCAATAAATTATTAAAAAAAAAGCTCTCGAATAAATATGAATAGCGTTGTTTAAGGAAAAAAAAATTGAAACTAAATGGATTTGCTATTTGTTTTTTTAATAGCAATAAAAAAAATAAAAAAACAAAAAGTGCTTTTAGATTAAAAAAAAAATGAAAATTTTGAATGTTTAACCACAAAAATATATTTCTATTTTTATGGAAAAAATATATGATTCGACTTTTATATAAATTAATTATGTTATAATTGGTATTACATTTTATCAATTTGTTCATTTTAAATTAATGATGATATATTTTCTCAACCAAAAGTAATTTATTTATTATTAAAAAGCCAAGAGGCTAGCAAGCAAAAGTAGAAAATAAATGGATTAGTACTACAAAATACAATAATCAAGTATGATATTTTTATTTTTGTTTTTTTTGTTTTATAGCATTTGTTCAAAAAATAATATAATAGCGAAAAGCAACCGTCAAAAGAAACAACAGAACTGAATCTTGCTAGTGTTGAAAAGACCAATCTTCCCTTCTTATTTCTTATTTTGGTTTAAAATTCCTTTTTAAAAATTAATATTTTTATTACTAATATTATTTTTATCATTTATTAATGTCTTTGATGCGTTCATGCGGATAAGATAAGCATTAAACAAATCCGTTTTGTGTTTTTTGCTTCAATGCGGATTATGTGTCATTGTCTCCGACCGGAGCAGTCTGTATAAATAACTTCTCTAACTTCCCCTAATCATGACAATTTCTGCTTCTGCTCACTGTCAATTTAAGGTATGCTCCCTTTTAATGCTCTTCTTTGTTTTTATGTAACTAATTCTGGATTTGGGTAGTGAAAGTTTTGTGCTTGTTCTGGAAGAATGATCAATTCTGCTTCGGTTTCTCTATTTTAATTCCCAAAACATGCATGTTATGCATTTGATCAAAATTAAACATGCTTGGAATCTGATCCATACGAATGTTTTTTCATTTTGGAGTCTTTTAAATAAAAATACGTTTACTTTCTGACAGAATCGAGATTCAAGAGGGAAATACTGCATCTTGAACCATGGCAAGAAGTAGGCAAATTGAACCGAAAGTTACTAAAAAGGACCATGGGATGAAAAAAAGGAAGCTTGATTTGGTACTGAATTTGCTTTCCAAACCCCTCAAGCTATTATTTTTTATGCTTTTCTTTGAATTTGTATCCTGGTAAGTCTAACTTTGCAGTCAGTGTTACTATGTCGTCCATATCTATGTCCATTATAAAAGAAGAAGGAGAAGGAGAAAGTAAAATTCTTGTCAGGGGTGTTAGCAGAGGTGGAGGCTATGCAAACAGAGCTTATAGAGGACATGGGCACCAACTCAAACCGAGAAGACCTGCTTCTGAAATGCCACCAACTCAGGGGAGTCAACATTCAGTGGGCACTGCTAAATGCTATAATCGAAAACTACATTGATGGGATGCTTGGATTTTTGGTGGCTGATGAAGACAAAGGCAGTTGATAGTAGTTGCTTAATGTTTTATAATTTCTTTGTTTAGTATTAATTCTCTGTATTCATACAGCATATTAATATTAAAATTGGATAAAACTTGCATGAACTTCTTTATGTAAAATTATTTTTTAAAAATAATTTAATAAAAATTCTAATAAAAATTTTAAATCAATAAATTAATAGAATTCAATGTAAAGATTAATAATATATAAAAAAATAATTAAAAATATTATATATAATTTAAATTTGATCGATACTTATTTAATAGTAAAACTTTTATCAATATTTTTATAAAAAATATTTATTTAAAAATATATACAAAATTTATTTAAATTTTATATACTTAATTTATGTAATAAAATATTTTAATTTATCATTTTTAATTTTAATTTCAATTTAATTAATTTTAATTAAAAAATTTCATAAAAATCATCGTTCATTTAAGTTTTTCTCGTTAAAGTTTCATTTGTTGTTAATTATTATGGATTATGTCAGCATATGGACTTGAAAGACTTCTAATATTATTTTATCAATTGTTTTATGCCCTTCTTTCATCACCTGTCTTCTTGTTTCCATTATTTTGTTCACCGATTAATTGTTAATAAATGATTTGGGCAATGTTTGGTAACTTTATAATAGTATCATGATAATATAATTATGGAGGTAATTTTATTATCAAAATAACTTTATTATTGGCATTTTAAAATTATTTTATTTGATTAATAATTATTAATTTTTAGAAATTAAAAATTATTGTGATTAGTAATATTAAAAATCAATTATTATTTTATTTAAAAATACATAAACAACTATATAATAGTTATATAAATTAATGACTTTAATATTATTGATAATAATTTATAAAATATTACTAATATTTTATTTATTTTATAATAAAATATAATTCAATTATTAAGATAATAAATATATTTATTAATAGATAAACTAATTTTTATAATATAAATTATGTAAAAAAAATATTGAATTAGAAAACAAAATTAATCTACTCAATTCATAATAAAAAGAAAAGAAAAAATATGCAAATTATTTTTTAATTTGTTGTGATTAATATTAATTTGAAAATATAAAAAATTATAATATAAAATAATATAATTAAGTTTGAGAAGAAATAAGTTTTTAATTTAAATATTAAATAAGAAATGTTGATTATTTTTAATTTTACATATAATTTTATTTCGGAGATAAAAGCTTTTTACATTTTTAGATGGTAATTAGATCATCTTCTATCATAATGGTTTTAGGACTTACAAATGAAAATTTTAAAAACTTCAAAAAAGAAAAAATCATTACAAATTTTTTTGACTAGGTGTGATTGGCTATTTAAATAATTTATCTTCTCAATAAAATTTTAAATTTAATTAAATTTTATTAAAAATATAATTTTTGGTATGATTTGTGAAAACAAATTTAGGTTTGAAAGTATGATTAAGCACAGAAAGATTAGCATCCATATAATGCTCATTTTAAAAACAGTACCAACTAATCATATATTATCCTTTAGTATTGATAAAAGCTATCTTAATTTTAATAATTAAAATAATTCTTTTAATTTCAATTTTTTTGTAATAAAATGAAAATTTTTAGTTTTGAAAAATATTTTGAATTCTTCAATATTTACATAGAATTTCTAAAAATATTTTTTCACTCGGAATTTTCATAATAATCTTCAAAATCTAGTGTAATATTTCCTATAAAGAATAATTGTTGAGAATCCCTTCAATATCTAGATAAGGTTCCAAATTTTTGTTTTTAGTTAGAAATATTAACTTTTTGACCGCTAGACAAAATTTTTAAAAATGTCAAAATGCAAAGAGTTATCACTAATTTTTTTTATTAGGTGTGATTTGCCAACTAAAAAAACTTATTTTCTTAATAAAATTTTAAAATTTATTATAATTTATTAAAAATAATTTTTATTTGGCCTGTGAAAACAAATTTAAATTTAGAAATATAGTTATGCATGCGAAAGAATTAATTTTCCCATAATGTTTATTTTTAAAATGGTACTATCTAATTATATGTTATCCTTTATGTTAGCTTTTTAGGTAAAATAATGATCCAAGAGAGGGGTGAATTAGATTTATCCAAGTTCTTTCCAAACAATGATTTCAAAATAATTAAATGAAAAATTAAAATCAATATCACAATATGATGCAAATGACAATAATTGATATATCTAAAGTAAATATAATCAACAATGAAAGTAAAGAGATAGGGATAGAAAAATCAAATATAAAGATTTATAGAGGTTTGCTCATTCTCTAGAAGGCACTTATGTTCTCTCTCTTGGTTGTCCAAACCAAGCTTTAATCCACTAATTGAAGAAGAACTCTTATAAAATATAAACTTATTTGTGCTAAATCTCTATCTTTTTCTTAAGACTTAGATAACAACTTTTATTCTTATAATATCAAAGGATACCTCACTTTTTGCTTACAAAATAACCCAAATGATTTTTGCAAACTAAAATAACTCTCAAGGTTGAATGTTTGCTTAATGAAGTACAAAGAAATTTGATGAATGAATAACACAATATAGCTTGGATATAACAAATACAAAAGATATGGATTTTAAGTTCTAATGACTCTTGATTTTTTGAAAAAATAAAAATATAGTTTGTTGGTTCTTACGCTCTTGATTCATCAATCTTCTTGGTGTGTTGGAGTGCTCAATTTATAGAGGAATTGAGGAACTAGCCGTTAGGGATCATTTGGAAAAAGAAATGCCCGTTGGAAGATTGAAAAAACTAGTCGTTGGAGTGTTTCTAGGCATAGGTGATCGATCCTTTTTTGGTACCAATCAATCCCTTTTTTAGGTGATTGATCCCCTAGTCTGGGTGATTGATCCCTTTTCAAATCCTAGAGCAAAAGTTTCATTCTAGATAAAAAAAAACTAATCAATCTCTTTTAAAGGGGATCGATCCTATCCAGCAAAGTGGTTATTTCCTACTTTGCACTCTACTCACTAATTTGCTCATATCTTGAGCTATACAAATCCAAATGAAAAAGTATTTTCAAGATTTAAAAACTAGACTTAAAGGGCTTTCTATCCATATAAAATTCATCACCTAATTCATTGTATACAAATTATAGTGAATTTTCAAATCTACCCCTTCTATAGTTTTTAGATAACTATAAAATGTTTAATAAAAATTCAAAATTTTTTCTTAAAAAATTTGGATTTTAATTTTGTTTGATCCATTAGAAAGTAGAATCAAAGAGCTTTCTAACCATATAAAATTTAAATATTAAAATTTTGTGAATTAATACAGAAAAATAAAACAAGTTTAATATTGGAAAACTTTATTCTTATAAAATAACTTTCTTAAATTAATCTATTTCTCAAAACTAATATTATCAAAATTGTATTAAGTCTAAAATGAAGTTCATTTTAAAAACAACAATTGGACTTTCATTTAAGCTCAAATAAATAATCTTTAAAGATATTTTTAATTTGAGAAATAAGAAAATATAAAGAAAGTTTTGTTTAAATTTTGAAAATCATATTATTTATTTAGTACCAAAATATAAAGCTTAAAAACATATGCCAAATAAATCTTTTTCAAAATCTTAATCAAGCTTATTTTGTTTAATGTTTTGTTATTTCAAAATAAAGATCAATTCAAAGCTAACAATAACCTCTTTTTTATATGATAAAACTTAAATATAAATTTACTGGATAAAAAAAAAAAAACTTTCTTTAAAATGTTTAAGATTTTGAAAAATATTTTGAAAAACTCCCCCCTTAAATAATGCATAGCAAAACTTCCCCTTAATTAATACATCCTAATCCAACATAACTCAACAAACATATGTTAGTCAAATATATGAAATAAGCATAATCAAACATATGCATGACAAGCACAAGCAAATTTATTTATATGATATTTTTTTTTTGTCATAACAAAAAGGCATGAGCATATAAACACAAAAAGGCATCATTAATAAATATATTAATAAAACATTACTCCCCCATTTTGTTTAAGCTTTTTGTACCAAATGTTAACACTTTTATACCAATTACTGTAAATATGCAAGAAGAAATAGCCATAAACTCTCTCCTTTTTTGTCATAGCAAAAGAAAAAGACATCAATTCATGGTATGTGATAAAATGCATGATATCAATAATATCAAGAGTATTTTTGAATGCATGTAGTCCAATGTAATATGCACAATGAAGTTCACATACATATATTTAAGCACAAAAGCGTAAAAGTATCCAATTAAAATGTTATAGCACAAAATCATTCATTCAACCTAACCACATGAAATTTATGAACAAAAGAATAATAAATGATATACAACATGCTCATAAAATCACATTATCATAAAACATACTTAGAACCCAAAACATTAATAACAATTAAGCATAAATTCAAATACATGCCTACAAGCTCATACTAATTATTAAGGATATCAATTGTTAAAGATATGTTATCATAAAGCATACCAATTGTTATAACAAAATAAATTAAGCAAAATTATATTCTAAGATTTCTCTTCATTTTCAAAATAACGATTAATCAATTTAAGGCATACATAAATTTACATGAAAGGTACAAGCTATATCAAGGATAGGCACGTAAATAAGCATCTATGAAAGTAAAAAAAAAAAAATCTTTGGCAATTTTGATACCAATTGTTAGCAATTTTATTTCAACAACTTTCATAGAGCACATATACTTCAAGCATATGAAAGATTCATATAATACATGCATAAATGATAATAGTAATCTTTCATAAGCTATCCTATCTAAATAAAAACCCAAAGCTCTTATGTATATAATAAATCATAAGTACTAATGAGCAATAAGGTTCAATCATTATGGCCTAACAAATATTATATAAGCATGATTTTCTAAACATGATGAGCACACATGCTATAGCAAAGAAATAATGAAAGTATAATTATTCAATTATAATCCAAATTATTTCAATACATAGCAAAGTACTTAACTCAAACATATGCAAGAATCCAATCATATATTTTAATCAAAATCATACAAGTATATGCAAAATACATAAGCAATATACCTAATTCAAAAAATATGCAAGCATTTAGGCTCAATTTGGTACATGCCATATCAATGATCTCAATCAATAAACATGTATATAAATTTCAAACTTATAATTCATAATCTATGAGTCAAATCAATTTAAAGATCAAGAAAGCAAAATAGCCAACTCATAGCCATGTTCAAAGATTCATCTTAAACAAATATTCATGTAAAAAAAATTATTAATTACGTGAAGGCAATCAAGAACTAGGCATGAATATTAATCAATCTAAGCATTTAATAAAGTTAAGATGAATTTTATCAAGTAGCTTAGTTATTAATTTATGCAAAGTGTTCACAAATTCAAACATAATATCTCATTTTTGCACATATCAAAGTAATCATTTATCAAATCATGCATTAAACATTATAAATCATATGCATATAGCATAGATTCAATACAATTACCTCTATCATTATCAAGCTATGTTGATGTGCTCATTTGGTTTTGAGTTTTCCATTCTAAAAGTTTTGAGCAAATCTTTTATATACTTGAGCTTGATTAATGAAGATGATTTGCTTACTATACTTGAAACTTCAAAAAGAATATTAACTCATTCATGCTCATTTCAAGTTCTCCTAGCATAGACTTAAAAAATTTCTTAACAAAAGATTTTCATTAGAAGCATCAAGAAAATCAAATGATAAAAATTTTACTAATTGTTAGAAAACAATTCTATATTCTAAGTCATTATAGGCAAAGAAAATTTATTTACTAAGCATAAGTTGCCAATTGCAAGGGAGATATATTTCATAAAAAATACTTCATAAACTTATTCTAAAGGCCGTGTATCAAATCAAACATCAAATAACTCAATATTAGAACTAAAGCAAAAGTTCTCAAGTAATGAGGAAAACATGAATGCTTTCTAGATCATTTAGAAATAATGAACACAATGAAGACATATTGAATATTCATGTATTTTCAATAAATCACCAAAGAATATGTCAAAATAAATGTTAGGCCATATGAAAATAAAAAACTCAAGGAAGATATATTTATCATCAAAAACATATTTAAAAAAAATTTAGCACAAAAGCATAAATATGTCTACACAAATTATAGGCCATAATCAATAATGACTTAAGCTAAAAATAAGCATAATAAGAAAATCATTTACTTAAGTCATATTGCAGCCATGTCAAGTCAAGCTAAATAACATTTGTCACATAAGCACACATACTTAATAAGAGCAATAGATGAATCAACAATATCTATCACTCAAGAACAAGTAGTTCATCAATTCAAAATTAAAATAAGAAAAATTAAGGAATAAAACAATTAAGTACAAGATCCAAAATATTTTACAAAATTAATAAATTAATTTAGCACAAGAG
The DNA here is from genome assembly GCF_002303985.1 of Durio zibethinus. The sequence continues at coordinate 13,990,740 of NW_019167993.1, forward strand.
CAAGTATATTTAAGACCATTTTAAAAATCAAGAGATAAAAAATTTAAGCACTTTTAAATTACAAGGATTAAGTTCAAGTTTAATTAATGATCATATAAATACATATCTTGATCAAGATCATAAATAAACTAAAAATCAATGTATATCTTTTAAGCATAAGATGTTCATCAATTCACCAACATCATAAATCAAGAATCAAAACAATTATGTATAACACAATTAAGTTTAAAGAATTCACAAGATCTAAGCATTTTAAACAAATTAAGCAATTTTAAACATCATGGTCATATAGGCAAGTTCAACAATCATAAATCAATATGTATAAAAATCACAAAATCATTTACATCATGCCAAAATCATTCAAACAAATATATTTATGCAAAATAACATAAGATAAATCATTCAAAGTTTAATATTTCTAAGATTTTTATTTTTGATATTTTAAAGCTCATTTTTGCTTGAAAAAGACCTTAATAAATCTTATAACTAGTCAAATTCATTTTTAACCAACTTGAACCATTCCAACAAATTTTAAATGACAAAACAAAGTTGTTCAAATGATCATTTAGCATTTAGAAACAAGGAAATAAAAAAAGCAACTCTTAATCTCATATTTCCTTGAAAAAGGCTATTAAGAAAGGCAAATATATTTAAACACACATTTAAGCTCTTCAAACCATTTAGAAAATTTTTGTATCACACTTTGAGAAAGTCCAAATAGTTTTTATGCCCATAAATGTTCAAAAATAAGATTTGATATTTTAAGCTCTACAATCCTTTGAAACTTGCATATAAAACTTATGAAAAATTAAACCCATTGCAAGTTATCAAGTTTTTTTTATTTGAGCAAGTTTAAATCATTCAATTCAAGATATTCAAATTCATTTTACAATTAAAAACTTGCTAAAACAAAATTTCATATTTTAAGGCTTGACTCTAGAAAAAATTACTTTCAAAGCAAAACATAAAATTTTAAAATCATTAAACTTTGAGTGCTTCCTCTAAGTTTGTGTATAAATATAAAAATAATTTAGCACAATTTTAATCATATGAAGCACCAATAACAATTTGACAAAGCATGTATGATATCATCAATATCCAACATTTATATACATAATTATGCACAAAGCACAAGTTCTTAAAATGTCAATTTCATAAATAATATCAAAATATCAAGATCATTCATGCAATCCCAACATTAAGAGCATCAACATGTAATCCTACAAATTCATTAGAGCATTCATGAATTCTTCTAAAAATGTATCTTAAGCAAATAAGTATTAAACACAATATCAACAAGCATATGAAATATATTAAAATCATACAAAAAAATGCATACTTAATTCAAGCTTACATGTATCAAATAAAATTGATATATTCAAGATATATCAATAAAGCATATACAAATATCCATTAAGCACTCAATGTTCAACAAGAATAGGCAACCAATTTCATATTCACTTAAAATAAAAGTTTAGAGGTTACCCATCTTTATTATGTGTCTAGTGTATTCAATTTTTAATCTTATATTATAACTCCTTGCTCTAGCACACCTATAAGAGACAATCTCATTTGATTTTTGGTACCAAAATTGCTTTAGGTCCTTGAGAGTTAGTCACAATATCTCTTGTTTCTTTTGAAATCCATACTTGCTTAATTTTAAATGAAACTTTTCTCTTTATGAGAGAAGTATGGATAATATGATCATAAAAATTACAAAAATTATATTTAATCATTTTAGCACTTAAACTATTATCTAAAAACTCTTGTTTTCTATTCATCAAAATATCAAATTTCTTTTTCAAATCAATTTTTTTTCTAAAATTTCATACATATTTTGAGAGGTTTTTAAATCTATTTTCACCCTTTTCATTTTTTTTTCTAAAACAATTTTTGCATTCATCAAAAATTTAAATCTATTCTCTACATTCAACTTTGAAATCATTTTGTTATATTTCAATCTCATTGACTCAAATTCCATAACTAACTCATTAAAGGCATATTGCAATTCATCAAAAGTATATGAATTTGAATAAATTAAATTAGAGTTTACCTAAGGCTCTTCAAAGCTATGAGACATGATGCATTTTGATTGAACATTTATCTTTCATATAGCTCATCCAACTTCCTTCATATCTCATTTGAAGTGAAGCTATTTGAGACCAAATTAAAGTTGTAAGAGTCAAGAGCTCTATAAAGTAAGCACTTTGCCTTGGCATTATTCATCACTTGTCTCATATAGTTTGCATCATTTGAAGAAATTTCAAGCCTTTCTCTACCACATTCTAACCTTTAAAATCATGGGCTATTATGAATAACTTTATCTTCATTTTTCATTCATAAAATTTAAATTTATCAAACATGAGAGCTTTGAGGATTTTCTCACCATCTTGAAACCTAAATCGAGTCATAGGATCTTTACTCGAGGTGGTTAAACCTACAAAAAGATATTAAAGTTCTGACACCAATTATTAGCTTTTTCAGTGAGATGGTGATCCAATGAGGGTGAATTGGATTTTTTCAAGTTCTTTCCAAACAATGATTTCAAAAAAAGTGATGAAAAATTAAAATCAAAATCACAATATAATGTAAATGACAATAATTGATATATCTAGAAGTAAATATAATCAATAATGAAAATAAAGAGATAGGGATAAAAAAATCAAACACAAAGATTTATAGAGGTTCGGTCTTTCTCCACAAGACACCTACGTCTTCTCTTCTTGGTTGCTTACACTAAGGCTTCAATCCACTAATTGAAGAAAATTTCTTACAAGATACAAACCTATCTTGTACTAAATCTCTATCTTTTTCTTAAAGCTTAAATAGCAACTTTTATCCTTATAATATCAAAATGATAGCTCACATCTTGTTTACAAGATAACTCAAATTATTTTTGCAAACTAAAATACCTCTCAAGGTTGAGTGTTTGCTTAATGAAATACAAAGAAATTTAATGAATGAACAACATAATATAGCTTGGATATAAGAAATACAAAAGATATAGATTTTAAGCTCTAACATCCTTGATTCTTTGAGAAAATGAAAATATAGCTTGTTGGTTCTTGCTCTCTTAATTCATCAATTTCTTGGTGTGTTGGAGTGCCTAATTTATAGAGAAATTGAAGAACTAGTAGTTGGAGATGGTTTGGATGAAGAAATGCCCGTTGGAAACTTAAAAAAACTAGCCGTTGGAGTGTTTCTAGACATAGGGGATCGATCACTTTTTGGTACCAACTGATCTCTTTTTTAGATAATCGATCTCCTAGTCTAGGTGATCGATCCCTTTTCAAATCCTTAAGCAAAATTTTTATTTTGGACAAAAAACCAATCGATCCCTTTTAGAGGGGATCGATCCTGTCCAGTAGGATGATTGTCTCCTGTTTTCTACTTTACTCACTAATTTGATCATATCTTTAGTTATATAAATCCAAATTAAAAATCGTTTAAAGATTTAAAAACTACACTTAAAGAGCTTTCTATCCATATAAAATTCATTGCACAATTCATTGTATACGAATTATAATGAATTTTCAAAACTACCCATTTTGTAGTTTTTAGACAACTGTAAAGTGTCTAGTAAAAATTCAAAATTTTTTCTTAAAAAATTTAGATTTAGATTTTGTTTGATCCATTAAAAAGTAGACTTAAAAAGTTTTCCAACCATATAAAATTTAAATATTGAAACTTTATGAATTAATACAGAAAGATAAAACAATTCAATATTGAAAAACTTTATTCTTGTAAAACAACTTTCTTAAGTTAATTTAGTTCTCAAAACTAATATTATCAAAATTGTATTAAGTTCAAAATGAATAAATTTACTTTAAAAACAACAATTAGACTTTTATTTAATCTCAAATAAATAATCTTTAAAGACACTTTTGATTTAAGAAATAAGAAAACATAAAGAAATATTTGTTTAAACTTTAAAAATCATATTATTTATTTAATACCAAAATATAAATTAAGCTTAAGAATATGTACTAAATAAATCTTTTTTAAAATTATGATTAAACTATTTAGCTTAATGTTTTATCATTTTAAAATAAAGATTAATTCAATGCTAATACTTTAGTATTAATAAAAAATATCTTAATTTTTATTTAAAACAATTCTCTTAATTTTCTTTTCGTAAAATTTGTTTAAGATATTTTAGGAATAAAATGAAAATTTATTGGTTCAATTCATTATTCAATTTTTTAAATTTAAAATTTTTGTTTTTTATATATTATTTTAATATAATTTTTAATGAATATATTTAGGTATAAAATAATTATTTTACTTTATAAAAATTTAAAATATATATGAAAATTAATAAAAATATATAATTAAGTTCGATTTTTTTTATTTTTTACTTTTCAATTCAAAATTTTATTTGAATTTAATAAATATTTAAAATCTAAATTTTATCCAAATTTAATAAAAGAATCGATCTAAATTAAATAAAATATTATAAATTTAATTTTTCCAAAAAATTTTCACCCCTATCTTTCACCTCATTAAAATAAAACTTTTGACTATGATAACTATTGTATTGTAGGCAACAAAATTCAATAAAACAGAAAACTCAAATTTGATTTCATAAATAAACCACCAAAATCCTTGCTATTATAATTAAAGCATAAAAGCTTTTGCACTTAATAACATAAGGGTTTACGTAAGCACTCGCATCGAGTTTAGTGATCCAATAACAACACGGCACATGAGCAACATAAACAAAGACAACATATCTATACAATACCCACTATCAGTGTCAGCAGTGAATCGTCTGAGACGCTCGATTTTGGATGATTTTCTAACTTAGGTCGAACGAATACCACTCGACTCTTGCGACAGCGTTTCGTAGACATCTCTTTCCGCACTGAAACCTCTTATTTTTTGTACCGGAATGTTTGGCTCGCGATATGAAATAAAAAACAAAAAAGTATTTTGTGTGAATAGAAAATAATAATAATAATAATAATAAAATTATAGAATTTGGTTTATTATAATAAAATAAAAAATGAATTAATATTGATATGTTTGATTAATTCAAAAAATATGAATGAAATTAGTTTAAAAATTTATTATAAAAATATTAATTAATTAATAAATAAAAGATTTATTATAATTTAAAATAATAATGAAATATTATTAATTGATATTAAATGTTAATATTTTAATTAATATTAATATAGTACAACTAAATATTAATTTAATCATATTAAATATTAATTAATAATATTTTATATTCATTTAATAATATCAATAGCAATATTAATTTAATATTATTCAATATTAATTTAATAATATTATCTATTTTATAATATTATATATTAATTAAATCATGTTAAATATTCAATTTAATAACAAATATTAATTAAATAATCTTAAATCTTTTAAGCTTTTGCTAAATATTAATTTAATATTATTTAACTAATGTTATCATATTTTGTTATTATTTTAATATTATTTAAATATTCATTATTAATTTAATAATTTTTAAAAAAATTAATATTAAGTTAATAATAGTTTAATTTTATAATACTATTTTAGCAATATTTAATATTAAATATTAAATAAATAATATTTAATATTTTAATAATATTTAGACAAATATTAATTTAGTAATACTTTCATATTTAATATTGTTTGAAAATTATTTTAATATTAAGTATTAGACATTAAGTTTAACAATGTTTTAATAGGAAATATTAATTTAACAATATTTAGTATTTCATATTATTTTAATAATATTTTAATAATAAATTTTAATGTAATAATATATAAATAATTTAATAATATTTATGTTTATTTTATTATTAAATATTAAGTTTTTTAAAATTTGATATTATTTAAATAATATTTTAATACTAAATATATTTTAATAATATTGTAATATTTGATATTATTTTAATAATATTTTATACTAAATATTAATTTAGTAATATTTTAATATTTAGTATTACTTTAATATGATTTTAATATTTTATATATTTTAATAATATTTGAATATTACATATTATTTTAATTGTACTTTGTTATTTTAATATCAATTCAATAATATTTTAATGTTATTTAACTAATATTATCATATTTTGTTATTATTTTACTGTTATTTAAATATTCAATTTTAATATAATAATTTTTGAAATTAAGTTAATAATATTTTAATATTAATATTATTTTAATAATATTTTATATTAAATACGAGTTTCATAATTTTTAATAATTTTTAATTAATTGATATAATATTTTAATATTAATTAATTATTAGAATTTAATTTCATTAATATTAATTAATTACATAATTAAATATGTAAAGATAAAATTGGTATTAATTAAATATATAAGGATAATATTGTTAATAAATATTATATTTAATTCCTGATAAATAAAAAATTACAGTTCTTACAAGAGAATAAAGAATTGCTGTTCTTTATTTTTAAAAAATTGAGATTTCATGAAATAATTATTTTTTAAAAAAGATAATTAAATAAAAAAATAAAAAGACAGTAAAATAAAAATGAAATTACAATTCAGAAAAAAAAAAAAAAGCTGTAAAAGAACCCGTACTTTTATTTTCCCGTCAATTCTTTTATTACTTTTTGGTAGTTTCGTGGAAAGATCGTCTTTGCAAGGATCCAATAGATGCTTGTTTTTATATGGAGTACGGTTATATAACCAGGAAGTCATTGAATAATAATTGAGTCCATCGCCGAGGGAAGATCGATTGCTAGGCTTCTTCGACTCTGTAAAGAAACAAACGAATGGCCAAAACCCTATCTACCCAGACACCGACGCTACGAAAGAAACTGGTATAGACTAAGAAATTTCATTTCTATTTTCTAATACTAGTAGTTCTTTATCCTTTTTTTTTTTTTCATGGATTTTCATCAGGAAAGCACATAATTACTGTGTAGTTAAAAGGTTTTCTAAGGCTTTGAACATCATTCTTCATTTTGATAACCCTTCGATCTTGTTTGATTCAAGGAAATTTTGAAGGAAAAGAAAACGAAGGAAAATAAAATAAATTTTCTTATTTTGTTTGGATTTATAATTTCTCTATAATAATTAATTAAGAATAACAACTCAAGCCATCTATGAATATGAAATAACATTGAAGATTAGATAAGTTTCAAATGAAATAAAATACTCCTGAGCTCCACAATCCAAAAAAAAAGAAAGGAAAAGTTTGGAGTTTGAACTTTGAAAGCAGAAACAGAGCACGACAAGAGGTTCTTCCTTGGGTTGAAGAGAAGCCTCAAAAAATTTCCCCTTTTCTTTTTTGTACTCCATTTTTTATTGGAAAATAAGATAAAAATTATTTTAAAATTTCCTTAATCTTTTGCTTATTAAAATTTTCCTTGAGATTTTTCACAGTAATAAAACATGAAAAACTAAAATACAAAAAATTTATTACTTTTCTCTTATAGTTTTCCTAAACCAAACAGAGCTTCGAGTTTGATAATAATGTAGTAAAATAAAAATTCTACGTTAATTTGATATTCCTTCTAATAGTCACAAGTAGAGATGTCCAAATTTGAGCCCAACCAATCGCTAATTTGACCCAAAGCTAAGCTAGGCTGGGACAAAAGTTTTAGATTCACGGCATGCTTCGGTCTTTTTTTTTTTTTAATTATAAATATATATATATATATATATATTCATATGATTTTTTTCATTTATTAATAATAAACTGATGGATCAAAGTAAGTTTGGGCTTGACTTTGGACATGGTCAATCTGGTTCGCCGGTCCAAGCCCAACCGAAGAGTTAAAAGGAAAAAGTTACCCTTTGTTGTTTTTTAATGAAAAAATTGTCAATCTTTTATATAGTTCTATGATGGACATTTTTGTCGCAAGTAGAGATGTTCAATGGTTGGGCCAACAACCCCAATCTCATATACGTGACCCAAGTCCTGGATGTGGCTTGAACTTAAGTTTTAGGTCCAAGCATGACTCGTCCTGAAAGTATGACTTTTTATATAAATAATATAATAAAAATTTCTTTAATATTTGAAGAATAAAATAAAAATAAATGGCCAAATAAAATAATCTAAATAGCTCAGGACTTCACTTTAGAAATGGTTAGTCCAATAGGTCGGCGGGTCTAATTCAATTCATGACCACTTATAATCGCAAGCTCAAGGATCAAGCCAATGAAGATTTTTATTTTTATTATTCACATTCTTTTTATTTATCATTGATCTCTTTTGGGGTTTAGAGGAGAAATTAAAGATAAGCAGTGGCTAGTGACATAATAGTGATATAGGTTTTTTTTTTTTTTTTTGCAGAAATGAAAGTTAGAAGGAAGCATTCGTTGGTGTTGAAAAGGAATTGTGGTAATATATAGTTGCATTATTTGATTTGCTAACTTTCTTGCTTTTGTCAATATCATCTTGCTTGATCTAATTCCAGTTGGCGTTTACTGATAATTATACCATTTAACAATGAAAAGGAAAAAATGAATGCTATAGAACAGTGGTAGCCATTTTGAGAGCTAGAACTGAACATGGAACGGTCTGAACGGAAAGCCAAGGCAAGGCTGGGAAAGCTTCAGCGGAGAATTTCAGAAACCAGAGAAGCGAACCGTCAAGCAGCAATGAACAACGCTCGGATCCAACTTTACATTGATGCTATCCTTCATCATTTGGGATGGTAATTGAATTGTTTCTATTAGTTATTGAGTTTATATTCAATATACTGTTAACGTATGAATTATATAATCTTTTAGTAAACTTAGACTATATGATATGTTCTTTTATTAATGAGAAAGTTTTTATGTATTTATTTTTAAAATTTGTAAAAATTTATGCTTATTTGTTTATGAATTATTATTAAAAGTATATACACTAACAAGTTATCAAATTATAATTTTTAACTTAATTTATATAGTAAAAAAATTAATTTTTATAGACTTGATTTTTGGTATTTATTATGGAATCTTCACGCAATTTAATTATAGTTATACCATTTTAATTCATTATAAATAAAAAAATTATTTCCAAATATTCAAAATGGATAAATCTGATTTTTTATTAATAAATTTGATATTAATTCAAATTTGAGAAGTATAATTAAACCACATCAAAATTGTTCATGAAATCTAGTTAATTGATTAGAACTCTTGAAAAACGTTTTAACTATATGATTTTATTTTTCATTTTATCATTTGCAGATTAAATTTTCTTGATGAAAATTGCTTGGGTATAAACGATTACCGTCCGTTCACACCGCCTTCCACCAGCGAGATATGATTGTCTTTACCGTTGATTTTTTTTTGTAATATACACATCCCTATCCATATAGGTATTTCGAATTCGTCTTCATCTCAATTTGTGTATATTTAATAGGTAAAAATAATCATTGATATGTATTTTGTTTGAAAAAATAAAAAAGTAAAAAGTCTTTATTTTTATCTTACATATTTTTTTATAAATGTATTTTTAAATACAAATATATTAATTTTAATTAATCTAAAATAAAATTTATATTATTATACAAATATTAATTTATTAAATATATATAAATATATAAGATATGGGACAACTGCTATATTATCTATCCCTTATTCATATCTAATAAAAAATTTTAAATTATATACTTAATTTTGTTTCCATTTCTAAAATTAAGTATCGATCTTTATTTTCGTTAAAATAAAAACCAATTATCCATTTGAATTGGGTAAGATTAACATGAGTAGTATTACTTTTTTTTTTTTTTTCAGATTTCTGCTGACTAAACCTCACTTTTAAATTCTTACTAATGAAATTATTTAACTTTTTATATTTAATTTTATTAAAAAATTTGTTAATTTTTTATTTTACTTTTATCAAATTTTATTTCTATCATTGTTTAATTAATGTACAATATAAAACTTAGCAGCATTAATCAAATAAATGAAATAATTATTATTATTATGCTAATGATAAACTCATTCACCATTTTAATCATTCTAATTTATGCTTAGTGAAAAATTTAAAATTTATCAATTGAATAAAAAATAGCATAATTTTTTAAAATATAATAAAAATAATGTAATAAAATATGTACTTGTAATTTTCATTTTAAAATTTAAAAATTCAATCAATAATATATAAAAAAAACATATGTTCGCATAAAAATAAATGATTATAATCTAAATTATATCTATTTGAGCATGAAGAAGTTCAAATCTAAAATAATTATAAAATAAAATGATTGAACTCAAATCCATATTAATACGAAATTACAAAAACATAAAATAAATTTTAACAATGAAAAGAAACTTGACTGGACCGCCATTATTTGCACCTCTAATTGCAAGTCGTATATAATAACAGCTTTTTTGCTTTTATGAATTGGCATCATAAAGAATTTCTTTAAAAATAAAATAAATAAAAACCCAAACTTTAAATCCGCCCTTAGCTTGATTGACCGATCAATAGGGATGTAATAGAGTCGAGTCGAGACGATACAATGAGAAGCTCGAACTCGAGCTTGATTCATAACTCACGGTTCGATACTCGGTTTGAACTCGATCGAATTTTATTTTTCAAGCTTAAGCTCGATTCGTGATCGAATTTGAGCTACTCGAACTCGTTCGATTAAGTTCGATTAATATATAAAAATAAGCTCGATTCGTATACTCGATAAGAGTTCGATTATTTATGTTCAAGCTCGAACTCGAATTCGAAATATTTTATTAATTAAAATAATAAAAATATATTTAAATATAAAAACTCGATTAGGCTTGTGAACTACTCGAATCGAATATAAGAATACTCGAATTCGGTTCGATCGATAAGTTAAACTATTCGAGTCCAGTTCGATTCGATAATAATCGAATCAAACCTAAGTAACTTACGAGTATTAATGTATCATTTACACCCTACCGACCAATGCCACTTTCCAAGGTAAGGCGCACGATACTCGCCGGTAGCAATTGTCAGTTGTTCGACATACTCTGAAAAAGACTGGTAGAAAGTTTTATCGCTTTTCCTATCACAAAACAATGTCCTCTTCGAACAGTATTGTTTTAAACTTGTTTAATTTCTTTGAGCATGAAGGAATCCCTCATTTTGCAGAGCTGAACATCATGGAACGGTAAATTTGCTCAATCAGGGGCGTGAATGGTCCTGCGGTAGAGTACTATGAGTGCTTGAAAGGGAGGTTCTCACGGAAGCCAATCCAAGCTTTGCTGCAAATGCATGTCCACACAGAAAACCCAATATCTTCTCACTCTGCTCCCAGACTATTCACGTCTCTGATTTGGGCCATTTTATTTGCGTCCATCAGAGGCCGTTCCATGTGGATCGTAATTTCTGATGTCAGCTCTGCTTGAAACTCCTTTTCCTTCACCTTTTGAATCAGAGTTGAAAGCAGTGCAGAGAGATCTATATCAAAACCCAGAAAAATAAATCTACTAAATGTTATGTTGGTAGTTTATAATATGGCACATCTTATATTAGATAAAAAGATTTAACTATTAAAAATAAAATTAATTTTTATATTAATTTAATTTATATTTTAAATAATTATATTTGAATAGAAATAATTATTATATGATAAATAATTATAACTCTTTGAATATAAATAGATTATTATTTATAAAGGTCATAATTATACAAAAAATCGTAACTATTTAAATAAAAATTTATATTTATTCATTCATTATAAATGAATCTTTTTGTATAACAATTTTTATTATTTTTAATTAAAAAATTTGAGGTTTTATTGTATCCTAAATGCCTAATTGCTTTTAAAAAAATATTTGTTATGCCTCAAAGCCAAAATTATTTTTTATTAATTTTCTTCTCTTATTTATTTTTTTAACAATTTAAAGGTAATTATGAAAATTTTTTTATATTTTATATGTACGGATATGCAAGAGAAAAAAAATTTAGAAATGCACTTATGAAATCCGAATTCTTGAAATAATTATAGACAAAGAGAAATAATTTTCTACCATGATATCAGATAAGATTTTCTTTAATTTTAAGCTCCGTTTATTTTGCAAAAAATGATTTTTGAAAAATAATTTGTAAAAAATATTTATATTTTTTGAATTAAAAGAGATTTTCTATTGTTTGGATAAATTAATGAAAAATATTTTTCTTTGCTTGGTTTTTTTTGAAAAATCTATTTTTTTCCAAATAATATTAATATAACTACTATAATATTAAAAATTATTTATTATTAAAATTATTAATATTAAAAAATAATTATATTTTAATAATAATATTTAATATTAAAATATCATGTTAATATAAAAAATACTAAAAATAAAAATATTTATTATTCTTTATATTATTTATTAATATATTAATTATTAATTATATTTATTAATATATTATATTAATAGTATATTATTTGTTAATATATTATAATATTATTTATTAAAATAATATAATATTATTTATTATTGTAATATTATTTATAAATATATTATATTAATAGTATATTATTTATTAATATATTATAATATAATATTACTTATTAACATAATATTATTTATAAGAAAATTTATGTTCAACAGTATTGATAAATAATTTTATTCATAAACAATTCTTTTTAAAAAAATGGCCTCATTTTTCATTGATCAATAAGTCATTTTTTATTGACTAGCTAGTTTTTTGCCAAACAAACACATGAAAATATGAAAATCATTTTTTAAAAATAATTTTCTACGAAACAAATGGAGTCTTTATTCAAAATTAATATATCATTAATTTATTTGTTGATTCTATTGCTTGAATCCAACTTCATGATTATTTTTCATATTACTTGGACTTTTGGAATTTATTAATTGTGCATTCCAAAAGTTTCATTGAAATAATTTTTTCAAAATTGTGGTTAGTAATAGTATGAAATTAATAGGTAGAATATATTGGCATGATTTATTTGTGAAATTTTATGTTACTATTTTAAACCGAATGTTTGGCCACCAAATTGGCTTAAATGTGCTATTCAAATTTAAATGAAAAAGGTAAATCATTAATAACATTAAAAGCTATTGCTAATTACCCATAATTTGAAGGCAAACCACCAATGTCTTATCAGCCATGTTTATGGATTTGAAAAGGTTTATCTCGGAATGCCAAGAAGAAGATAACAAGTTTGCAATTAAAACAATTTAAATAAAATTTGTTTTAATGCAAACAGAGATTATAAATAATTGTAAGGATATATGGGATTATTGTGCATAGATTAATTAAAAAAGGAAAATGCACAAATTTCCATGGATTTTTATAATTTCATGACAAGGATGAGTATTAGTTATGCACTCTTAATGTGGATTCGATAATGATGTTCTCTTACAATAGCCTTAATCCTTGGAATTGATCAATAAATGAATTATTCATGGAAAATGTGGTATTACTCTTAAATGAATAGTGCTTTTGATAAGTTTGAAAATTATTTATTTATAAATAATATACAAATAGTTTTTCTCAATAGTTTTGCATAAAAGTGATATTTATTTAATTTTATTTGATAATAATTATGCCTTGTATAAGTGATCTACATCTCATAATTTTAGTTTTGAGATATAGTGAAAATATAAAATTATATTTACTTTGAAAGTCATTAGTGATTCAAAGATTTTGTGAATATAAAAAAATTAAAATAGCTAGATGAATGCTATTTGACCCACTTGGGTGATGGACTTGATTTTGCTCATGGTAATAAATTGGTGAATGGTGTCTATGATGAAATAGATTCATAAGTTTTCATGAGTTATCATGAAAGTCTCAAAAATAGACTACAGAAAGCATGAGTATACTAAAAAAAAAAAAAGAAAATTGAGAGTGATTATATTTGACATCATTCTTATTGATGTATATTCTCATATTAAGTTCAAATAAAAGTTTTATGTTCATGTTTTCTTAAAGGTAGTAAGTCTATTTTATGTTCATGTTTTATTAAAGGTAGTAAGTCTTGTATGGTAAAATCAACTACTATCTACCAAGTGAAAATTGTTGAGCACAAAAAATTTCCTTAAATAAAGAACTTTCGAACTTTAAAGTTTAAAGTACTAAGAAATAAAGCTAAAGTTAGAAGGGTAGAATAAAAGGTAGAGAAAATTCAGATAGAAACTAAAACCTATCTTAACACCATTGAAACAGCCTTAGATTATTCACCATAACAAATGCCTATGTTTAAATAGGACGAAGTGACTATGAGTGGTGCGGTTTCACCCTTAGTGGTTGTCTCAATGTTAAAATTCACAATTTGATTAGGTATTGCTAATCAATTTATTTATATCATGAGAACTGAAATCAATTTCAAGGTCATGGTTTCGTCTTTACCAAAGAACTTTGTTCGAAGATAGTAAATGACCTTAGAGAATCAAAGCTCAAAATCTTGTCTAGTGTAAACTAACCTTTACTTTTTCACTTCAAATCATACCACGACTTTGTTTATAAATTAAAAGAGCATTTCTCTCCATTTTATTCTTAATGGAATGGAATTTATGAATAATTTGTATGTTCTGCATCATTAAGCATGCATCTAAAATGATATATGTCATTGGAAACCTTGGATAGTTTATTAACCATTAATGATGCATAATTTGTGTTATTAATCAAGCGTAAAAAATAAAGTAGTTCATGCTATTAATAAAAAGTAGGGAACGTTAACCAAAGAAGCATAGAATACAACCTAATCTAAATGGCTTACTTAAATGGTAGTTTATGAGATGCCTTTAAAGCATATTTACATTTCATACCTAAACCACATGGCATGATTGTGCGTGGCAAGCTAGACGTGAGTTTACATTATAAAATAATATATAATAAATATATCATGCATTTCAAATACATAATAAAATAATAAATATTCATCACCTTTAATAATAAATAAAATCTTAAAAATAACTAAATGAAATACATCATGCATTCTAAAGACTACATAATGCATGATCATAGATGATGAATATCGCATACTTATTAATTAATAAAAGGCTTAAGATGCCTAATGGTTTAGGATATATATATATATATATATATATATATAAATGGATCTCTAGTATGGAATCTTAGATGATTTGGGATACTGTGACAAAACGAGTGAACTAGGCCAACAATTTAGGTGGTTAGCTAATCAACAAATTGATGAAATGGTAGTGGTGAACTAAATGAATGGAGCAAATTGGTAGTAGTCAATAGATTATGGACTTTGAGTTGACTGATTAGATGAAGTATAGATCAACAAATATAGATAGATTATGTTGTTGGTCCCAGTTTCAGGATAAACAAGGTTTTAAGCTTATTATAAATTTGTTAAGAAATTTAAAAAATATTTTTGGGTGTTTTGGACGAAAAGCTAGAGCAATCTAGATTATTAATAAGAGTTTTAGTCTAACTAGGACTTTATAAGTTTCAAAAAAATTGGGATTCTTTGGGTTAGTGTTTTAGTTGGACTAGGACTCATTAGGTAAGAGTTTTTATTAAAATGGAATAATTTGGATGAAGTTTTAGTTGGATTGAAATTCTTAGGATAAAAGTTTTCTATAGACTTGAACTCGTTGGATAGAGTTTTGGTTGGACTAGAATTCTTTAGATAAAGTTTTGGTTGGATTGAAATTCAGAGATGATATGACAGTTATGATGTAGTTAGGCTGATGTGGCAAGGTTTGAGTTTGTAGTTTAGGTGAAAAGGTAAAGATAAGGTGGCAAGATAGTTTGGTTAAAGGGGTGACTTGGTTGGCAGTGATAGTGTTGATTGGTTAATATCAATAGGCAATAAATGATGAAGGTTATTGCAATAGATGATGATGGTAATGAAAGCAAAGTGGCGTTGAGCCGATCGATGGTGAAAGCTATCAATTGGTGGTGCTTGGTAGGCTAAGGATAAGACAAAGATGATGATCAAGTAAAGGTTTAGGGTTTTTAAAGTTTTAAACAATGTTTGCTAAGAAACTTTGAGGCTTTAGGTGACCTAGCTAAGCTAATTTAAGTCTTTAAGGGAATCCTGAAGACTAGCAAGAGGGAGAAAGCTTTTAAAAGGAGAAAATAGATAGGTTTTTCAGTTGGTTGTTATTGGTAAAATTAAAGAACAAAAGAAAGCTATTTATAGTGGAGAGATAAAGGAAAGATAGGTGCTAACCAAGTAATGAAACTTCATCAGATGAGAAAGATAGTCTTAGAGATGAGTTATTAAAAGATTTTCAACAAAAATCTCATTTATCATCCAGATTATCTCTCTGTGAGATTCATTTCATATTTTTATCCTAAAAAATTCAATTATTAGTTAGTAATATCATTTTGAAAGGATCAATCTCAAAAATACAAAATTAATCATGAAATTTAGGTAAAAATAAAATGGGCCAACTAGTACATTTGATTGTCGATCGACACTCTATTTCTAAAATTGTATATATGTCTAATTTTAAATTGCCATAACTTTTTCATCCTATGTTTAAATTAAGTGCTTTATATATAGAAGGGTAGTTTAAAGAGTCTAGGTTCTATGAGATGGTTTCACTAAAAAAATAAATTAATTTACACGATATGCTAAAAATACTAAAAGTAGGTTAGATTTCAGAATATGCTTTAAATTTCAAGCATATCATTTTGAATACTAAAAGAAAGGGAATTGTATGCTTTTTTTTTTTTTTTTAACAATGTAAGGGTAACTTAAGAATTCCAAGTATTTGAATAGTTTTAAGACTCAAAATTAGATAACTTCAAAGATCGAGCTTAAAGTACTCAACATGGTTTCAAAGTCAACTTTAATTCCTAAATATCATATTTATTTTGATTTGCCTAAAAATGATTTTAAGTGTCCAAAACCTTTTGAAAACTTATGTTATTAGGGTGCAATTAGTAGACCTCAATGGATAGATTAAGATACCAATTGAGTTGTAAGCTAAGGTAGCATACTAAGGTGATTGAATGCTAGATGTAGATGACTTCTACGTGTTAGATCATTTTATCTAGTTCAGACAGTTCAATGTCAATCTCAATTTTTTTGCGATTGCTTTGTCTATAGTTTTTTAGGCCAAAGAAGAGGGGAGTAAATGAATCAAATATAAACAAATGAACATATATCCGGGGTTTGTTCATTTTATTTTTAAAGGTGTTTAGGCTTGGTTTTTGTTTAGTAAGAAAATTACTCTATTCGTTTGAACATGGTTTGTTTAAATAGTAGGATGTTTGTATTTGATTTGTGTTTAGCTCGATTAAGTTAAATGAACTTGTTTGTGAACATTAAACGAACAAGTTCATGAATGACAAATAAACCATAACCAAAAAAATTTAAACAAATATAACTTAATTGGACATAAACAAATTCTAAATGAATATAAACAAATCCTAAAATAAGATTAAGGTAAAGGATAAAAATGTAATTTTGTTATTATTATTACTAAATAATAAATAAACTTTAAACAAACATAAATAAATGAGTTTTAAATAATCCTCAAATAAGTTTGTTTGCAAACATAAATGAACCAAACAAGCCTATGTTCGTGTTTTGTTTGTTTAATAAACGAATGTAAAAATGCTATTTAAGATTGTTTGTTAAGCTTAATAAACAAACATAAACATAAAGAAAACCAAACATGTTTGCAAATAGGTTTGTCGAAAGCTCTATTCGTTTACACTTTTACCAAAAAAAAGGTAGATGTTCTCATTACTTCACCAAACATGGCAAAATGGAGATTGTCATTGAAATTTTAGGCAGAAAGGAACAAAACCTCAACTAGAGTTAGTTAAAGAAAATATCATTTTTAATAAGCCAAAAAAAAAGATGACTCGACACATGAAACTTCTTTACATCTATACACACATGGATAGCATTGGCATCAACAAGGTTTTAGCAAACAATGGCATTGCCTTCAACATTCTACCTTATACAATCTTTAAAAACCAAGTAAGTCAGTAGGTGATTTAATTTACACTGGTGTTATCATGAGTGGTGTTTCACATAAATTAAGTAGGACAAAATTATTTTTACTTATCAAGCTCACAATTGGGAAAAAAAAAACTTTTTCATCAACCTTCTTCACAATATATTCTTTTTCTATCTATTATAATATATATGATAAACTAAAATCATTATTCAAGATCAAGCAAAATATACAAGAAATGCCTTCAAAGAGGTCTACCAAGAACTCATACGACCAAATGTGATCATTCCATTAGTTTGAATGGAGGCACATCGATCATAAACAAACTTTTATCCTTTCTAATGGATGAAAAATGGGGTAGAAGAATTTACGATTTTGACAAGAAGTTTAGAGTCTAAAGAGCAACAAGACAAAGGTTTTATGAACATTATAGACAAGAAACTTGCAAATCTACTAGAAGTTCTTGTGGAAGAAGTTAATCAAGAAACAAAAATACTTTAGTTTGACAAATAGTTTATAGAAAACCATATTGAAATGGCTCTACTTGCCAAACAGAAAGATTACTTAATAGCCTATACTTTTAAATAATATGAGAGGCCATTGATATTAGGTATAAAGACCAAGATTTCAACAAAACTAGAGGAAATTATGTGATTATAGGTAGGGTTGGCATCGGGTCGGGTTCGGGGCGGGTTTTGCTCGCCCCGAACCCGACCCGACTTTATCATCAATAAACCCGACCCACGACCCGACCCGAAAATTTTTTATTTTTTCATACCCGACCTCGACCCGAACTTGATATTATATAATTCGTACCCGATCCGACCCGACCCAAAATTAATAAAAATATTATTATATAAATATATATAAATAAATAATTAAAAAATTAATTAAAAAATAATTTTTTAAATAATATCGGGTCGGGTAGGTTCGGGTATGCCTAAAACCCGACCCCGACCCGACCCCGATTATTTCCTAACATTACTCGACCCGACCCGAAACTCGAAATTCAAAAAAAAAAACCCGACCTCATAGGGTCGGGTCGGAACCCGCCAGGGTCGGGTTGAATTCCCATCCCTAATTATAAGCCATTTCAATCTTACACTATTATTATTATTATTATTAATAATAAAAAAAATAGTGAACATAGCTATCAACTAAGAAAATTATCAATTTTATTTTTAGATTAATTTTATATTATTCCATGGTAGATGCTATTTTGACTTTTATGTTTTTTTATTTTTTTAGCCAAAATCAATTTTATTAAAAACTCAAAAAGAATATAACTAGCAACAAGGCTAGTTATAATTAAGCAACAAAAAGTTGGAAAGTAATTCTATTTCAGCTATATAAAACTTCTTAAAAACTTAACTATCTTACTAATACAACTCAAAACCAATATTAAAACTTCAATCCAATAAAATTGACCAAGTTAAAATGAAAAAACATATACTCTTACTCTACCAAAAATCATTGAAAAGAGAAACTTTTCATAGAACAAGAGATCATTCCTTAAAGGCCACCAAGGCTTAAAGCATCTTCTCTTAAAACAAACATGAAAGAGATCACAATTAAAAACCACCAACATCTTATCAAACAACCACCCATAATTTCGAACTTTACTTATAAAAATGCATTTGAACAAAAACCACCATTCTAATAAAACAACCACTAAGAACTCTAAACTTTATTTTTAAAAAAGTATTTAAACAAAAACCAAATTCCCAATAAGACAACAACCATTGAGAAAAACTTAAACCACCAAGATTGTAACAAGTCAAGTATGATACCAGATCAACCCAACCCCAACGCTGCCTAAGCTTCCATGTCTCTTTTAAGTTGGAATAGATAAATCAACCAAGCAAACATCTCTTTCCTTTATGTGGAATGCCCCACATAGGTAGCCCATAGCCCCAATAGGCCAATACACACTAACTTTGCTAATTGTGTAATACACACCAACTTTGTTAATTGTGTACCAAGACAAGGTAAAGTTGTTGTAGCAGGGCATTTGTTTGCCAACATCCTAAAAAAGGACGAGTTTCTTGTCAACATCCCAATTAATAAAATGAATCTATCTTTGATCACCACTTAAAGTTAATTAAAAGAAATCTTCCCTATATTATCAGATGACCACTACATCTACCTATGTAAAACTAAATGCCCACTTAAGATTCCCCAAAGCCCAATTGTTATTAAGAAATAAAAAATCATAGGACACCAATTTAATTTCCTACAAAAAATCATTTTAAGATTAAAACCCTTTATCAACATCCTCATAGTTCGGACTTTCTTACCTCCAAGTATACCTCAAATGTTCAACGATAATATATCATTTATGCTTCCTCCACTGAAATACCATAAAACACAAATAAACTCTTTAAATACCAAAACCCCATTAAAAATATAATTTAAAAGAAGTATTGAGACCCACTTGTAAACTTACCTTTAAAATATAAACAAAAACAAATAAATGTTACCTTGGTCATGCATTTATTAGGCCTAACTTTGTATCACTGAACCTTTCATCATCATTAGTTTTTTGCTAAACTTTCCCATGTCCCCTATTGAATTGATCTATAGCTGATTAACTACATTTTAAATGGCTTTGGCTTTTTTGAATAACTTTTCTTGATTTTTTTTTAGATAACACTCTATTTTGATTCCTAAAATCCCTATTTGACATTGACACATTTGCAATCCATGCTTCACCTACTTACCCATTGTTTGCAATAGCTTTCATTCTACTTTTTTTTTTATATATAGATTTTCTCTTCTTATTTACTATACCTATCAATTTCTTCTCTATCTCTTTGTAAAATCACCATTTTTTCACCTTAATTTATGCCTCACCATCTTTTTTAGCCACTTGAATATCTTATGTTTCAATAACACAAGAAATGATTGTTTAATATAATGACTAAGCCCATATGTTTCTTTTACATTTAGATCCAAGCCTGCCTTTTCATTACTTTCAATAGCTCCCTCATCTATTAGGCTTATATACTCCATTAACGTAGCCTTAGTTCCCATATTTCTTTTAGGTCCATCTGATTCACTCCTTACTAATAAGTATATTCCAATTTATTATTTTGGCTTGCATTTGAAGCTAACCCACTTACCTACCTCTATCATTAGAACTTTTTTTCATAGCTATTGTCTCAAACCATTTCCCATTCTCTTTAATTGTCGTAACATTCTTGGTTGAGCCTGGTTCATTCTTATTGGACCTTTCACTACTACTATGATCATTAACGTATTTATCAATATTCATTTTGATCCAGCACCGATTTTTAATGCCATATCCTCATAGTCATTAATTTCATTATCTCTTACCCCTTGCTATTTTGAATTTATAATTCCAATATTAGAATTAGACTCTTCCACTTCCACCTCCTTATTGTTGTTATCGAAACTAAAGTTGTTATTGGAGCTTTAGTTGAACCAGAATTTCAAACTTTCCTTTTGATTGCTTGGCTCTTTGACCACTTGATTTTGGTATTTATAACAACAAAGTAAGAGTGAAACAAGTTTAAGATCAACTTTTGACACCCTAAAAGAGTATACTTTTTTTATTGCACTAAAATTTTAGCATTTTATCATATGTTTTTGGTGCAATTTCTCTTAAATATTTGCTTGTTTCTTAAGAAAATTTGACAAAAATACTCTTAAATGCATAAATATTCAATGTGTAGATGAAAAATATGAAAAATGAGGAAACTTGAAGCTTTTGAACTTATTTTGGAGGAAATTTGGTGCAAAAAGCCATGAAAAGCCAAAACTAATGTGTTTGTGCTATATTGCCACTTATGGGAGTTTTTCTCACTCTTTACCTTTATGATTTCCTTAGTTTATTTGAGCTTTATTAAACTTTATTTCAAGCTTTAATCCTTATATTTTTCATGAGAAAAATTTCCTTTTAGCTTACTAGTACTTTGCCACTTTTGTAATATTTTTGCATGTGCTAGAAAGGTGGAATATGCATTAGTGTGGTTTAAAGTTATCTTTGGAATTAAGAATTTTCTAGATTTTTTCAAAATTTTTCATGCATAAATTGGCAATTAAATGGTATACATTTGGCTGGAATTTGAAGGAGAAATTGTTTGCATTTTGGCACCTAAAATTGGAAGCAAAGATCCAACCAAAATCGTTTGATGCTTTGTTGATCATTAAGGATGATTGGTGCCATTTCTTGGATTCAAAGAGGGATCAAATGTAGCTACTTAGTTGGCAATTTGAAGGCTTTTCATTGGACATAATTTTCACTTTTCAGAATTCATAAGATCAAAGGAAGAAAGCTTGAAGTAAAGTGAAGTAACGAGAAGCACACAAGGAAGCTAAGGAAGCAAGTTAGATTAGTTAAAATAATCTAGAAGATATGGCAACTAAGATGGCTTTTTCTTGCATTTTGATTGGTTGAACCATTTTACATTTGCCTAAAAATAAAGAGAGTGGTCGAGAATTGAGAGACTTTTTAGAGATTTTTTTCCATTTTTTCTAGATTTTTCTTTTCTTGTAATTTACTTTCTTTTCTTTCCAAATAGTTTCCTCATTATTCATTTAGAGGGTTGTTTGGAAGAAACTTGCCTTTATTTTCTATCAAAATTTACTTTCCTTGCCTCTATTTTCAATGCACTTTAAGAATCTTTCAATAAAAGTTCATGTTCTTTAAGATTTCAAGTTCAACTTGATGCATTTTCACTTGAATCTCAAATCTGTTTGGAAAATCACATTTCTAACCTAGTTGTAGTTTTTCCATTAGAACTCCATCAATTCTTAGGGGCTTCAATACAAATTTTTTTTTTGTGGATTCTTGATTTATTGTTCTACGAATTTGATAAAAATCACATGTAAATTCAGTCTACATAGTTTTAGAAAAATCTTTAAAGTTTCAGTTGAATCTAGAAGGTGTGCTAGAGCTTGAGTGAGTGATAGCACTTCAAGTGACTTCTCTCCTAGCTGGGCATCTGGTTTGTTATTTCCTTACTTTGCACTCTTTAATTCATCTGTTTACTTGCTAAATTTCATTTGATTGCATTTAAATTCATGCATCTCAATTCTATTTGGCTAAATTTTCTTGTAACTATTCTATTTTTGCTATTTTGCACTCGGTTTGTAATTGAGTTCAATGAGTTCAGTTTTTTATTGATTCATGCTATTTTTTTGTTGAACTTGGTAGTACACTTGTAGATCTCTGTTGTCTTAGTTCGATTTGAGTTCATTCTATCTAGAGAGTTGTGGATCTAAATTTTCTTCTAAAAATTGATAATTTCCAAAATTCAAAATCAATTTTAGTTTTCAACTTTTTAATTAGATCTTGGAATTTCTTTTCATTGCTTGTATTTAATTTTGTTTTTACGTTAGATCATTCACTGTTTTTGCAATTCATAGTTCAAGTTTATTCAATTTGTAGTAGCTTAGTTCTAAATTTCTTGTTACATAATTGATTGTTTTAGTTTTGCACTTGAATTTCGGTTTTGCTTGTTCTACTTGGATTTTCAATTTTACTTCTTTAATTCTAATTTAAATCTATTTTGATCTTCATTTACATTTTGTTTTTGTAAATTTCTGATTTGTTTAGATCAAGTTTTAAGAAATTTTTAGATGTTTTTTTATTGGAAGTTAGAAGTAAGTTGAGGTAATTAGTTTTCGGTTATAGCTAATTATCTTGGTTTGTACATTCAAGCTGCCGTTTTACTTGTTAATTAATCTTGTTATTTTTTATTCTTAGATTAGATTTACATTTTGAATTACATTTTGAATCATATTAAGTTTGATTCAATTCATTTTAGCTACTATATTATACATACCTTTTGATTAAATCAACTTTTAAGTGAGTGTAGCGATAATTGGTAGTTAGATTAAATCTTCTTTAGCTAGCCCGTGTGGGACAATATCTTCCCTTTCCCAGACCCCTTGCCCCAACTCTCGCTCGATTGCCAAGCTCCGGAGCTGCCCCAGCTCCGGCCGTTCCTCCCTTCGCCCGACACCCTCCCCCCTCCGGCAACCACCCAGATCCAGCCCTTCCCTCTTCGCCCAACGATCTGCTTTAAATCTATTCGAGCCCTCCTGTGGCCCAGAACACCTCTTCCACTTCCTCCTGCTTTAATCCCTCCCACTCGCCTTCGGCGCGACCCTCCCCGTACTCTTGCTCATGCAGAAGATTTGCATAACCATCCGTGAGTTTTTTTTCTTACTTCAACCCTAAACCTTCCCCCTCCCCTTAATTATTTTGAAACTCACAGATGTGAGAATGTTAATGGCCCATACTTCGAAAATTTTTTAGGTTTGATTTGTACAACTGAGTCTGCCATTTGGTGTTTTCTTTTGAATGTTTTCAAAATGAAGAGTGGAGCCACCTGAGATAAAGCCCAAGAGCTCACAGATTGGGGTTAAGATCGTGACTGGATTGCCTTTAGTAAATGAAAATGAGCGTAGAAAATTTTTGACGTCTAATTGTTTTTCTCTTTACTTCTCAATTTTGGGTTATTAGAGAATCAAATACTATGGTAAATGGTTTAACTGTTTAAATTCCTTTGTGTTTTTTATGTAAGGATACGCCTTAATTTTTTTTTTTTAAATCTGTTATTATTTTTGTTATTGTTGTTGTTGTTGAATCCCTCTCCCATTCTGTGTTTTGATTTCATCATTATATTTGGTGAATACAAAGCTGGCACTTTCTTTGGTTGTTTATGATGAGGTATTGGAGCTATGCCTTCATTATGCTATTTTATTATCTCCAACCTTATGCTGCATGACGCCTATTGGCAATTTCTGGTGTATGCCTATTGCCATCTATTTATGGCGCTTATGGAAATTAGATGAGTTGAGCCACATACCTTTGAACCTTTTTAGGCAGTCAGAATTCAAATATTGTTAATTTTTATTTATTTTATTTATTTTTTTCTAAAAGTTTTGAATCGAAACTTCAAACTGTTAGATTCAGTTGCTTAATTCTTGAATCTGTTTATATTTTAATCTTAATTGCAGTTTGTAGCATTATTAGGGACATGACATGCCTGCTCTTTTGGTGTCTGACTTAATTCTTTTTAGCAGTTTTGTTCTATTTCTAAATCGTAAAATGTTTAATGTTGGTGCATAAGTATGCAGTTGTACTGTTGGTCTTCAGTTCTATAGTTGATCTAATTTTTCTTATGGATTGAATTCTCTTCATTAGTGATAGTTATTTGACTATGGTCCACCTCAAGAAGAAGTATTATAAATTATTTTAATTTGAATGATTATAGCTTAAAGAATTGCCCTCGTCACTCATTTATTAGTTGATGTACGCTTTACCATGTCATTTTCTATATTGATAACTGTGAGGGTTCTATTATGTACCAAATAGGTACACCATGTGCTCATAGATATGGTTTCTACTGCTGCAAATGCTACACTAGATTTGGGAAGGTACCCTCCATTCAAGAGAGTTATTATATCTTAAAATTTTGTGCTTTTCTGTTGTATCTTTTTGCCCTACCATACTTCTTTATAAGATTTCAACAGTATTTGTTCGGAATGGTTTTGCCTCCTTTCCCCTTGTATGGCTTAATATCTTTTCTTTTGTTAGGTTGGTAAAAAAATTAATGAACTTGAGTGGATAATAAAGCATAAAGATGTGTGTGTGACATTTGCTTTTTTAATTTAAGCAAAAGCCTATAGATGGACCTGTAGTTAATCTGTTTCGTACTATGCTAAGTTACATGGGCTTTCTTCTAGCATTCACCATATCGTGCTTATATCAGTATGCATTTTTACAAAGCTAAACTTTTTGTTTTTCTTAAATTTATGCTTAGCTCTATTCTAATGTTGATTATAGTGAGTTTGTAGATCCTGTTGTTGCAATGGTAACTCTTGATTTTGTTGATTATTTTGCTTATATGCAATAGTTAATAACTTTAATTTTGTTAAATAATGTCATCTTATCATGTGTTTTGATGTGTACAAGGATTAGGATAGGATAATTTATTTATTGGTCAAAATTATCCTTCCTCAAAGTCTATACAATTTAAATTATTAATGTAATTTTTAAGGGTATAATAGGATATATAAGTTCAATCCCATGGATTAAAAATGATCCTCTTCACTTTGGGAGGGATTGAATCATCTTATACCAAGAGAATGATTAATCCTCCCTGTAATCTTATCATTTTCTTTAGATACAAACCAAATAAAAAATAGGATGATTATTATCCTATTCTATCCATCATCTTATGCACCAAATATGACCTAAATATATACACATGGTTCAGTTAGTTTCCTATTTGCTTAAGTTCTTGAATAAAGGTTTTTGAGAATAATACTTTAGTATCCAATTTCAGTCAAGTAAACACTTTGGTAAAATCTGGTTTGAGTTTTGTCTCTGTTCAATTTTCTTGTTTTAATTTTTGCTTCATGGTTTGATATCAGTTTAAAGCTTCATAATTATTAACTGAGGCAATAACATGCATTTTTAATCGTTTGTTCCTTTTATCTGGTGCTGATAACTTGTGTGTGTTTCAAACATGTGATTCTGTGAAAAACGTTGTCTATTTTGTAGTTGTTCTGATAGGTATAATCTTTCTGTTGCAGATACATTCCCCTTAGTTGAACAAAAGCTGCTCTTACAACTGAAAGTAGTTCTGTGTTGAGTTGTTATTTCCTTTCTATGACAATAAGTGATGAAATTGAATGAGTGGCTTCCAGATTGCTCATTTGGTGCAAATTTGGATCAATGGAAGCTGCAGTAAAGGTATGTTATTTGAATTATCTTGTCAGGTTGGTATGTTATTTGATCAATGGAAGATGTGATGAATTTCATATGGTTTCATAGTTTTTTAGATATACCAGTTTAGTGTAATTTTTATGGATGCACATTTTCTTGTCATGTTATTCTCATGCCTTTTCAATTATGTTATAAGAATTCTTTTAGTTATTATTCTGTCCTCCACTAGTTAGTATTTGTCAAATTTTTTTTTTTCAATTTCTTTGTGAATCCCACTTTCTTTTCTTGTTTTCTTTGTTTAAACATGTGTAAACAGAATATGGCTTTTGTTCTATATATATTTGAAATTTTTATTGCATATGATTTGAGGTTAGATTATGTGATTAGATATTTTTTATTGATATTTTAAAAGTAAATATATTCTATGTTTTTGATTGATCAAATGAAATTTTAATAAATGTCAATTGTAAATATTTTAAAAAATATATTTTTAGTAAAATTATAATTTAGTGATGGAAATTTTTAAAATATATATTTTTAGCAATGGAAAATTTTCGCCGCTAATGTAATTTAGTATTAGTGACAAAGGCAATCTAACTTCGAGTTTTCCAACAAACTTTTAGCATCAGAATTTTTATTCCAACAATAAAGAACTATTAGCGACTAATTTTTTCGTTCCAAATAGACTCTTTTCTTCTGTTTCTTGCCAAATTAAACATAATCCAACGCTGACAAAGAATTTAAGTGATCCAAGGTGGAATCTCGAAGCCTCTTCGTAATCCGTAAGCAGAATGCAAAACCAATTCTATTGGTCACTCACATCTAGAAAAAAGAGCGGATTTGAACCCTAAAATAATTCCAAATTGAAGCTAAACAAACTTAAAACGGTGCAACTGATTTTGATTTACCGTCTAATTGCCACGTCTGTATCTACCAACATATTATATTATATCGATCACAAACGTATTTAAAATTTATCAAATTCACAAAATTGAAAGATTTAAACTTTTAGATGTCTATATTTTTGCTGATTTATTTTTATTACTTATTTAAATATTTATCTTTTTATGATTTCCAAAGTATTAGAGGCGGCAAGGGATTGGACAAAGACAAGGAGCACTGGTTGAGCTCGCACTTCAGGTGTGAGATAAAAAAAAGTCTCTTACTCTTTCAGGTAATTCAATTATTAACTGGAAGTGTTCGTGGGTAGTTATTTTTAAATTACGAATACTAATAATAAATTACAAAATCAAAATTTACATTTCAGAACTTGAATTTGAAAAAAAAAGAAAAAAAAGAAAATTGGATTTAAGATTTAGAAAAAAAATTGTGTGCTATAAATCTTATGAACATTGTAGACACCGATTTTGTCCGGGTCTACTGTTTTTATTTTAGTTTAATAATAATAATAATAATAATAATAATAAAATATTTAAAATATATATAATAATTAAAAAAAAAGAAGAAGAGAAAATGAGACAGAAATTAGGGGCTGGTATGACGTCGCTATTGCCTCTGTCCAGCCCTCGATTAGCCCCCTGACCAACTCCCTGTTCAGCCCATTTATAACCACCTTACAGGCACTCAGATCCCCTTATTTGAAGCTTTTTAAAATCTCCAATCCTTCCTTTTCAGACTCTCTACACTCTTTGAAAAAAAAAAAAAAAAAAAAAACCTATTCAATCTACCTCCACGAAAAACCTCGAGCTTAGACGAACTACCCCCCTCAAAACACTCTTAACAATGCTAGACAGAACCCCCATTCCCACATATCAAAAACTCAAAATTTGAAACAACCCCCCTAAATACCCCAAACAGAAAAACGAAATAGATCTACACAAAAAAAAAATGCAATCCTCCCCGCAGGTAGGAACCTCAGCGCCACAACCGCTTGAAACAAGAAGGAGAAATTATCAGTTTAAGTCGTCCGAAAAAAAATAAAAAAAAAGAAAAAGAGGGGAGATCAGAAACTTCGAAGATCGATTGCGACTATCAAGGCTCTTTCAGGCTAAGCGAAGGTCGGATTCAGAAAGAGGGCGTTGAGAGGAATTTTTGGTGACTTTTTGACCCTTTTTCGATCATCGATGACCATCGTCGGTGGGGACCCACACAGCGGCCGACGCAGTGCACGGCATCGGATTCTGGCGGAAGCCAGAGAACCCCCAAAGCCTTTTTTTTCTGTGAAATGAAATGAACTGAAGAAAAAATTTTGATTTTTATAAAAAACATAAGGGTAAAATGACATCGTTTTGAGCATATGACCAAAACGATGCTGTTTCAAGCATATAGGATCCGCGCGTGAATCGAACCCGACTTGAGATCCGTGTAACCCAACCCGACGGTCCGCTTCAGCCAGCCTTGAACCAGTTCAAACGAACCAGCAGTAAATCGATCCGAACCGTTGGATTGTCGAACCGTTGATTGAACCGTCGAACCGATCAGATCGACCCAGACCAGCGTTGATCGGATCGTTGATCGGTCCGATTCAGGTAAAAAAATTTTTTAATTTTTTTATACTATTATTTTTGTTATTTTAAGTTTTCATATTTATGTATGATAAATGTTTAAATTTATTAGGATAAATATCTAATTTTTTTTAATAATAATAAAATGAAAACAATATAGGATAATAACTAAAAAATATTTAAATAATAATAATAATGGAATAATCTTTTTATTTTTCCTACCTAGATGTTGAAGGGAATAAAAAAATATTTTTTTAAAAAAATAATTTTGCCTAGATGTTGGAGAATTATTATTATAAAAAAAATTACTAAATAAGTTAATAATTTTGATAAGTTTTCATTAAAAAGGATTTTAAACAAAAAAACATTTTAAAATAATAAAAAATTTTAATTAAAAAAATTATTATGTTTCTTAAATTAATTTTTTTTAAATTATTATAAAAAAAATTGAACTTGTTTCGAAAGTCTGCCTAAATGATGGAAATTTTTAGAGATGTTCGCGTTTTAACTAAACTCCCAAACCCTAAACTTAAACCCTAAACTTTTACCCTAAAATTTTTTCTAAACTTTAAGGATACGTGTGAAAATCTCACATGAAATGGTTTGTTCCTAAATGCTGCCCAAATGATGTGGTATTTAGGAAACTCCATTTCATTAAGTTTTTCACATGAGTTCTTAATTTACATTAATAATAAGATTAATAAATAAAAAGTATAACAGTAAATTGAGATCTTAAATATAAAACAGTGGCCCCTAAGCTTTGCCTAGATGTTGAAGAGTCGTGATGGTCTCATTATACTTAAGAATCCAACTTTAAAATTGCATCTCATCCTACATAACATTCATTGGCATACATACGTTAGCATGTTATCATCGACAATTGTCTGCATTATTCTCTTTAATTTACTGTTTGATGATAAAATATTTTATAATAAAAAAGAATAATACTTTTAAAATTTTTTTTGTGATATTATAAAATAAAATAAAAATAACATTCCGAAAGAAATAATTCTTGGTACTCTGCCTAGATGTTTTAGAGTCATTAACAATTATTTTCTATAAAGATTGTTATTTCATTTCAAGAATTATTGTGTTAAATCTTAAGTGAAAAGAGTTATTTTAAATTCTGCCTAGATGTTAAAGAATTTTAAGATAATTCTTTAACTTAAAGATTTTTTCAATATTTCCAAATAAAAATTTTTAGCAAAATTTTATTTTTTCAAATGAAGGGAATTAGTGTTAAATTTCAAATTAAAACTATTTTTATCCAACATAAAAAATAACATGTAATAAATGGTACCAATTTATGGGCGTTGTGGGGTTGCTAATCCTTCCTCACACGTAACCGACTCTCGGATCCAACCTGATTTTTCGTAGATCAAAATTTATCTTTTTGATAAACTTTAAACCCGTTTTTATAGTTTTATTAAAAGGATAAACTTTTGGGTGGTCAATCACACCCTAACAAAGATTGGTGACGACTCCCCTCATTTATTTCGTTTTAAAATTCATTTACGTCTAGCAGTCCCAAAATCGTTACGACAGCTTGATGACTCCACTAGGAAAAAAATTCGAGAGTCAAGCCAAAACTTTTAATTATGTGCTATTAAGAATTATTGGATTTAATTGGTCTTATTTGACATTTCATTTAATCTCTTTTATTTTGATTTTTCAAAAATATATATGTTAATGAATAAGCTAAATTGTATGTTAGTTGTTATTTTATTTTAATTTTGTATTTATGGTATTTTGATTAATACATTATTTTGCACACACTTTGCATATTCATGTATGAGCTTTGGACCCGGGCTATATCCCTTTTAAGAGGAAGTGAAGTAGCTACGTTCTCGTGAGGTAATAACTTCCGTATTTGCTAGTGAAACATTTTCACTTAGATTGAACCCATTCCGTTAGTAGCCTGTAATGGGTGAGGATCGGGGAGCCTTACTAGCCTATAATAGACGATGGTGTGAGGAATAGTCTGGGAACCTTTAGACACATAAATCTTAACCTGGCATATAGTGAGCCGTAAGGTCCAACTTTAGGATAGAGCCATACTGTCCTTTTTACGAGAAAATTACCTAAATTAAGACACTATGTATATTATGTTATGAGGTATGTTATACTTTTCATTCATTTATTCATTTTTATTTATTTGTTTTATTTACATTATTGATTTGTTTTGTTGTCTTCGATTTTGTTGCATACATCATATAGGTACCATATTTCTAAAGGGTTATTTTGGACCAATCTTCAGCAAGAAAAACTTTCAGAAAACCTAAAAGGATGTCGTCTGTGTGTAAGAGCTACTTAGAGGTCAAGTGCCATTCAGAAAGTTTTTAAAGGAAATAAGGAGATTGCTTAGTAGATGGTCACATATCGATGCTACCACAGTCAGTGCATATGGATCTCAGTTAGAATAATATATCAAAATTAGAAATCATTTGGAAACAGTGAAGAATAGAGAGAAAAAAACCTTTTCTAAGAAATACGAAGATGTGGCACTACTTATATCAGTGAAGGTTGATGAACAATTGATGAAAGTCGCAATACAATTTTGGGATCCATCTTATCGATTTTTGTATTCAACTAAGAAGACTTGGTCCCAACGATCGAAGAATATTCTTTTTTACTCCAGATAGAGTCTACCAATCAAGATAAGATCTATTGGAAAAAGCATAAGACTATCGGATATAGAAAGAGTTAGCCAAGATCATACAAGTAGAGGTTGAAGAACAAGTAGAGGTTGAAGAGATAGACAAGCACAAGAAGGAAAATAACGGGGTTGAAACCATTCCATTAGTTTTTTTGCTCAAGTACATAAAAAAGTATATTGAAACTGATAAGGGATTGGATGTGTTTGCCTTCGTTGTGTATGGATTGATGATATTTCTTAAGGCATTAAAACATATAGAAGCATCAGTGATTGACTTTTTGAGCAATTAGATAAAGGAATAAATCTTTCACCAACTATTTTGGCGGAGATTATTAGATCACTTAATTTTTGTCAAAGAAAGGGTGAAGGATGATTTATGGGGTGTGCTCAATTACTTTTTGTCTGGCTCAGAAGCCATTTTTGGGGAAAAAAAAGACATCATTTCGACCATTTTTCGTTCATTTCAGTTCTATCAAGGAGTTTATAGCTAAAGAATGGAGAAAATATTGGACAAAAGGTCAATGGTTGGTATTTTTTCTGAAGCTCACTAGCGAGGATGTAATATGGAGGGTACCATGGATGCTTTCGATGGTCATCTTATATAATTGTGGAGATGAGTCATGGGTACCTTTGTTAGGAATATGAGGGGTAGTGAGTTACGTGCCCCTTATGGTTCAAAGACAATATGACTCACGATAGTTCGTCCCTATGACTCATAAGCTTGGTTCACTTGAGTTTGATTATGAAACACCCGATTATGTGAAAAGGGTTCGTGAAATCATTAAAGCATGGAAACAGGTCAACTGAATGAGCCCAGTTAGATTCGCAGATAACGTTACGGAAGGTTACTTTACGTGAAGGATGAAAAGGGTTAACGAAATTAGGCCTCTACCAGTTAATACTTTAAAAAAGTTATCGGCTCCTATTTCAGTATCGATATTGTCAACTTTTAAGATCGTTCAACGAGAGTTTGAGAATAAAAAAAAAAGTTGAAGAAAGAAAAGATGGTTATGATGGATCAAGTTAACTAATTAAGATATGATTTGATGATGAGAGATGATGCAATACAGAAGTTGACTAAAGAACGAAAAGTATTGAAAGAAGATCTGTAAAATCTACATCAAGAAAATAAGAAATTGAAATTGGATAGTAGACCTTTGAAGGGATCTAAGAAAGATGTGGAAAAACCATGAGATATGGTGGAATATTGAAAGAATAGAGCTCGAGAGCACAAAGAAATGATCTCTACACTCACTAAAAAATAGCATGAATGGAAAAAAAAACTTTCAGGAGCTTCTGAAAAGGTAGCAAGGCACCAAAGAGAAAGTGAAAAGCTAAAAGTTGAACTAAGGAGGGAACAAAACAAGAACTTCCGATTTGCAAAGTGAGAAAAAAGCTTTAGAGCATGAATTAATGAGCTTGGAGCTTTAATTGACAAGCAATCAGAGTCACATAGACAAGATTTTGACTGAGTGGCAAAAGAGAGAGGATTATTGGGCTCGCACTTGTAATATGGAGGTAGATGCTCGAGAGATGTGGAGAGTGAAAAGTTTAAGGAGGCAGTAATACATCAAACATCTGATTGCTCAAATTTACAAGGCTGTTCGAAAAGCAAGCAACATGGTTGAAAAGGTGAAAGCACTGAAATGGGAGATTGTACCAACCCAAGGTCACAGTTAAAGATTATTGCACTTTTTGTATGAAGTTAGGGAGCAATATGCTTAAATCAAATGTTTTTATGGCTTTAATGCAAGAATGATCGGATTATATATAAAGACTCTCATGGTTAATGAAAGTTTCTTTTTGTTTCGATCCAAGACAGTACCTAATTTGCATTTCATTCATTTCATGCATGCATTTTCATAAATGTAAATACTAACAATAATATCAACGACATTATATCATGCGATCTAATTCATGGTTAATAAATTAAGGTTCAATGATAGCAAAGTCGAAGAATCAAAATCCATCAATTTCGTATAGATATAATACTCGTTCTTAGACTCGAATCATGAAAGAAGAGAATACAGCTAGATTTGAAAGGGTCGAAAAGGCACAGGAGAAGATATGAAAAAGAGTGATGAAAATACAACAAAACATCAAAGCACAAATGGCTGAATTAAGACAACTGTTACTTGATTCAATGAAAGGAAAAGGAGTCGTTGACGAGTCAAGGACAGGAGATGAGGTTAATATGGAATAGCCATTATACCTTTCAAGATTCACTCTGTCTCAGGTTCAGGTTCAAGTTCTTCGGGGTATACACATACAACCACCAAGTGCACAGTTATACCCCTATGTCAATCATTCTGTAAGTCAACAACCAACCTACTTGAATATTAATTCGAGACCCATCCAATCGATCCCATCATGGTACCAAATTTTGATGATCCTATTGAATAAGAGAAGTCTCACGAAATGTTAGAACCTGTTATAAATTCAAAAATTTGAAACAAGTATGACCAACTTGAAGAAAGGCTCAAAGCGGTTGAAGGTAATGACATTTATGGGGTTATTGACTCCAATGAGCTAGCCTAGTGCTTGACTTGGTTATCCCACCAAAATTCAAAACCTCATATTTCAAGAAATATGATGGAACAAAGTGTCATTCTGCTCATATTACCATGTTTTGTAAAAAGATGATGGGTTATACCCATAACGACAAACTATTGATACACTGTTTTCAAGATAGTTTGACTAGTTCAACAACTAAATGGTACGTACAGCTAGATCGAAGCAAGATTCATTCGTGGAAAGATTTGGTCAAAATTTTTCTTGCTCAATATAAGCATGTCTTGGATACAGCCCCTGATAGGCTATCATTACAAAATATGAAGAAAAAATCAACAGAAACCTTCAAGAAATATGCACATCGGTGAAGAGATGCAACAGTTCAGGTCCAACCGTCACTGACTGAAAAAGAGATAACTATGCTATTTGTCAATACACTGAAGGCCTCGTATTATGACAGATTGGTGGAAAATGCCACTAAAAACTTCTCTAACATGGTAATCCCAGGAGATATGATAGAAAACGTTATCAAAAGTGATAAAATTAAAGGGTCCAAAAAGAAGATAGCAACTTTAAAGAAGATAGCAACTTTAAAGAAGAAAGAGCGGGAGACACATGCTGTCACTCACAGAAATCTCTCACACCATCTTTTTGTCTCATATAATCCATATCCCCCTTACTACCCTATCACAAACTAAATCTCTCAACAATCATACCATTATCGAACACCCCAACAATCGCTACTCAGACCAAGTTTTAGCTCTCAACCATTCAATTACACCTCTGCACCTCCAGCTTGACCATTTACCGGATCAATATACCTAAACAGTAATTAAAGAAACTCATAGAATAATAACAATCGAAAAAGATATCATTTTGACCCAATTCTTATGTCTTACATCAATTTGAACCGTTAGTTAATGAGAGGCCACCTTATCGCTCCTACTTATACGAAACTATTAAAACTATCTTACCCAAGTTGGTATGACCCTAACATCAAGTGCGATTATCATTACGGAGTTACAAGACACTCTACTGAAAATTGCACGGCATTTAAACACAAGGTGCAAGGTTTGATAAATGATGGGCTTTTATCTTTTGATACCAAATTCAAACCAAGTGTCAATGGAAACCCTTTGTCGGATCACACCGAAGGAAAAATCAATATGATGGGTAAGGAAAAATATGTAAAGATCAAAAGATGCACGGATGAAGTGAAGATCTTTTTTAAACGGGTGTATGACTATTTGTATGAGACGGACATGATTCAGCCATTATTTTTGGATGACAACGAAAGTCATGAAAACCCTGACCATTTTTGTAAATATCATGGGAAAACAATTAGACATTTGATCCAAAGTTGTGAGGTCTTTAAGCGAACGTTGCAGAGCTTGATGGATAAGGCCATCATTGAGTTCTATGATGAATGGATGGAAATAATGTGAATACAGTGGGTGACGAGCGTCTTGACAAGCTTTTTATCCCCAAACCTCTCACTGTCTACTATGATGAGAAACTAGAGCCCCTAAATGAGAAAATCATCTCCTCTTTCAAGATATCAATGACCATTTGTGTCCCTAGTGTATTCTCTTATCAGATCGACAAAGCAGTCCCATAGAGATACGATTATAATGTAGTGATACGAGGGCCTAATATGACCTCGAATAATTCAGGCGCGAAGAATACCTCCAACATAGCGAGAATAGGAAGAATGACCCGAAGTGGTTGAATTTATACTCTTGAAATGTCAGAAAAGGCCAGGAAAGGAAAAGGCAAGATAGGAGAAGAAGATAAAAGGGAAAGCCAAGATTCTCAATCGGTGGTAAGCTCGAAAGTGCAAGTTAACAAACCAGTATAAAAAAAAGAAGCTTGTGAGTTTCTAAAGATCATTAAACACAGTGAGTATAGTGTGATTGACCAGTTAAATAAACTGTCAGCTCGTATTTCCTTACTGTCGTTACTATTGAATTCTAAGTCGCATATGAATACTTTACTGAAAATGTTCAACCAAGCTTATGTCAAGCATAACATTTCTATTGAGAAGGTAGATCACATGGTTAGGAATATTATAACCTTGAATTTTATCACTTTCAATGATGATGAAATACCCCCGGAAGGATGTGGTAGTGTTAAGGCTTTACATGTTATTGTCAAGTGTAACTCCCACACTATGGTCAAAGTGCTGATTGGTAATGGATCATCTATTAATGTTATGCCTCTGACGACATTGTCAAAGCTTTTAGTGGATCTCTCTCACATGAAGAATAGCCATATGATTGTAAGAGTGTTTGACGGGGCACGAAGAGAGGTAATTGACGATATAGAGATCCCATTATAGATCGGTCTTTGTACCTTTAATATTATATTTCAAGTAATGGACATAACTCTTTCATATAGTTATCTACTTGAAAGACCTTGGATTTACACGATCGGAGTTGTACCTTTTTTTTACATCAAAAGGTAAAATTCGTCATAGAAGAAAAATAAGTCAGTGTGGATGGTGAGGAGGATTTATTGGTAACAAAGACCTTAACAACTCCTTACGTTGAGTAGCAGAAGAAGCGATTGAATGTTCTTTCAAAGCTTTTGAAGTAGCAAATGCTATTTACGTAAAAGAAGGATCAAGGATGTCGATCCCTCAATTGTCAAAAGCTACGAATATGGTGATCAAGCAGACTACTGGTAAGGGTTGACGAGTCGAACAAGGCTTAAGGAAAGCTCTACAAGGAATCGCAAGAGCACCACGCCCAATTGAAAATAAAGAAAGATAGGGGTTAGGCTATAAGCCTACGACTGCTGATAAAAAGAATGTAATGCTAGAGAAGAAAGAAAAAAGAATGGCACGTCTCAAAGGGCAAAATTTGATTGATGGAAAAATGGTGTTCCCTTATTTGTATGAAACCTTTCGTTCAGCCAAGTATGTCTATCATGGGTTGACAGAAGTTGAACAAGGGGGATTGGTAATGGGATTAGAGGAAGCTTTCTCGTGATTTCAAGTGGAAGCAGATGAAGGAGTCATGCAAGATGAAAAGATCTTTTTTTCTTTTTAGGAGACTCGAAGAATGGTGTACCATTTTTGTTATCCTTGAACCTTTTAACTCGAAAATTTCAATTGCTTTTGCCCAAGAGCATACAGAGGTTAAGTGTATGAGCTTATTTTCATTGTCTTAATAAAATGATGAATGCAATGCATTTCACTTATACCATGTTCTCTATTTTTCAATTTTCTTTCTTTCATTATCATTCTCTTTGCCTTTGCCAAGATCAATATATGTTTCTTTGTGATTATACCCATTTTCAGGTTTTTTAATAATGAACATTATGGATGACCAAAACAATAACACTGGGTTTGATTTTGAAAATTTGACTTACATTAGCGAGCTTGATAACGATGTTGATTCAAAAGACTATGATTTACCTCATGATCTGTTAAAATGGATGAAACAAGAGAAAAAAAATTATAGAACACCACCAAGAATCAACTAACCCATTAAATTTGAGAGATGGTGACAATAAGAAAAAAGTTAAGATCGGTACTTCACTATCACCGATTGAGAAGCAAAAGTTAGTGAATCTGCTGCAAAAGTACATGGATGTATTTGCATAGTCTTATCAAAATATGTCAAGACTTAACACAGAGATGGTTGAGCATAGTTTGCTTTTAAAATCAGAATGTCGACCAGTACAGTAGAAGTTGAGACACATGAAGCCAGAAATGTTACTGAAGATAAAAGAAGAAGTAAAAAAGTAATTGGACGTTGGTTTCTTAGAAGTAGCCAAGTACCCTGATGGGTAGCCAATATGTCTCAATTCTCAAGAAAGATAGAAAAGTTAGAACGTGTGTGGACTATCGAGATTTAAATAGGGCTAGCCCAAAAGATAATTTTTCATTGCTACATATTGATACCCTTGTAGATAACACTGCTAAGCATTCCACTTTTTCATTCATGGATAGGTTCTCTAGCTACAATCAGATCAAAATGGCTATGAAGATATGGAGAAAACTATATTTGTGACAATGTGAGGCATGATTTGCTATAAAGTTACACCTTTTGGGCTAAAGAATGCTGGTGCCACATATCAAAGGGCGATGGTCACTCTCTTTCATGATATGATGCATAAGGAGATAGAGGTATATATTGATGATATGATAGCTAAGTCTCAAGAAAGTGAAGATCATGTTGTTAGTCTCAGAAAGCTCTTTGAAAGATTACAAAGATACCAGCTCAAGCTGAATTCAGTCAAATGTACTTTTGATGTTAAATTTAAAAAATTGTTAGGGTTTATAGTCAGTGAAAGAGATATAGAAGTAGACCCTGATAAAATTCAAGCAATTCAAGAGTTGTCAGCACCATGCACGCAAAGGGAAGTGAAAGGCTTTTTGGGGCGATTGAATTATATTTCTCGCTCATATCTCAACTTTCTTCGAAATGTGATCCAATCTTCAGGTTACTTCGCAAAAATAATCCTGGTGAATGGGATGAAGAATTCTAAAATGTATTTGGAAATATTAAAGAATATTTGATAAGCCCACCAGTGTTGGTTCCACCAGTTGTAGGAAGACCCTTGATTTTATATCTAATGATTCAAGAAAAATCGATGGGGTGTGTATTGGGGCAAAGAGATGAAACTGGCAAGAAAAAGCATGCTATATACTATTTGAGTAAAAAATTTACAGAGTACGAGGTCGAGTACCCTCAAATAAAAAAATATGTTGTGCCCTAGCTTGAACTACTCGTAGAC
Source organism: Durio zibethinus (assembly GCF_002303985.1). The sequence goes on from NW_019167993.1 coordinate 14,029,633, forward strand.
TCAGGTAATACATGCTTTACCATACGATGTGGTTAATATCAAAATTGGATCCCTTCAAGTACATTTTTGAAAAACCATTTTTATCAGGCAGGCTAGCGAGATGACAAGTCATGCTCTCAGAATATGATATTATCTATGTGACACAAAAATTCATAAAAGGGAGTGCAATTGTTGATTTTTTTGCTGATTGAACTACAGAAGATTATAAACCTATGAAGTTTGAGTTTTTAGATGAAGATTTGATGGGAATCTTGCAGGATGAAGATAAAGAGCCTGTAAGAGAAGTATCAAAAATGTTTTTCGACGAAGCATCTAATATAATGGGGCATGGCATTGGAACAGTGCTAATATCCTTAGAAGAAAATTATTACCCATGTACCGTAAGGTTAGATTTCAATTGCACAAACAATATCACGGAATATGAGACATGTGTCATGGGTTACAGATGGCTATTGAAAAGAAAATTGAAATACTAGAAGTATATGGGGATTTAGCCTTGGTAATTTATCAACTAAAAGGTGAATGGGAGACCAAAGATTCGAAACTAGTGTTATACCAAAAGTACATAGCTGGCTTGAGGAAACATTTTAAAAAGATTCAATTTCAGCATGTTTCTCGAGAAGAAAACCAGATTGCTGATTCCTTGGCTACTTTGACAGCAATGTTTAAGTTAAATAATAGTATGAGAATCCAGCCCATTAGAGTACAAGTGAAAGTTTCACCAACCCACTATTCAAGTGTGAAAGAAGAGGTAGATCGACAACCATAGTACTATGACATTGTACAGCATATCAAGTGTCAAAACTACCTAGAGCAGGCTTCAAAAAATGATAAGAGGGTTATTCGAAGATTAGCAGCAAGTTTTATGCTTAATGGAGAAATCTTGTATAAAAAGAGTCGAGATCAGATTTTGCTAAAGTGTGTCGATGCTGTGGAAGCGAGTATGATACTTGAAAAAGTACACGAAAAAATTTGTGAAACACATGCTAATGGGCATATGATGGCCAAATAGATCATGAGAGCTGGTTACTACTGGTCTACAATGGAAAATAATTACATCAGTTATGCTAGGAAGTGTCATAAATGCTAAATTTATGCAGATAAAATTCATTCTCTTTCAGTCTCGCTACATGTCTTGATGCCATCGTGACCTTTCTCGATGTGAGGAATGGATGTGATCGGACCCATAACCCCTAAAGCTTCAAATGGGCATCGATTTATCTTTGTGGTAATCGATTATTTTACAAAATGGGTGAAAGCAGCTTTGTATGCTAGTATTACACGATCAGTGGTGTGTAGATTTATAAAAAAGAGAGAAAATATATCGGTATGGTCTCCCGAAAAGGATTATCTCAGATAATGCTAGCAATTTAAATAATAAAATGATGAAAGAATTGTGTGCACAGTTTAAGATCAAGCATTATCATTCAGCACTATTTTGCCCAAAAATGAATGGTGCAGTGGAAGCTGCGAATAAGAACATCAAGAGAATATTGGGAAAAATGACTAACACATATAAGGATTGGCATGAAAAGTTACCTTTTGCTTTGCTTGCCTATAGAACATCAATCCGAACCTCCACAGGGGCCACCCCGTTTTCACTAGTGTATGGGATGGAAGTTGTACTGTCAATTAAAGTGGAAATTTCTTCTCTGAAGGTGTTGATGGAGATAAAATTGGATGAGGCAGAATGGGTTCAGGATCATTTCGAGCAACTGAATCTTATTGAAGAGAAAAAGCTCTCAGCATTCAGTCATGGACAAATGTATCAAAGAAAAATCATCCGAGCACATGACAAAAAAATAAGACCCCGATGCTTTCGTGAGGGCGAATTGGTTTAGAAAAGGATCTTGCCATATCAGCATGACAATAGAGGAAAATGGACGCCCAATTAGAAGGTCCATAAGTGGTAAAAAAAGTTTTTTCTGGTGGAGCTCTGATCCTTACAGAAATGGATGAAGATGAATTACCAAATCCTGTAAATTCAGACATTGTCAAGAAATATTTTGCTTAAAAAAAAACAAAAAAATATAAAAAGATAAAAAAAACAAAAACAAAAAAAATGAAAAAAAATGAGAAAGGAAGTGATTCAGATTGAAAACCCGAAAAGGGCAATTTAAGTCAAAGGGGGTCATTTAAGCTGAAAACTTGTAAAGGCGACTTGAATGAAGATGAAGCTCGAAGAAAGTTTTTTAGAAAATGAAGGAGTGGCATCGAATGGACGAATTGTCACTAGAATTAAAAGAGATGACTTTTAGGGGGTAAGTTCTCATTAGTCACAGATATGGGGCAAGGATTGGTCATATGAAATCATAGGTGACAAGATCACAAATGTAACGAGGTTTTGGAAACGACCTAGTTTGAGTAGGCCGAAGTTGTCTAAATGTTCATTATTTAGAGAATTGATATTTGATTCTTGAAATACTTTTGAGTCAACTGTTCTTTATGTCTCGAAAGGTTTATCTTTCTAAACCCGAAATACCCTATTACTGATCGTATTGCACACCCAACTTTAAACCTGAAATCATTGCATTTGTCATTTTAAATTAAGATATTCACTGATAAAGTTTATAATAGACCGATGCATCGCTCGAAAAGAGAATGCAATATGAGGATGTCAAAAATAGTAATATGAGGGCAAAAAGAATGAAATGAAATCGATTGATTACTGAAGACAAAGAAGAGAAAAGGGATAAAGAAAAAAAAGATTTTAGAGCGACTAAAAGCCAGATGGGTCCGTCATGAGATAGAGAATTTTGATCGAAAATTGAGAGATTTAAAAGGACGAGATTACTAGAAGTGGCTTTTAAAGTTTGAAAGAATTGAACCAAAAGTTGAATTAACTTGGATGAAATGCATGATATAATTCGTTGACGGCATCTTTGTCTTTTCATTCATCACAATCATTGTAAGCATTACATGCCTCACGATAAGTTGCATAAAAGGTTTCTTTATGAGACATCAAGAAGAATCAACATTTTTTTTCTCGAAACAAAGATGATGGCCTTGAAGATGGTATGTTAGCACAATCTTTAAAATAAAAAATGTTGTTCTATAGAGTACCCAATCTCCTATTTCTCAATTCACAGCTCAGTCTTATATAGTTCTTCGACTTGCGGTTCAGTCCTAGTCATCTTTGATCTTTGGCTTGTGGTTTAATCTCGATCATTTCATTAATTTCTTGACTTACGGTTCAGTCTCAGTTATCTTTAATCTTTGGCTCGTGGTTTAATCCCGATCATTTCATTAATTCTCTGACTTACGATTTAGTCCCAGTCATCTTCATTTTTTGACTCGTGGTTTAATCCCGATCATTTCTATAGTTTTTTTGACTCATGGTTTAATCTCAGTCGTTTTTATTTTTCTTACTCGTGGTTTAATCCCGATCATTTTTATAGTTTTCCTGACTCATGGTTTAATCCTAGTCGTTTTTATTTTTCTCACTCGTGGTTTAATCTCAATCATTTTATTTTTTTACTTGTTAACGTCATTTTTTGACTCGCGATTTAATTTCAATCTTTTTATTCTCTGATTCGCGGTTCAATCCCGATCTCTTTAATTCAAAGTCGCAGTTTAATCTCGATTGTTGTATCTTTTGACTCACTGTTTAATCCCGATCTTTTTATTTTTCGATTTGTGGTTCAATCTCGATCCATTTAATTCAAAGTCGTAATTAATCTTGATTGTTGTTATCCTTTGACTCGCGATTTAATCTCAATCTCTTTATTCTCTGATTCGTGATTCAATCTCGATCTCTTTAATTTAAAATCACAGTTTAATCTCGATTGTTGTTATCTTCTGACTCGTGGTTTAATCCTGGTCTCTTTATTTTCTTACTTGTGATTCAATTCAAGTTAATGTCATTTTTTTTAATTTATGATTTAATCTCGATCTCTTTATTCTCTGATTCACGGTTTAATCCTAATCCTTAGTATTTCTTTTACTCGTGGTTTATCTCGATCTCTTTGTTTTTGATTGGTGATTCAATCCACGTTCAATCTGGATCTTGTTATTCTTTGACTCGCGGTGTCATCCCGATCACCTTCTTTATTATTTGACTTTCGGTGTTGCCTTAGTCGATTCTTTATTTTTCAACTCACGATGTCGTTTTCTTTATCACTTGACCTGACCTATAAAAAAAAATCTATGATTTACTTTCGGACAAAATCATTGTCTTTGTTTTTGCCCTATTCTTGATTTTCAGTAATGTGCAAAGAGGGACAACTGTAAACACCGATTTTGTTCGAGTCTACCGTTTCCATTTTAGTTTAATAATAATAATAATAATAATAATAATAATAAAATATTTAAAATATATATAATAATTAAAAAAAATTAATTAAATTTAAAAAAGAAAAAAAAAAGAAAAAAAAAGGGAAAATGAGACAGAAACCAGGGGTTGGTACGACGTCGTTGCTGCCTTTGTCCAACCCCCGACCAGCTCCCTGTTTAGCCCACCTACCTCCACCCTACAGCCACCCAGATCCCCTATTTTAAGCTCTTTAAAATCCTAAATCCTTCCCCTTCAAACTCTCTACACTATCTGAAAAAAAAAAAAAAAAGCCTATTCAATCTACCTCCACGAAAACCCTCGAGCTCCGACGAACTACCCCCCTCAAAATACTCTCAACAGCCCCAGACAGAACCCTCATTCTCACACATAAAAAACTCAAAATTTCAAACAACCCTCCAAATACCCCAAACAGAAAAACGAAACAGATTTACACAAAAAAAACACAATCCTCCTAACAAGGAGGAACCTCAGTGCCACAGTCGCCTGAAACAAGAAAGAGAAATCATCAGTTTAAGTTGTTCGAAAAAAAAAAAAAAGAAAAAGAAAAATAGGTAGATCAAAAATTTTGAAAATCGATTCGCGACTATCAAAGCTCTTTCAGGCCAAACGAAAGTCGGATTCAGAAAGAGGGCGTCGAGAGAAATTTTGGTGACTTTCTGACCCCTTCCGATCACCGACGACCACCGCCGGCAGTGACTCACATGGCGGTCGACGGAGTGCACGACGTTGGATTCCGAAGAAAGCCAGAGAACCCCTAAAGCTTTTTTTTTTCTGTGAAATGAAATGAACTAAGAAAAAAAAAATCTGATTTTTATAGAAAACATAGGGGCAAAATGACGTCGTTTTGAGCATATGATCAAAACGACGTCGTTTTGAGGATAGGATCAAAACGACGTTGTTTCAAGCATAGAAGATTCGCGCGTGAACTGAACCCGACTCGAGATCCACGCAACCCGACCTGACGGTCTGTTTTAGCCAGCCTTGAACCGGTTTAGACGAACCGCTAGTAAATCGATCCGACTCGTTGGAACGCTGAATTGTTGATTGAACCACCGAACCGATCAGATCGACACAAACCAGCATTAATCGGTCCGATTCAAGTAAAAAAAATTTTTTTAATTTTTTTATACTATTATTTTTGTTATTTTAAGTTTTTATATTTGTGCATGATAAATGTTTAAATTTATTATGATAAATATCTAATTATTTTTTAATAATAATAAAATGAAAATAATATAGAATAATAACTAAAATAATAATAATAATGAAATAATCTTTTTATTTTTTCTGCCTAGATGTTGGAGGGAATAAAAAATATTTTTCTAAAGAAATAATTCCGCCTAGAGGTTGGGGAATTATTATTATAAAAAAATTACTAAATAAGTTAATAATTTTGATAAGTTTTCATAAAAAAAAAGATTTTAAACAAAAAAAAACATTTTAAAATAATAAAAAAATTTAATTAAAAAAATTATTATGTTTCTTAAATTAATTTTAAAATTTTTTTTTATTATTTTAAAATGTTTTTTTTATGAAAACTTATCAAAATTATTAACTTATTTAGTAATTTTTTTTATAATAATAATTTTTCAACCTCTAGTCGAAATTATTTCTTTAGAAAAATTTTTTTATTCCCTCCAACATCTAGGCAGAAAAAATAAAAAAATTATTTTATTATTATTATTATTTAAATATTTTTTAGTTGTTATCCTATATTGTTTTCATTTTATTATTATTAAAAAATAATTAGATATTTATCCTAATAAATTTAAATATTTATCATGCATAAATATAAAAACTTAAAATAACAAAAATAATAGTATAAAAAATTAAAAAAAATAAAAATTTTTTTTTGTGATATTATAAAATAAAATAAAAATAAAATTCGAAAGAAATAATTTTTGATACTCTGCTTAGATGTTGAAAAGTCACTAACAATTATTTTTTATAAAGATTGTTATTTTATTTTAAAGATTATTGTGTTAAATCTTAAGCGAAAAAAATTATTTTAAATTATGTCTAGATGTTGAAGAATTTTAAGATAATTCTGTAACTTAAATATTTTTTCAATATTTTCAAATAAAAATATTTAACAAAATTTTATTTTTTCAAATGAAAGGAATTAGTGTTAAATTTAAAATTAAAATCATTTTTATCCAATATCGAAAATAGCACGTAATTAATGGTATCAATTTATGAACGTTGTGGTGGTGCTAATCCTTTTTCACATGTAATCGACTCTCGGATCCAACTTAATTTTTTGTAGATCAAAATTTATCTTTTTGATAAACTTTAAACTCGTTTTTATAATTTTATTAAAAGGATAAACTTTTAGATGATCACTCATATCCTAACAAAGATTAGTGATAATTTTTTTCATTTATTTCGATTTTAAAACTTATTTATGTTGGTGATCTCAAAACTGTTACAACAAACATGACTTTCATAATTATTTTATTATTTATGATATTCTTAACTACGAATTCATAAATTTTGTTAGGTAACTACTAATGCTTATCACAAATCATAGGCATCTCAAACCCACCCCCCAAATACAAACAAAAAAGAAACTAAAGCTGCCAAAACATAAGAAAAAGAGCTAATAGCCTTCCTGTAAATCATCTTACCCTGTTTCTAAATGATCATCTTCTTCGCTTCAAAACTGTTGGTTTGACTCTGATGTTTGCGGGGGATGAGAGAAATTTGTTCATATTTGCATGAAAGGAAAGTGAACCGAAAGTTCCAACGGAGAAAACCTTAAACTGAAGATCTTTGTGTTTGCAGTATCAAAGCCATTTTAACGATAAGAAGAAAAAGAATAAGAAAAAAGTAAATCGCTGACAGCAGAAATGAACCACATGGAACATAAATGCAAATCGTATAAGACCATAGACTGAACATGACCCAAATAAGCCATATTTACAGTTTAAGGCCTCCAGGACTTTGCTCTAAGTTCCAGAGTTTCATTTCTGCTGTCAGATCTACTTGGACTTTTCCCAATCGTTTCACTTTTTCCTTCTCCTTTTTCTCCTTATCATTCAATAGTTTTGTTACAGCAAACAGAGTTGAAAGCAGGGCAAAATGAGATTCATCACAAAAGAAATGAGAGAAACCAAAGCAAAAAAAGGATTTGCCTTTTGGGGAAGCTTTCGGTTCAATTTCCTTGCTTGCAGCCATGAATCATCAGCCTGTCTGCATAAGAAAAATGGGAGTTCAATGTGTTTATACCCCTGGGGTTCTTATAGGATAAGCTTCGGTTGATTAATTAGTTACGTAGAACAAAAGGACTTCAACAAGAAAGAAATTCAAAATTTTAACTTTTACATTTACAGTTTTACTGTAAAAAAAGAATGAAAAACAAAACATGGTTGTTGCAATTTGAAAGTTGGTCAACCAGTTGGCCAACGGCCCACACCGTTGAAATAATGAATGTGATTATCTTAATAGATCAAGAAAGAAAGTCCTGGAGAGCCGATACTATTGACGAGCATTTTTTCGTCAGAGGATGCGGCGAGAATCTTGCACATACGTTAATTCAGTATTTCGTTTGAGGTGTCCTCATTTTGTATGATTCTTTGCTTGGGAATTTTATGGTAAAATCCGCTTATTGCACAGCCAGAGAGGTGATTGATGGAAATGGGTTGAACAGAAATCAAAGGCATCCAATTTGGAGGCTTCTCTGGTCCGCTAAAGCACCTCCAAAGGTGAAGGTGTTTTTTCTAGAGATTAATACATGATTTCTTGCCAATTAATGAGAGACTGATTAGTAGAGGTTTGCAGCTGGAGAATTATTGTTCGGTATGTGGTAGCTATGATCAATCTTGCCACCTTGTCTTTGTTGAATGTTATGTTAACCGTATGATCTGGAGTGAGGTGAGTTTAATGGCCGGCTTCGTACCTAATAACAGCTCGCCTGAAGATTTTTGGTTTACCGTCTTAACCAAGGCATCATAGGCAGAATCCTTGGAGGTATGCATGTATATAGTCTTGGCTACTTTGGACTAATAGGAACAAATGTATTCATCAAGGAATATGCTCTATGAGAAAGACTTTGGTGGGGAAAGCTCGTTGTTTGTTAGGGGATAGGCTTGTATGGGATAACCAACCTGATGCCATAATAATAAAGTGTTAGCAAAATAATTGGCAACCTCCCGAGCAGGATATGCTTGAGCTTAATGTAGATGCATCTTTTAAAGCTATCACAAAAGAGGCAGGTTTGGGAGCTGTTCTTAGAGACTCCAATAAAAGTGTAGTATTTTTAGCAGTGGCTCGAGTTGATTGGATTGAAAGCCTACTATATGCGGAGGTGGGAGCAATTCTGCGGGGATTACAACTTGCATACGAACAGGCTGTGGATAGGATAATTGTGGAGAGTATTCTTTGACAGCAATAAAGGAGATTGATCACGCGGCCGAATCATATTTGGCAGGGAATAATGTGCTTCAGGATACAAACATCCGGTTTTCAGTATTGTTTCTTTAGGCAGACAAATAGAGCGGCTAATAATCTATTTCATGAATTAGCTAAATTTGAGTTATAGGTTGAGGAACAGAGACTCTGGACGAACCGTCTTCTTTCATCTTTTTGTCCTCTTGATTTTACTTTATTATTAATGAAGTATTATCTGATTAAAAGAAAAAAAAAACCTTTTCACTTGTTTTTGGATCTCTATCAGCTTCTGTCTTTGAATCTTGATTTCTCTATTTGTTTCTGTCAAGTTGGCTCTTTGTTCGTTACTGTGTTGGTTTCTTGCTCAAACTTTTGATCTCAGTGCAGTAGTTCTTTAATCTTTAAACAAACCAAAAATCATTTTCTATATAAATATATATAAAACTTTAGGAAGTATGGACATGGACATACAATTCCATATGATATAAAACGGATACAATGATACAGTAATTTTTAAAAAATACAGACATGAGTATGGTAAGGTAGCAATAAAAAATACTTTTTATATATTTTTTATGTAAAAATATTTAATATAAATATAAATATTAATAATTTTTATTAATTTATAATTAAAATTTCATAAAATTCTCTTGTCATTACACAAAATATATAATAATAAGCCCATTTAATATTTTTACATAAACTATGAAATAAAAAATTATTAATAAAAAAATTTTATTTTATTTCTTGTCATTAATTTGCTTATAATCTTAAGATTTTAATATGTGGTCTTAAGCAAATAACAATAATTTTTTATAGCATAGGCAGGCCGTGCAATAAGTCTCAATACTAAATGGATTACCCTTGTATTGGTTGGGAAACTGCCCATTAAATCTCAATCATTCATAATTTTATTATTTAGCCCAATGCCCAACCTAAGAAAGCAGAAAGCACAAACGTCATAGGAAACACAAAAGATGGAGAGGGGAATCTGGAAAGGAAAAGCTCAGGACTCACGCCGCCAATAGTATTAAAGCACCCAGATCGCTGACATGTCACGAAAGATATATTTTTTATTTTTCCCTTTCACTTTCTCTCACATTAATTTCTGTCTCTAAATATCCATCCCTCTCTAAATACAATCTCTTACCGCCGCCTTTCACCTAGTTTCTGGTCACCGACGTGGTCTATGCCGCCACCGTCTATCGTCTGATTAGTTTTTGGGTATTGTTTGAATTCAAATTTTTTTTTTAATGCTTGGCTTTTTCAATTTTGGATTTGTATTTTTTTATTTATGTTTGCATTTTTTTGTTTTCTATTGGGGCTATGTAGGCTACGAATTCTTTTGATGACTATTTTAGATTTGTTTCTGGTTTTTTTTTTTTTTTTTTATAATTTTAGAATCACCACAAAAGGGTAGTTTTAATAGTGTAGTATATATATTATTATATAGATAAAAAGAAAAGAAAAAAATTAATAATAATAAAAAGAAATTGCTTATGACTGACACATGGTAGCAATTTAACAAGTCTCGTAAATGATTTTAATATAACGTATAGATAGATCCATTTATACATATCCATACATATAATTAGAGCTATCTCTTTTTAATTTAAAATAAAATCAGTTTTGATATTAAAAATGATTTGAGGGTTAATTTTGTATTTTGCCCGCATCTTCTTTCCTTCTCCTTGTTTCACTCTATCTTCCTCTGCATCAAAAAATAATTTTTTTGACCAGTCTCTTCATTACGTTAGAAATTTTCAATAAATGAGTTATTATTAATTAATGGTTTAAAAATCTAATAAAATTCATTGATAAGTTTAATTATAATATGAAATAAATATGAGAATTAAAATAATTAAAATAATTATTTATGTGTGAAATTTTTTTGGGTTAATGTGGTTAAACAGTTATTTAAAGTTTTTATGGAAGATTTTTAAGATTTTAATAAAATTAGATAAGATCTTCTCATTTTTAATTAACTATATTTATTTATTAAGAATTATTAATAAAAAAATAAAAAGATTTAATAAACTATATAAAAAAAAAACATGATTAAGGAAGATGAACTATTTTGGTATGCAAACGACTTAATTCCTAGGTAAAATCGGGCCTCACTCGTCCTGACTCCTGTTCCCACAAATTGAATCGAGTCAATTATTTATTCATATAATAATATTTCAAATCGTATGGAAGTCTAAACTTGTTTGCTAAGTTAGAAAAGGTAATAGATGAGCCTAATCTTCTTCCATACCATTTCAATTAACTTATAATATTTAGCAATGTTAACAGGAAGGATCGTATTCATTAGGTTGAATATATTAACTCAAATCTAATTAATAATTAATGTATTTGAGTTAGATCTATTAATAGATCGAATTTTAGATATGAATTTTAAAGTTAGAATTTAATTCAAAATTTTATTTTATTAATAAAATTTATTTTTATTTTAAAATATATTTAAAAATATTCAAATGATAATATTTTAATATTTCTTAATAATTTAATATATTTTGAAAAAAATATCGAACATCTAAGCCTGAGTAATCAAATCTGGTTTTAGATAAAATATATAAAAAGTTAATCAGGCCTAGGTGCCTAGTCTAATCGATTAATTTAAACCAAATGAGTGACACAATACTTAATTAGAAAATGATATGCTAAATAAATTAAGCAGTCTATTTAGAAATTAAACAATATATTAATATTACATAATTAAGATTAACTAAAAAATCTAAGTTTATTTAAGAAAAAAACTAAAAATTCTAACTTGACCCTAACCTTTAAAGAAGTTATATAAATCAATTGTAATGCATTTTACAGACTAAAATGAAATTAAGTAGATAAAAATAAATATAATTTAACAATTAATCCAACAAAATTACAAAAGAAAAACAAAAAATATTATAAAAAAATTTTTGCAAATAAAAATTTTTTTTTTTACTTTTTCATAATGAAATTTTCATAGATATATGTGAAATTTATATATTTCTGATCAAATTACTCAATCACGTTACAGTTTCATTTTAATTTAGTCATACTTTTTATTGTACTTTTTTTTTGTTAAAGACGTTTTTTTTATTAGTTTTATTTTTTAAAAAATTTTATCCCAAAACCCCACGCGTGAATCGTGGCTTTCAATTAGTCTTTTTTTTCTTTTTTTTTTTGTTATTCTTTTCCTTTTCAAATGGGATCCACTACAAAGTGTGGAACAACTTTGCGCATTGACTTGAGAGCTCCCGTTATGTTTTTTCTTTACTTGATTATTAAGAAACGAATATTCCATCCATCCGCTGCTAAAATGCGCTGCTTTTGCCGTAATTACTTGACTGTCGTGAGTGAACGTGCGATTTTGCTCGCTGCCCTACGCGGATTCACCGACAATCGTTCGACTCCTTGCGGCCCGCCATTTGCCAATAATAAATTCCATCCTATCTACCTTCTAACATCAGCTTAATTATTTAGAATTTTTTTCTAAAAAAATAATATTTTGATTGGTTGGTTTTGCGGACTAAGGACAAAATTGATCAGATTCGAATCAATTTTGTGTGATAATGAGAAGAGAAAGGCATCAATTAAGGTTAGGGAGGGACAGCGAGATAGAAAATAGATTAATGGGGACGCATTTATTTTATGCACAACAACTTCGATTATTGGGTCAATTAAGAAATTCAGTTTTACATTTAAGAATTTATGGTATATATAGAGGAAGATTACTTGGATTTTGTTAGACATATCATCAAAGTCCATCAACATTTCATACATTAGAGAAAAGAAAAAGGATGTTTGGAGAATCATATTGCAGATGACACTTCTCCTTTCTCTCCACCAGCATCCCTTCATTTTCCCTCTGGTCTCCTCCCTTCCCTTCCCTTTCTCTTTCTCTGTTCTCCCCCTCTCCCCACCTCCTCTTTTATCTCCTTTTTTGCCTCCTTAGCATTGCTTGTCTTGATTCTTTGATTGGTCCATCTTGCTCCTCTGAATCACTTTCTTTACGCACGCATTTTTACGCATATACGTGCATACATATATGTATGAACATGTTTAGGTTTCTCACCATTTTTCTCGATTTATGATAGTCAATCGTTGTTTAGGAAGTAAATATAAGATTCGAAATCTTCTCACATTTCTAAAATCTTCAGTAGAACTAAATAAATAACGAAGTAAATGTTTGCTGCAAGTTGCAAACATCCTTTTAAAGGAGTAGGGAATTAAATGAAAAATTCCAGGATTTTTTAAGCCATTCACTATTTCAAACGAGCTACAATGACAATTTAATTTTTCAAGGTCTAAGTACAACCTTACGAATCCATATATCTATGTCTTCTAAACTCATGTATTATAACATTTTTCTTTATTAGTAGATTGTCTTAATATTGGCAATGATCAAATTATACATAAATCATAGTTACGGGTAACTATATGAGATTGATGAAATATATAAGATACAGCTATAACTCGCTGTGAAATTTGAAATGGTTATGACTTAATATGAAATTCATTATGATAAGTATGCGAAAGGTATATCTAAATATTATATGTTGCATCTAAATTAGCTTTTGATTACAACTAGTTTTTAACTTGAAAGAGGTATTTTGTCTTTAAAACCCATTTTTATTGAAGTGAAATTGTAGACATAGATCTTCAACAAAACGTTATCATATATAAAATCTGCTAATAATAATTTTAGAAATGATGAGTTTCATCATGTACCGAATCTGCCCTTGAGCCAAATAATTGATCAACTCATCTTTCAATAAATGCTGATATTGGAAGACATGCAATTTGTTTTTTTTTTTTCTTTTTTGACTAATTAAGAGGATAGTTTATTACATATAAAGGTCTACACATGTAACAAGGCATCACAGAATCTCTGCCACACCATAATTAAAGGATCGATCAAAATAAAACCACACATGACTGCCAACCGAAGTTTTCCTTTTATTCTTCCTATTAATCGTCTCTTCTTGAGATCCCTACAAAAAGAAGGAACAAAATTATGAATGATCGAATCATCATAGGATATTATCTGACACGTGAAGGGAAGATGCATGCATTTGACTAACCATACATATATGGGAAAGGCTAGCTATTAGTTACGGGAGTTTGCAGCATCCCAGGCAGGGTCAGCTAGCTTAGTTTGTATATAAATTTGAACCCAAGCATTGAACCTTGCTAGCCGAAGATTCACTTGGCGGAGTTGGTCCATTGTTTGTTTGCCTTGTCCTGGACTGCTATGTTCCGCCAGGTTCAGCTTTGCCTTCAGCTTCGACTGTTTTTCCACCAGCTTTTTCTGGACTCCTTGTAAACGACTCAAGTACTCTTTCATCCCATTTTTCTTTACACGAACAAAAAGTTCAAAGCAAGAGAAAAAACGAAGTGAGATCAACCAAAGAAAAATGTTTAAAAAACATTTACCAAGTGAAAATACCTCAACCCTTCTCTCCAACAACTTGGGATGTTTCTTTCGAGAAACTTTCAGTTCACTTTCCTTTCTTGGAGCCATTCTTTCTAAAAAATAAATGGATAAATAAAAGTAAGAGAAATAAAGAGAGAAATTGAATTTTTGTTGATTAATAACCGACAGTTAGATCACAAAAATATAACCATGTTTCATATATGCAAATATCTCTTAGATTACACAAACATACCTTAAACTGCGATAGTCGATTGAAGGAATTAAGATTGACAGGAAGAAAGTGAGATTTCTCTCTTGGCCAAGTTTGCTCTTTATAGTTAGTTTCATACAAAGCGAGGCTCTCGATCTAATCTGCAGGCAAGCATGCCGACTCTTGCGATTTAACGCTCGATCCACCAGTTTATCTTAGAGAATTATAAAAAATAAATTTATTTTTATATATTATTAATATACAAATTTTATATACTGTAAGTGAATTAAATAATATCATTTTATTAATGAAATAAATCAGATGATATAATTTTATTAATGAGTAAAATTTTTTAAAAAATATTATATTTATTTTAAGAGTTCATAATTATTTATTAATAAAATAATATTATTTGATTTATTGATAATGTACAAAATTATTCACTGATGATACATTAAATATAAGCTTTTACAAAAAGTCGATTCTACTTTAACTTATGCTTTATATTAATTTAAAAGGTGTTTTGAAAAAATTCTTTCGAAAGTCGAAAAAAGAAAAAAAGACCTTTTAAGAATTTCTCCCTCCTAACACGCACAAATAAAAAAGTTAAAACTTGGGATGCATATATATTTGGTAGTGATTGCATTATAATTATTTAATTACAATTTAAAATTGTAAAATATTCACAACTTACATTTACATGGGAGAGATCCTTAAATACATTTTTTGTTACGAATAATTACAAAATTGTAGGTAAAAGAATAATAATTGTTGTCCTGAATATCAACTGAATTATTGCACCACTTGAATTATTACCCTACTTGAAGACAAGCACCACGCACGATTCGCCCAAAGAAATAAAACACATTGTTTATGGAGTTTATATATATATATATATATATATTGTCAATAAAAAATTAAGAGATTAATATATGTTTTATTTTTTTTATTTTTAAGAGAAATTATTTTATTCATTGTTAGTAAAATTTTTAAATTTTATAAGTAGGATTAGTAAAATGACACATATTGCCTAAAGTATATTTAAAAAAAAAAATTCTAATTAAAAAATACAACATGATATGTGTCAATTTCTTAACCCTATTTATAGAAATAAAATTTTACATTAATAGTGTATCAAATGTCATAACAACTTTGGAGTCATTAGATGAAATTTAAAATAAAAAAGAAGTCACCACTAATATTTTTGATTAGACGTGCTTGGTTACTCAAAAAGAACTTACCATTTTAATAAAATTTTAAAATTAATTAAAACTTAAAAAAATTAATTTTTAGGTTTACTAAAAAAAAATCAAGTTCGAAAGTACGATTACGCATAAAAAAGAATTAGCATCCTATAGTTCTCATTTTAAAAATAGTACCAATTGACCTCATATTATCTTTTTGTTAAAAAAAACGATCTTAACTTAAATATTAAAAATAATTCCTTTAATTCATTTATTTTTGAAAAATTTTGTTTAAGAGATTTTGCTTAGGAATAAAATATTGAGTTTTGAAAAACATTTTGAATTCCTTAATATCTAGGTAGAATTTCAAAAAATATTTTTTTACTTTAGATTCTCATAATAATCCTTAAAATCTGGCGTAATATTTTTTTATAAAGAATAATTATTGAGAAAACCTTTAATATTTAGATAGGATCCTAATAATTATTTTTATTTAGAAATATTATCTTTTATTTTAAAAACAATTTTCCAAAATCATCATTTATTAATTCACATCTTTTGACAATAATAAAATATATAATGTAACATGATACAGATACAAATTAAAAGGTTCAAGTGAAAAAAAGATTTAATTATTTCATTTATCTATTTTATGTTGGAAGATTTTCTTTAATTTTTCAATATTTAAGTGAAATTTAAGAAAATTAATCTTTCACTTAAGAAACATTATGTTCTTTAGTAAAAACATTATTTAAATTTTCTCCATTACCTAGACATAGTCTCCAAAATTTTTTTTTTTAGAAATATTATCTTATTTTCTGTAGAATATATATATTTTTTGAAATTATAACTTTTTTGGCCACATTTATTATTAATGCATAAAATCCATATATGACAATATGAGTATAAATTAAATGATGCATGTCATTTAGGATGAAAATGGCATTTTTTGGTATTAAAAATATTTATTTTTATTTTTATTATTTTTTTAACACTTCAATAGTTAGGTGGAATTAAAAAATTGATCTTTCACTTGAAATTCAAATAATAATATTTTTTTTACAAAAATAATATTTCTTTGCAAAAAATAATTATTTGAATTCCCACTAATATCTAGGTAAAGATTCCAAAACCATATTTTTACATGAAAATATTATTCTATTATTTATTTCTTTTTTTAAAAATGAAAAACATATATTTTTTAACCATAAATTTTTTACACTTTAATTTTTGTTCAAATCTCTTTTTATTTTATCAATAACATAAATCATCCACATGCAAATTAATCTTCAAAGATGCATATATTTATTAGTTTTATTTTTTTTACAAATCATAAAAACATATTAACAAACATTAAAACGATTAAATGTGATGACATAAAAAATAATAATAAACAAGAAAATAGAGAAAGAGACATATACCCATATGAAGCCTTTGAAATTGAATCCAAAGAACTAATAAAAAAGGTCCAAGTCTGGTAGCCTAACTTTCTGGGGTAGGTCACAATTCAGGCTCAGATATTATTTGGGTTGGGTTAGGTTGGTGGATCCTAGTTGGCAGCTCTTTTTTTTTTTTTTTTCAAAATCCTAAACTACTTGTTTCAAGCTCTTTTATTCTTTTTTTTTCTTCTTCTTTTAATCATTGATTCTCCTTTTTTCTTTTGTTTCTTCTTCTTATCTTTAATGATGTTGTTCAATTGAGCTACTATCAACTCAAGCTCCTTTATGAAAACTCAAGATTTCAATAGCTAAAATTTCAAAAATAGAGATAAGAGAGAAGAAATAAAAGAGATAAAAAGAAATTTTAGAATGTAGAAAATGAGTGCAAAAATTGTATTTCCTCCTATAACCACCTCTTTTGTATTCATTATGTAATTATTGTTACACCAACTGTCAATTTTTTAACAAAATAACTAACATGCTGACTCATATATACTGATTGTAAAAAATATAAATGACTTAAATAACTAACGTGGCCTAACTTAGCCTTCTTCGATTCAACTTGTAACAATTATTGCCCTCTTGAAATAATCCTTGTCTTTAAGGATTGAAGCAGGGAAACTTTTTTTGTAGCTCATATAATCTTTCCTAGATTGTATTTTTTGGGTAACTATTACTCTATTATACTAGAACCTCTACGATTACTCTACCTCTTTTCTTACTCAATCTTTTATCTAGAACCACCATTAGTTCTTTGGCCACCATTTCATCTGCATCAATCATAGGAAAGTATATTATGTTTGAAACCTTCCCAATGTGCTTCTTCAACTGTGAAACTGAAAGACAGAATGAATTTGGCTTTAGCAAGTAATTCTAGTTTGTAGGCGACAGGTTCTATCTTCTCCAACACCTTATAAGGGCCAAAGTACCTAGCAAC
The DNA here is from genome assembly GCF_002303985.1 of Durio zibethinus. Next base: position 14,047,488 of record NW_019167993.1, read on the forward strand.
TAGCATAAAGCAAGACCTATTGATGATAGATTGTTGTTTATATGGCTCGAGTTTAACATAAATTAAATCAGTAATCTCAAATTACCTATCAACCTTATGTTTGTTAGCTTGCTGCTTCATTCTATTTCAAGCCCTCGCCAAATAAAATTTTAAAATTTTGATTATGGCCTCCATCACTTTCAAACTTCTATCCCCTTTGTCCATTTTAAAATCTTCAAGTAGATATGGTTGATGAATGGAAGCAGGTTGACCATAGACTACCTCATATGGTGTAGTCTGAATAGAAATGTGAAAACTAGTATTATACCACCATTATGCTAAAGAGATCTATTTGGATTACTGCTTAGGTTGTTCTCTTATCATGCACATTTGATATGTCTTCAAACATCTGTTGAGAACTTCAGATTGTCCATTTGTTTGAGGGTGATAAGTAGTAGACATTTTTAGCTTGATTCCCAATAATTTGAACAATTCCTTCCAAAATGAACTGGTGAAAATCCTATCTTTGTTAAAAATAATGGTATTTGGTACTTCACACAACTTGTACACATTATCTAAATAGGCTTGAACAATTGTAATGCATTGAAAAGATGAGCTAGAGTGATAAAATGTGCATATTTACTTAACCTATCCATTACCACCATTATAACATCTTTCCCAAATGACTTAGGCACTCATAGACATATCAACTCATATCTTATTCGAAATTGGTAAAGGTTGTAACAAACCTGAAGAGATAGTTTTATATTTGTATTTTTGATAAATTGTGCATTCTCTGACATGCTGTCAAACTACCTTTAAAATTCATTTCCAATATACCACATTAGCTATTTTTTTCATAGTTGCCTTTACTCAGAATGCCCTTCATCCACTGAATCATGAAAAAATGTCAATAAGTTCTTCATTAACTCAAAATCAGCTCCCACCATAAGTTTTCTCTTCCTTCTCAACTGACCTGGTTACCAAGTGTACTTAGGAGACTGTCCTGGTTTATTTTTAAGCTTATGAAACAAATATATCAATATTGGATCTTTCAACCAAGACTGTTTAATCGTGGTCATTAGATCATTAGTTGCAAAAGATAAAGCATATAACAAGGCTCTAGGATTTCGAGAATAAGCATTGGTTGCCATGTTGGTAGAACCCTTCATGTAGACAAGTTCATAATTAAATCACATCATCTTGACAACCTAAAGTTGTTGAGTAGGCATATTTTTTTTCTGGTCCAGTAAAAATATGAAACTTTGGTGATCTGTTTTTATCTGAAAATGCCTTTCAGTTAAATAAGCACTCCATTTCTTCACTAAGCTAATGTGGCCAACATCTTTTTTTCATAAACAGACAATGCCTAATGTCTAAGAGATAAAGTTTCACTAAAATAAGCAATTGGCTTACTGTTTTGACTTAACATAGCATTAATTCCACAACTTGAAGCATCTGACTCAACTACAAAAATTGAGTTAAAATTTGGTAGTGCTAGAATAAAAGCTGATATTTCAGCTTGCTTGAGCTTCTCAAAAGCTGTTGTTGCTATTTCTTGCCAATTAATGGCATTTTTTTTCAATAAATCAGTCAATGGTTTCGTAATAGTTCCATATCATTTAATGAACCTGTGATAATACTAAGTGAGGCCCAAAAATCCTCTTAATTCTTTAACAGACCCAGGAATTGGCCACTATTTAACACATTTAACCTTGTATTATCCATAGCAATTATCCCCTTATTGATCACATGCCCCAAATACTCGATTCAAGTAGCACCAAAGTCATACTTTGAAAGCTTAACAAATAAATGGTTGATGACTAAGACATCAAACACCCATTGCAAATATGCCAAATTATCATTCTAGTTTGATGAATAAACCATGATATCATTAAAGAACACCAATAAAAATTTTCTAAGGAAAGGTTAAAATACACTATTCATCAAACTTTGAAATGTAAAAGCTACATTAGTCAATCTAAAAGGCATGACCAGAAACTCATAATGCCATTAGTGAGTCCTAAAAGTTGTTTTATGAACATATGCAGGATCCATTCAAATTTGGTGATAACCAGATCTAAGATCCAGCTTAGAGAACTAGTAAGTATCAGATAATTCATCTAATAACTATTTTACTAAAAGAATGAAAACTTATCTTTAAGTGTGATCTTGTTCAACTGTCTTTAGTCTACACAAAGCCTCTATGAGCCATTTTTTTTTCACTAGAACCACTTGAGATGCGAATGAACTTTTGTTGTCTCTTATAATTTTGACCTTTGTTATTTTTACTACTATATTCTCAATCTCTTTTTTTGTACAATTGGGTACCTATAAGGCTTAATCTTTATAGGTTAAGATTCGTTTATCAAAGGTATCTTATGATCATAAGGCCTTGATAGAGGTAAATTTATAGGTGTTTCAAAGACTAGAGAGTATTATAGTAACAATTCCTGCAAATCATGTAATAAATCAATTTATTGACTAAACTGCTATAACTCATCTCAAGACTGAGAAACTCTAATACCAGATATCATCATTAGTCCACTCGTCATACTGACCACATTTAATTTAGCAAACTACTTACTTATAGCCATATGTACATAAGCAGCCTCTATTTCTTGTACTTTATACTAGTTATTTGCTATAGTAAATTGCATGGTCAGCAAGGAAAAATCCCATAGAATAGGCCCTAGTGTCTAGAGTTATTGTACCCTAAATACTGCTTCTAGCATATTAGAGGTAACATAAAGAAATTAGTATGCTGGACTAGGCCTTGAACCTCCTAAATCAATGCTTTACATACATTCTGAGTTAATAATTTGTTACCATTAGCTATAATGATATTGATTCCAGCAATATTCTAAGTGTTACATTCCAATCTCTTTTCAGCTAGATGAAACTTTCTCTCCTTTCTCTTCTCCCTCACTTTCTTTTTTGCCAAATGGCTTACTACTTTTTCTTCTTTTAATTCGGTAGTCTTGAAATTCATAGAGCTACACCCGAAACTCTCATGTTTTGACTTTATGATTTATGCCTAAGATTTTTGTCCTTTTATCTTTTTTCTTTGAAATAATGTTACTTTAATTTTTCTCTGAGTATTTTATTGCTTTGTTTGTGTGACTTTTTCACTTATTGGTGAAGAATGAGCTTTTTATTTTTTATTTTTTATGAACTCTCGAATATGAGGGTTTGCAAGTCATTGATGTTTGGGTAATAGCAATAGGCTACTGGGACAAATGATGGAGGTTCAATGGTGAATGTTGTTGTGGAGCATGATGGGGTAATTTTTTGTGATGGTTATTAGTGGTCGTAAGTTGAAGGCTCAATGGGAATGTAGGGAGGGGATGGTTATTGGGTAGTGTAAGTGATTGGATTTGAGGCTCTTGGTGAGAAAAAGAATTGTGACCTCGACGATGGATAGAATGAGGATGCTTGGATTTTTGGTAAAGTTTTTGGCTTTTTTCTTTTTTTTGTAGTGGAATTTACTCTTAGCTTTATAGATCAAAGGTAAGCTGCTAAAGGTTGGGATGGCAGACAATTATCTAATGAGAGTTTTGGGATCATGAGAAAGATGAAGGGTGACTGGTAGTGGACTAGAGGAACAAAGGGGAATTGTAGGAAACAAAATTAGGATAGTAAATCAATGAAGATGGGGAAGTAAGGTGGTTGGCATGGGTATGGGGAATTGGTAGGGTAACTAATAGGTAGATGTCTTGCATAACACCATCTTCCCAAATTTTGTTTTTTATTTTTTTCCTTTATTGAATTTTGCTTGTTATTTTTTAATTTTAATAATTTCTTTTAAATCTAAAAAATGGAAAATGAATTTTAGAGTAAAGCCCTTTAAGCCCAAACAAAGTAATTTTAGGCTTTCAAGCCCAAACAACTTAAACCAATTTGAATTGAACTCTAATCAAACTCAACAAGTCCAAGCGAAACCTGAACAAACAACACAAACTTAATGGGGACATTCAAAGTGTAGGATGCAAGCACACAAAAAAAATCAAAACTTGTCCAAATCACCATGAAACGACTGTTAGATAACCTAGAAAAAATTAAGTGTCTACATCAAATACTAATTCTTTTTTTAATATGCCATAATTAATTAAGAGGTATGTATCATACTACTAATTCCACTTGTGAAATCTTAAGAAATAGTACTCATTTCGTCTACTTTTTTTGTCCATATTTTTTTTAAAAACTTTCTCAAAACTATATTTTCTTTATTTTTAATACTTTAAACTCTTTTTCTTTTTCTTTTTTATATTTCATAAATATTTGTCATAATTTTTTTACTTTTTAACATTAAAAACTATGAAACATAAATTTTATAAAAAATAAAAAATTTTAATATTAAATTAAATGCGTTAATTAAAATCAACATTTAAAAAAAATATATTTCATAAAAATTAATGAATGACAAACAAATAAGAATAGAAGGAGTAAAATTTTCCATCAAATGGAATCAAATTATTGAAAAAGCAAATGCTTGTGCGATTTTCATAGGATATATGCAATTTATCATACGTTTTATTTATCAATTTTTAATGCCTCTTTCTTTCCCTTTTAATTTACTCACTAATTTTCTTGACCAACCTTGGACTTACTCACCAAGTAATCCTAATCTTCACCACTTTTGTCATCAATCATTGAAGAATTAACACATCCAAGATCTCTCACACACCTTATTACAAATAAATAAATACATCTCTCTCACACCCAAACACAAAGTACAATAAAAAAATAACATTCAAAGCATATTGATTAACATAAAGAACTTAACTCAAATAATAAATTCATGGTACCTAGCTAGGGCATAAATTTTTAGACTTGATTCGGTTGGGCCTAAGTTTTAAGAGAAGAGAAAGCAAAGAAGATAGTCATAACATGAAAATACTATAAATTTCCTATTGACTCTAATCCTCTTATGAAAAAACTATAATTAAATGATCATTTATTATGTTGGTTTTCTTTCAAACATATTTTGAGATATTGTATTTTACTAATATTTTTAAGAGAAGAGAAAGCAAAGAAGATAGTCATAACATGAAAATACTATAAATTTCCTATTGACTCTAATCCTCTCATGAAAAAACTATAATTAAATGATCATTTATTATGTTGGTTTTCTTTCAAACATATTTTGAGATATTGTATTTTACTAATATTTATAACCCTTACTTTTTCTACAGTTTATATTAATTACTATTTAATTTTTCTATTTTTTATAGTAAAAAACATTGAACATTGATGTAATAAAAAAATTAAGATAATTTTAATATAAAACTTTAAAGGGGCATTTGGTTTAAGGAAAGGAAATTTGTTTTCTTAAAATCTTATTTTTTGTAATTTGATTCTTAGATTTGGTTTACACGAATATGATTACATGGGTTTTTAAAGAATCCCAATAAAGTCAAGAAGTAGAAAAGTAAGGGAAATAAAAAACTCTCATCTTTTTGAGATATTTTAAGATTCTAGAGAGAAAGTAAAATATTTCCTCATTTTCCTTATTTAATTGTATTTTAGATTATCTAAACAATGTTTATTTACCTAAGAAATGTAATAATTTTTTATAAAATATTATGAAAATAATTTTTTTCTTAATATATTTTAAAAAATATCACATTTTTAATAAAATGCAATTGAAATCCTACAAAAATGATGATTAAAAACATGATTTTTGTTGAAAAGATGAAAACATTATTTTTCATAATTCAATAAAGATGACATTTTAAAATAAAAAAATGAGGTCTTTGTTAAAAATATGAAAATAATTATTTTTTATAATTAAAAAAATGACATTTTTAAGATAAAAGAAATGCTGTTGAAAGACTACATTTCTAAGATAAAAATGTAGTTTTTGTTGTAAATATGAATAAATATATATTTCAGAATTTAACAAAAATAACGTTTCTAAGATAGAAAGTGCAATTTTTTGTTGAAAACATGAAAAAAAAAATTTTCAAAATTTAATAAAGACGACGTTTCTAAAATAAAAACATTTTTTAAAAAAAAAATGACGCTTCTAAGATAAAAACATAATTTTTGTTGAAAATATAAAAAATTATTTTTTAGAATTATTTAATTTCAATGAATGCAACATGTTATTCACATGTCATGTGTTACTACATATTATTATTATGAATATTACGTGTTATTCATATATTATTAAAGATAATATAATAAAAGCCTTTATTAAGTAATGTTGAATTTTCGTAAACCAAATACAAAAACATTACATTCTTTAAGTTAATAAAATCCAAAAATCATGCATTCTCCTTTAATATTATTTTTTTCTTAATTACTTTTTGTCGTGAAATTTAAGAATTCATGAATTAAACGCCTAGATTATAGTGAGAGGCATTAGACTTACACTCCTTGTAAGACGATGCATAAGCCTTAAAGTATTGATGTATAAATTTTTTGGGATTTATTGGATTTTTATTATTTTTAAAAATTAAATATATTAAAAAAGATTTTGCAAAATACTAAAAATATTTCACATGATTAGAAGAATTATGACAAATTATTATTCCAACTTTAAGATATAAATTTCAATTTTATGAAAAGTGTGGACAGTAAAAATAAAAAATAAAAATTAAGCTCGCTGAAAATTTTAAATATATTTGGTTTGGGCTTTGGATATAAAATTTTTAAAATTAAACTTTGCCATACCCGAACCTAAGATATTATTTTATAAATTTTTAATTTTAATTTTAATTTAAAAAGCTTTAAAATATTAAAATATTGATATAAAGATAAAATTTTTAATATTTTAAAATATTTTAAATATAACGAACTTCAATTGGGGGGGGGGGGGGTTAAGGGTAAATAAGTAAGATTTATACTCGTCCATGAACAATTTTAATTTTTTTTACCAAGCAGACACCTCTAGTCGAATGAGAGAATATGAGATAATTAACATGTATAAAATATAATTTTTGCAGGGATAATATAATATTCCTCCACCTCTTTTCCACGCATGGCTGAATATTCAAAAAGAAAATTCATTTTGTATTCAAATAAAGTTCATACATGATAAATAGATATTAATTTATACATATATTAATGTTTGTTTCAATATAATCATATAGTAATGTTTGTTTTAATACTATTTATAACGATAGTTTTTTTATTAATGGTATATTTTATATTTTTATTCATGTTTTTTAATATATTGAATAAAAAATTATATGTAATAATCATAACGAATGCTTTGAAGAACACTCGTTAACAAATTTTTGTTTTCTGCAAAAAGGTTCTCATACGTTGAAGAGGAAATGTGACTGAATTATTGGCTTTGTGTATTTAGAGCAAGTATAAGATTGGAATCCCCACCTCGTCGTTGAGTGCATTGTTGCAGGTTCCAAAAAGAAAAACAAAACGATCTTATTGGATGTCTTTTCTTCAACTTCAAGTGGATGATTGAATATTTAAAAACACATTTAATTATTTTAGTTCCAAGTTGGCACCCAATAATATTGAGATTTGTGCAATCATCATATGGCCTTTGTTTAAGTCTTCCATTGACTTAAAATGTTTCCGTACAAGTTGGTTAAGAGTCCATAATTGGTAGACTGATCGGTTCGCTATGTTGAACACAGGAGTTGAGTTTGTTTCATCAAAACAAGCAAATTTCTGTGGAAGATGTGAGGTGCTGAGATGAGTTTATAAACAACAATGGGCAAATAGCTTGATGAAGATGCATGACTACTGTAAGTATATCTGAACAATCGTCTCTTTCTTGTTGATCTTATAATTTGCAGTAGTGCCAAAAGACTTTTGTAATCTCTTTTCTTTTGTTTTTGTTGTTCCTTTGATATCATCAAAATGGGCTGTTTAGTTCTTATGTTATCAGTTAACTGAATAAAAGAAATCATTTTTTTTCTATAATAAGTCACCATCTGCAAATAGTAAAAAAGTTATAATTATTAAGATGTAAGCTCTGGCTTCTGAGTTCATAAGAAAATTAGTATCTTTAATATGTCTGCTTTAATCTTTTTTCATTTGGAAGGTGATAATGTTAATATCACTTCATTTAGAGGGAAGGGATGGGAAGGATTTTTTTTCTATTGCTACGTTTAGAGGGGAGAGATGGGACGGTTTTTTTTTTTTTTTTTCATCTTAACACTTAAAAGAAGAAATGCATATACAATTTTTGGTGTTTAGTGCAGGCGCATTTCAGTCTTTTATCCATCTTTCGTTTGAAAGTCTATTAGAAAATCTTTTGTTCTTATTTTGAAAATATACAAAGTTTGACATTGTCTTCAAAATTTAATATTGCATTGCCCTCACATCAGCCTCTTTTGCAACTCTGACTTCCTCATCAAATCCACACCTCCCAGTAAACATTTTATCCTTTCAGCTAGCACTTGGGCAAAGAATTAAAGTCATATTTTATATATAAAATGAGCCATAAAATAAAATGATAATTATCATATATTATTTTTTGTTTATATTTAAAGAAAGAGATAGAATTATAAAAAAGATTAATCATTTTTTTAATATAGAATAATCAAATCCTCTCAAAGTAAATAGAATTATTTTTAATTTATGATATTAATTTTAAATATTTTATTATATTTTTAAAAATTATATAAATAATTTAAATTATATATATAAATTTTTAAATAAATAATTTTATTTTAACTTTTGCACAAATTAAATCTAAGTTCCTTGATTTACACAGCTCCACAAATAGCTAGTTGCTGATCCAATAAATACACATCAGTTACTTTTATCATATTACATTCCAAGGAGCAAAAACAATTACCATTAAACAGCCAAAAAAAAAAAAACAAAGCACACGTATCTGGAGATTACACGCTTCTTTCAATGAGAAAATTTTCGTCTTAAACAGCAACCAAAACCCCATCTTGCCTTTACCATCAGTACATAGCATTTCATGTCACTAAATAAGACTTCCTATTATCTCCTGCCAAACTAAACTTATTGATGGAGTTGAGCCTTCGATAGGATTTTTCAATTTGAAACATGATCAGCTCGAAATATTAACTAAATAATAAAAATGTTTTTTATGTAATTTAATTGTAAAATTTATTTTAAAATTTAAATATTAATATAAAAATAATTTTATATTTTTTAAATTATATGTGACCTATTAAATATAATTGGACCGAGGCTCGAACAAAATTTTCAAAATATCTTGAATCTAAACAGTTCTATATCATATAACCCATTTCTATAAGTTTCATTTCTCTAAGTTTCAATCTTTCCAAAATGACACTTTCTCCACATCTTGCCGAAAAGCCTAATTTCCTTCCCAAATTTAAGGGTACATCAATCAACTGACATTAAAAGTAAAATGAATGAGTAACACTCACTCCAGTCGAAATGCATCCCTTCCTCTCTTCATCAAAATCCTGGTTGTTTTATACTCCCCTCCTATGTACCAATTCTCTACTACATTCTCTTTCAATTCGGTCAAATCCTCCCATAGCTTTTTCTTAACAGAAGCACCACATGGAGCACAAATATTGACCAAACCACAATCAAAATTATGGAATACCGATCTTCCTTGAATCGTAGTAAATATGACCAAGATCCTAAGAAATCAAGTCTTAGAAAGGCAGTACTCTGAAATCACCAACAAAGAAAATATAACGCCACTCGAATAGAACAAAAGTAACAATTTTAAGTTGCCCAAAACAATAGCGCTTGTTTTCTACAAAATAACATGTGGCTGTGGAATCTTGTTCTTAGGTTGGTTGATTGAGAAATTTGGATTGCATTGTTCGCTTTTCTTGTCTTTTTTTTTTTTTTTTGAAAGGCAAAAGAAAAGCATTCAGTAAGAAGATAGAAAACCAAGTTCCCAAACAAATGGGAAATCACAATAGAAACCATAAAAGCAAACCTGCAAGAAAAATGAAAATGAGAGTCCCAACCCAGTAAGGCATCTTAACAACCTTTCATTTCTCAGTAATGTTTCATCAGTGATTCAGTAGTACAGTACATATTATTGTTTGTCGAAATTTTATTTTGTCAGGATCCTTAGGCTTTGCATGTTTCTTGTTTGGGTATATGTCTCAGTGTTCGAGCTAGCCTGTGCAATTTGTGTTGTTTCTCAAGATTCCTTTTTTTTTTTTTTTTCTAAGCCAAAGTAAAATTTTATTAAAAACAACAAATATTCTCTTTTTTGCTAAGTCAAATATTATTTTATTGGCATCAGGTTAATGATACAAGCTGGCAAAAATTTCCAGAATACTCATCCCATGTCATTAAAAAAACACAAAACAATAACGAGCCCAAGTAAAACACAATCATCACAACCAGCCAACTAACGTCTCATTATGAATCTTCCTTTTTTGTGTGCCAGCACGTCACTCATCACATTCACTTCCCGAAGAATGTTGATCATTTTAACTTCACTCACTTATCCAGCCAATCTATTGATTGCCGAAAATATTTCCATAACCTCCACGATATGAATTCCACCTTCTCACGCCAAGATACAACTCTTTGAGCATATTCGTCTCACAACAAAATAATGATCTTTTGAACAAGTATTGCAACTCCATATGCTAAAAATTACCATTCCAATAATAGCCGACATCTTTGCTAACTTATTCAAAGAAGAAGAAAGTAGTCCATGACTCGTATCTCTAAAGGATATTTATCCCCACCGACGATCATACCAAAACAACATCCCATAAACTTGTATTTTCCCTCAAACCTCACAGGAAGAATAAATATTGCAAACAACACATACAAAATTATATCAAACCCATACTCCCCTAAGATACATTCGATTTCTACTTACGTAAACCCACTCTTCCTAAACCACTATAATTTCATACCATAAGCATATCACCTGAACTCCTTGAATTAGCAGAAAAGCACCCATCAAAATTCCCTTCAGGCCATATCCTTAGAACCCATCCATCTAAAACATCTCCCAATTTTGTCTCGTGAATTAGCCCCATGTCCACCTGTTGATTAATCACAATTTTCTTCAACCCTTCACACTTTGCTAAGCTACCCAATCCACTAATATTCCACGTGGGGATTCTCATTTTGTACTCTTAACAAAAAAATTTTTACCACACCCAAATTACTTGTACATACGACTGAATAATACCTCAACCAGAATAAAAAAAAATACCTGACAACTTAGACCGATCAGATCTTCATAGATTCCAGGTCCATCAGCTTTTGAATCAGTTCATCATCATCACAACTAGCATACATGCCCAATTTCTTTCCAATTTCCCATGTTTGTTTTGCTTCCTCCATGCACAACGACCTTCTTCTATTACGAAAATCCGCATATGACAAAAAGGCATTCACGATCACATCGTCATTGTTCTTTTTAAGGCCGGATCTCAGACTCTTTTTGGTTTTCTGCCTCCGTTTGTGCCTACCAATAGGTATCTTTTCTTGAAGCACCTCATCAATATCCTCTAATCTCCTCACTTTTCTTTCCCCCTTTTTTTTTTTTTTTTTTTTCTTTTCCTTGATATTAGACGATCTCCTAAATTAGTGTTGCAATCTGCCTCCAATCCACCATGTTCAACTACATTACTCATACCTTCATTTATCCCTCACCAACAGGCCCATCACCAAGGCAATCAGTTTCGATCTGGCCGGACTTGGTATTGTGACATAACGCTTTACACCTATCTCAATCAAGCCCCAAATAATCATTGCCTTCATCTTTGTGGGCTGCCTGTTCCTCCCCTAGCCCAACATAGGTAATGGGTGTGTCTCTTTCAATTTTAAAGTCCTAACCCGACACCTTTTTTAATGAATTTACAGATTCCCACTCCTCCAGACGGTCCCCACCAAGAGATTTAACTCTTTCACTAATCTTTTCAACATTCCCCACCTTGAGCACACCATCTCTATTCTCTAGGCCCACACATGCTTCCTTGAACTCAACAACCACTCTTCCAATTGTATCATCAATGCCATCATTCCTAACCAAGCCATCCATGGCACTTAGGGATTGCTCATCTTCCAAACGAACACTATCTCCAGAAAAATCACAAGATCCGTACTCCACAATATTAACAGCTTCATTAATATTCTTATTATTGTTAAATTTCTTGCAGCAGCTATGAAACAAGGAAACAAGATCCTCGCCAACTTCGGTCACCCTAACTTAGAAGGGCTTTCCGTTGCAATAAACAACTATAGTTTCATCCATCAACTTTAATTGATCCGTCATTATCATCATAGCCCCCTACTAAAATCCTGAAACTTAAAGAGTTTTATCATCCAAACTCACTAACCCTCCCTAGATATTTGCAATATTCTTAGACGTATCATAATTCCATGCATGTAAAGGAATACGAAAACAAGTAACCCAAGCAACTCTTTATTTCAATTGTATCTTGCCTGACCATTCTTTAATCTCCACTAACCATTCTTTGAGCCACAACCAGCCCAAACTTTTCATGGCAGCCTTTGTTTCCAGATCTTCAAATTCAATAAGAAATTGCCCACCTGATATCTTCTTTACTGAAATCTCAAACACCCCATTCATCCTAGAATTCTCCATTAACCTATATGTTTCATAATATCCCCTTGCCGCTCCAACCAAGCAGTTCTCTAACCAACCTTTGAATCACCTCATCCTCCACACTAACGTTGCATGATACGTATAAGATTTCTTTCACAACTACCATTAGCTTTTCCATCATGTGCCATACCTGTCTCTCTGTCTCTATCTGATTCTTGCAAAGTGGTATTGTTGTTCACAAGCGCCTATAGGTATGTCTTTTGACCGCCCTTCGCATTGCCTCCCTCATCCAACTTCTTGTTGTTTATCCCGTTTACCTCACAGACCTGGATGCTATTTGTCACCACTGTATCTGACGATTTTGAAGTCCGACACGGTATGCCTTGATTTCCATTTCTTCCAACTTTTCTCCAATACTTTGTCCTATCATTAAACCTTGCCATATTCACTCCAATACAGCAATCAAGCAACCAGGTCCTATCAAGTCTACTGATAGCTTTCATTGCTCCCTCTTTATCTGCAAAACGTATAAAGCCAAAATTTTCCCCTTCCGACTTCTCTTTAGAAGGATAAACACAACACCATTGACCACGAGACCTTGATGTTGAAAAATACTCTATAGCCATCTCCGGTTAATTCTTGATGGGTTATCATTGACAAAGACTATCGAAACCTCTTTATATCCATCTCCTATTTAAACCTCTCAGTAGTACATATCAATACGAGAATAAGTGTATACAAAAATTAGACATTACCTACAGAATTTACCTACAGAATAAGCAACATATATTCTATCAAAGTTAGGACAACAATAGAACATACAAGGTATAGAAACCTAATAGAGAGTGTATCAACACCATATGAAAAATTCAAGAGACGTGTAGTTAACAACAGTTCCATCATTCACAAAAACATGTAAACTAATTAAACCCGAAAGTCTAAATTACTGGAGATCCCAATTAAACACCGGTCAAAAAGAGTCTGACCTACTTTCCTCATCATGCTGGTTTTCTTTTTCATTTCCTTAAGTTTTCTAATTACAAAATCTTCCTTTGGACGGAAAAGCTCACGTTTTTTCTCAATTCTCAAGTTTTGATAGTTTCATCATACAGAGCATTTATATAAAAGATTAAATAAAATAAAATAAGATTCTAAATATAACACCATTTTTGTAGTGAATGAGATAGAAGATTTTTGGGCGAGGGTTAGACGAAGTGTTTTTAAAGACACAGTCTGGATAGACTTAAAACATAAGAGAAAAATTGTTTGTGTAATAATAATAATAATAATAATAATAATAATAATAATAATAATATAAATTCATTTGGTTGAGAATATGGAAGAGGTAAAGGAAGAATGGGTACTATTTTTTAATGTCAATTGTAGGTGGCATGGGGAAGCTAAGGAATTAAAGAAGAACGTGCTTTCCATTAATAGCATAAAATTTCTCATGATATTTGGTTTTGTTCAGTAAACTGTTGAACGGCGGATCTATAATTTTTTTTTTCTGAAGGTGTTCATTTATGATACATATAAAATTTTGTTGTCAAATTTATTAATTTTATAGATGAAAGCGTGTTCAGTAAAAAAATTTCCTTCAAAAATTTTTTTAATTTTCAAAATTTGAGAGCTTCCATGGACACATTAGATGAAAGAGTGGATCCGTCCCTGAATCGAAGGAGTTTCTTGGGAAAGTTAATAAAGGAAACAAAAAAAGATAAGAATATACCTAATAATGGATCTGTTGTTCTAGGTGCACAACAAAACTTGTGTTCTAGTCATTAGATAAAAAGCAATTTTCCTCCAAAATATCCGAATATTTGTTTCAATAAAGTTGAGTTCGAAACTCCATTGTGGAAATAAAAGAAAAAAGAAATAAATATTATGCACACCAAAAAACTTTAGAACCCAATGGTCAGGTAGGAGATTGTTTAGGAAATTATTGCTAAGACATTGGGTTTGTCACATGGAGTTATGGAAAAGAGCTATAAACACTCGCCTAATATGCTTAAGTCATGTTTAATGCATGGAATAATAGATAGGATATGACGATAATCATTTTATATTATGTTTGTTTTATATTTAAAGAAAATGATAAGATTACAAGGAAGATTCAATCTCCTCCCAAATGAAAAGGATTATTTTTAATTCATATGATTAAATTTATATGTCCTATTATATCCTTAAAAATGATATTAATAATTTAAATTGTATAAATTTTGAGGAAGGAATATTTTGATCAATAAATAAATTATTCTATCATAATCCTTGCACATATCAAATACAAGATAGGATGACATTATTTAATCTAATCCTATTTATAATTTCATCTTATATTCTATCATATTATAATTATGCACACCAAACACATCCTTATTTTACATAATCATATAATATATAAGTTTTCAAAATTTTATCATAGCTTATAAAAATTTTAGTACTTTTCAGTTAAGTCTCTAAAATAAAAAGTGAGTGTGTGAAATGAGTGTATTAAATAAGTGCATGGAATACTGTTCGTTTCACAGACAATTAATTGAAAGAATAGGTTGTGTGATACTTTGGTATTACTAAAGTGGTTTGGGTGTATATGATGCATATGATAATATGGATAATATATATAGTACAAGAGATGATTGATGTGTAAATTGTCTCTGTTTTATCTAAATGCATGCTTGACCAAAACGTTTTGTAGAAGCATGTAAGGTAACAAGGCATGTAAAACTTAAACATTTTTTGAGTTTTGGGTAGAAAAACTATATAATATTGATCTATTAAATGAATTAATGCAAATTATTAAGAATAAGAGAATTTGTAGAATTAAACTGCCATAAAATTTTGAAATGAGGAAGGCATTTTCTTCTGCTATAATTTCTTGGGAAATGGTGGTATGACAAAGATCTTAGGCAATACCATGTTGAACTTGTTAATAAATCAACAGTTATACAATTGTTTTCAAAATAACTTCTTGTATTTAGAGAAACATCTTACGTTTGAAAATGAAATATAATTTATCCAAAATACCAGTGCAAAGAATGAATAGCATTGAAACAAGTAGCAATGATGAATCAACGGGATCTAAAATTAGGATAAAACGTTCATAGCACAAAGTGGAACAAATTAAGTTATTTAAGATGAAATAAAAATGCAAAGAGAACCGTCTTTCAATCCCAAAAACACATAAAATGTTCATAGCACAAAGTGGAACAAATTAAGTTATTTAAGATGAAATAAAAATGCAAAGAGAACCGTCTTTCAATCCCAAAAACACACCAATTTAGTTCTTGATAGATAGATAAACACACCAATACAAAAACCCTAAGTAGTTGAAGCTGCTTGGTCTTCACTTCTTTTATTCAATTGAAGCTGCTTGATAAATAAGAACCTTGGAAAATTGAATCCCATCAGAAAAAAATTCAATAACAAACTGATTGTAAACTGATAAAGTTTAGGGCAAAACCAACCAGATATATCAAATGTTCAAAAGCCTTTGTTATCTTCAGCATCCCAAGCAGCAACCTTATCAAGAATGTAAGCGTCGATCTCAGAGTTCAGCTCTTTCAACTGGCGATTGCTTTCCCTAATTTTGGCAAATATCACCGCAAACTCTTCCAGCCCCAGCTTGGCGATCTGGGTACGCAGTTTCTGCTTCTTTTTCTTATCCTTTTTCTTCTTATCATTAACTTGCTTTGGTTTGCCAACCTAGATAGAAATGAAAACAAAAAACGAAATAAAGCAAAGACCAAAAGAAGTGTATATTTAGAGCTTGAAAAGGCCAAGAATTTTCCAATAAATTTATTGAAACTATACCTCAAACTTGGGTTTCCTTGACCTGCGGTGTTTCTTTTGGGAAACTTCAGGTCCAGTTTCTTTTCTTGCAGCCATGAAATTCTTCATTTTTTCTCCGTCTCTGCTAATCAAAATTTAAAGAGAAAAAATATATTATTTTCTTGAAAGATTCCAAACTAGAAATTTTAGTACTATAAACTAAAATGCTTGCTGATAACGTCGATGGCATTTTTCGGATTATAAAAGAAATTAATATGAAAAAATTAAAAGAAAGAAAATAAGAGTGAAACTTACAAGTAATATGCAACAATCTAATAAACTCACACAGATAAGAATAACCTTAAAAATTTGCTGCTGGTTTAGCGATGCTGGCTGCGGTGAGGACTGAAAAGGGTGAACGACGGAGAGTTCGAAAGTTCGGATAACGTGTTCACTAAGAATGTTAATTTATACTTTTTTTTCTGTTCTTTTTAGTTTGCCTAACAAAAATGAAACCTTTTTCTCATAAAGATAAGGTGTGTTTGGACCATCAAAAAGTAATGATTTTGTAATGCAAGAATACAATTATAAAGCGAAAAATTGGTATAAAATTATTTAAATTTTACATTTTGTTATATAATTTTTATTTTGTTAATCCAATAAGAAATAAATTTCATTTTTTTATTTATGTAATCATGCACATATTGTCAAATTTTATGTAACTTAAAATATTTAATTTTTTATTTGGTAACGATAAAATCTCATTCATTTAATATGTATAATATGAACATTAGATTGATTTGAAATTTTACCTACATAATAAATAAAAAATTACTAAATTTAACTATTGATAATTTTTTAAAATATTAATTATACATAAAATTGTATAAATGTGTAAAATTTAGTAAAATTGTTTTTACAATATAAAATTGTTTTAAATTTATAATTTTTGAAACTAAATAAGATTTCTCTTGTACCCATATAAAATAAAGATGATGATAAGTTTTAAAAAGGCCTTTGACTTTTAAGTGAGGGTGAACATGTTAGCTTTTCTAATTTCACTTCCAATGACACTGCCGTTGAACCTGGAAATCGCACGACGGTGGCCGTCAAACAGACAATTCTTCGAACGTCTCGCACGATCGACTCGTCTATTATACAGCCATTGCGTGTGTTTTGATCATTTGATAGTAATGACGTATAGTAAATTATAGTGAATAATATAATTATTAAATATTAGATTAAAAGTTATATATAATAAAAATTTATAATTTTTTAATTTTTATAAACTTTATTTATTATAAAAATTATTAATAAATAATTAAATTTATTCAAAATATTTATTAATATATTAAATAATAAAATATATATTATATTAAATTATTAAAATTATTTTATGACTTTTAAATAAAAAATAAAAAAACTATAAGAATATTTTCAACATAATGATAAAAAATAAAAAATAAAAATAAAAAATCTCACTTATCGATCAACTAAAATAAATGAAAATTTGAAAAGTGATCAATTTTTAATCGCAAATCTTCTTTAGACGGAAACGAGAGTTGGGAGTGGCACTTTTTTATTTTTTTTATTACAACTGCACGGCCGTCTACTTTAATGTTCATAGTGTTGTGATGAGGCAAAAAGGGCCCATCTACTTCGGATAAGGATGATTATTAAATATGTAATTTCATTAACATGAACAAAAGTCATTGTGGTTTCTTTGAACGGAATTGTGCCTTGCTTGGTGTTGGTGCTGCGTCAACCTAATTGGGCCACGTTAATGAAATCACTTTCTTTTCTCAATTTGCCTAAACTGCTGTTTCTCACATCCTCAGTTATTGCAAGAACCCAACTCAGTTATGTCAGAATCTTCAAAAAACATAAAAACCAAATTCTTATTCCAGAAGTAATATAAATTATAAAAGGCAGATGAGAAATAGTAAACACATCTCTTTAATTAGCTCTTCTGTAGATACTTTTATGGGATCTCCACCAAGTCTATCCATCTTTAAACTCTTCCCGGAGCTAATTTTCAGTTCTTTTTTCTTTTTTTCTTTTTTTTACGACGATAAAATGGCTCATATCTACTTTTTCTCGCTTAGTGGTGAACGGTTGAAATTGTTGGTTAGTATAAGCATGACTTTAGAGCTTGATTTTGAAAACAAAAAAAATCAAATTATTATAGTACAAAAATGGATGATAAAGTTCATGAAACTTGAGTCTTAATTTTTTTAAAATTTTATTGACACCATTACATTTAATAAATAGAAGTTATAATTATAATTAAATAATATATTTATTAAATTTAAAATTTAATTCAATTAGTTCATATAACTACTTTTAAAAAATGATATGCAATAAATATTGAATTAAAATTCCAATACCCCCAACCGCTTCTGCTATGCTCAGGTTATAGTCTTTTTTGTACAAAAAATAATACATTTATGAAAAATATTGATAAACAAACCGATGAAACAAACAAAATAATATAATGTTGGACAGTTTTAAGGGTGCAGTATCTCACTTTGGTCTAACGCATTCAAGATTATTTTTTGTGAGTGCCTCACACAAATATCAAACATGATTGACAAAATTTCTTAATTATTTGTTAGATCTATATTAATTGCTAGATTAAAAATACCTTAACGATTTAGGAAATGTCTAATCATATGCTTTATAGTCTCTAAAATACACAAGTGTGTTGTATTTTAACTAGTTTTCAGGATAATGTGTAACTTCACGGCGACAAACCAAATCCAAATACATGTCATCAAATTTGAGTTATTTGAAGAAAAGTGATTAATCGTAGAAGGAGACTGATACATTAATTTCACATATCCAAGATAACTAACAGTACTTCACGTAAACTAAACAATACTTGATTACAACCATAGACCAAAATGTGCTATTTCCCATTCAACATTTCATTGATATTTAAATAACAAAGCTGGGTGTCCTACTGAGTTCCATGTTGTCGCATCATGGAGATTTTGGATTTAATTTCTTGAGATTTTTGTTGCACTTCTCTTTGCCCTTCTCTGAGGCTTTTTTGTACCTCACAAATCACTGCCATCTCTGCTTTCAATTCTCTCATACTTATCTTTCTTTTGCCTTTCCTCTTTCCTTCCTGGGCATCCAAATTTAACATTATAATATCACATCATAACATTAACAAAGAAAAAGAAAGCAAATATGAATTGGGTTTGCCATCATATACCATTTGCTTTGTCTTTTCCGGAGTGGTTGTGCTCTGTTCCTCCATTTTTTCTGCCTTTATTCTCAGCCCAAGAACTGCCACTGAATCTCTCGCAAGCTCTATCTATATATAAACACAAGTCAATATTCTTGTGGATGAGTCGTTGTCGAAAGGATCGCGCGAGTTTCTTTCCCTCTCATAAAAAGAAACCGGCTGAGTCGCGCGAGATATGATTTAATAGCCAGGTAGAAGAACGACTTATCTTCTGGCATCGTGCCCCATTTTCTTTAATCCGATGGGGATGCCTATTGACTTTTTCAATTCTACTTTTAATTTATTTAATATCCTACCTTTTTTTTTTTTTTCTTGTGTTCATATTATGTCCATTTTTTAAGAAAAAAATTCCTACAATTCTTTTTTTATAATAACTTTTAATATATTTTTTATAAAATAAATAAGCTTGTAAGTTTCTATGTACTATCTTTTTACCAAATTTGCAAGTTGATTTTTTTTTATAATTTTAAGAAAAATTATTTCATATATTATTAGTGAAAATTTAAAATTTTATTAATGGAATTGAAAATTTGTTACATATTTCTTTACGTTATATTAAAAAATACAAAATTAATATAAAAAAAAGTACACGTGATATTCTTTCAACCTTGCTAAATGAGTTTAAAATTTTCATTAATGAAGTATAAGAAATAACTTTTTCTAGAACCATGTCACAATTTTTTTAATATCAACTTTAACACTTTTTACTTTCTAATATTAAAAATTCTAGTTTTCAAACTATAACTAAAAAGGTTTTTGCAAATAATATAAAATAGATAATTCAGTTAATATATGTTTATATTTAACATATAATATCAACAATTGAGTTAGTATTGTAAGTTAGTAGATCTTAAAATAGATAATTCAATAAATATACATAAAATTATAAAATAAATAAAATAAAATATATTATTCTTTTCATTTGAAATTGAATTTTTTTATGTTTTTGTTGACTAATTATTTGAATCATAACTTTTTATAATATTATTTAGAATTAAAATATTTTGAAGATTTTGATTTTAAAAATTTTAAAAACCTAATTTATTTTATAAGAAATTATCTAATCTATAGTCAATAAAATTTTAAAACTCTATAAGTAGGAGGTTAGTAGGATGACATATACCTCTTGACGTATATTAAAATATAAAAAATCAATTAAAAATAATTTATATTTGATTTACTGTATTCTATACACTATTAGTGAATCAAATGATGTTATTTTATTAATACGCAAATATTAACTCTTAAAATAAATATTCAAAAAATTAAATATAACATCATCTAATTCACCTCATTAATGAGATGATATTATTCAATTTACTAATAGTATATAAAATTTATACACTGACAGTTCATCAAATATAAACTCTTAAAAAAATAAACATATAGTACATCAAATATAAACTCTTATTTTATTGCACTTAATTTTTTATTTGAAATTCATATTTACATTTAAAAGAAATTACTAGGCTAAAGGGTTAAAAATACACTTAAACTATAATTTAATAACCATTTAAACTCTCAACATTATATTGTAATCAATCAAACCATTAATTTTTTATTTTAACTCAATTGAACACTTAAATAGACGAAATCTAGTCATGTAACAAAATATAATTAGTTAATCTCCAAACTATATTCAATTGAATCATTAGAGAGATCTTAGAAAGAGGAATAAAGAAAAAAGTAAAAAAGTAAAAAATATATTTTTTTTATTTCATTTTATTTTCACATATATTAATTGCGTCACATGATAAATTTTCATATATTTTTATTGATGTCACATAATTTTATATTAGTTGGCAAAAAAATTAATGATGTTCATTTTTCATCCAAATAAAAACTTAATTAAATACAAATAAATATTTAAAAAATTAAGTGATAGTAATTTAAAAATTGGACGATTTTTCTAATTATAATTCAAAGCATTTTTAAACACTTTAATCAAATTACTAATTAGAAGCTGTACTCTTCCATTCCCCACAAGTGCTAGAAAAGTTACCTTCCATCTAGTCATGTTGACGCGAGTGAGTTAAAATAAAACGCCAAGTTGCATGTCGTACGATCATTTAACATTTGGTCCCCATTTACGGGGCTAGTCGCGCTATCACTTTACGATTGGTCGATCATAAAACGCCAAGTTTTCGTCGTTCAATCAGTTTCCACTCCCCTTTGACTCTTGGTTTTAACCAACCATTTTTTGTTGCCCAATGCTTCATAAAACACCGTTTATATCTCGACTTTTTTTTTTTCAGAAAAAAAGAAAAGAATGATTGGTTAATCAATGGATAACTCCGGAAAACCAAATATTTATGGAAGTTGTGCAGGTGAAGACGCCGGAGAAGACATCCTTCAGAGCCTTCACGACGGCGGCTGTAAATCATGTAAGTGTTATCTGTGAATCTTATCTTATGCTTTGTTCAAGTTTTTGTTGTGGTTTACATCTTCTTAAGCTAAAGGGTAACCAATAAATATTCAAGCTTCAATGACTAATTTTAAATTTTAAATTCTTTTAATTTTATTGATTTCTTTTTGGCAAATAAAATTTTCAGACAAATAGGTTGCTCCAACCCCTAATATCCAAAAATCATTTTCTTGAAAATTTAAGTAATAAATGTTTAAAATCAAACTTCTAGAAAGCTTAATTAGTTAGAAATTTTCAAAATTCCTCTGATAAAAAAGAAATTTTCAATTGAAAAATTTTTTAGCTTGTATAATGTGACTAATTAGTTAATTGAAATTTATAATTACTTAAGTAGCGTTTAGTATCTTTTGCAAGATCAACATGGTAATATAATTATCAGGATGATCTTATTACCAAGGTAATTTTAACACTTATGATTTAAAATTACTTTATTTAGTTAACAATAATTAATTCTTAAAAATTAAAGATCATTGTATTTAATATTATTAAAAATTAAACATTATTTTATTTAAAAATACGAAAATAACCATGTACATTGTAATAGTTATATAAATTAATAATTTTATGGTTGTTTAACAGTAATAATTTTTAAAATACTAATAATATTTATTTTATTTATAATAAAATACAATTATATTATTAAAGTAATAAATATATTTATTGATATTTGTAATATAAATTATGAAAAAAAATTAAATAAGAAAATAAATTCAATATGTTAAATTCATAATAAAGAAAAATAAAAAATTATATTATATATAAAATATTTAAAAAATATATACGAATTATTTTGAACTTGTTATAATGAATATTAGTTTAAAAATATAAAAATTTATAATATAAAATAATTACAATTTTAAGATGCAACAAGCTTTTAATTCACCTATTAAATGAGAAAAATTGATTATTGTTAATTTTATATATCACTTTATATTGGTGATAAAAGTTTCCCATCCTTTTGAATGAAAATTAAATAATATTTAAAAACAGTGATTTGATTACTCTTGATGATCCAAAATCACTATTATGTAAGATCACCAAGTACTTATTAAATACAGTGATCCAATTACTATGTGCAACTCAATATATTTTTAAAGTGATCACCCAATACCAAATACTACCATAGAAAATTGAAAGCTTTTTGCATATAAAATTTATTAAAATGTCTTGAAAATTGTGTAGGGTATGAATACATACAACATATATATATTATAATTTTAATAATTTGTTAGATGAAAAAGGATATAATGTTAAAGTTTATTACAAAATTATTCTGTCCTAGTTTTAATTAATTGTAAATTGTCCTTCAAGATTTTATCTTAACGTTCTTATAACTTTTAATAGTGAAAATTGAAATGCTTTTATCTCAAATGTTAATTTCCCTAGATCAAGGTAGTGCAAAAATTCTACTACAACACCTTGATCAAGGTCAATTTAATCAAATTGATGTCTCAAAATTGACTGGAAAACATTATCATCAGCCTGCATTAGTAAGCAGTGGAGAGGTACACCATATGGCTATAGAAGAATGCTTATCAACGGAAGCTTCAATTGTGTTTGATGATTACCTAAGAAAAGCCGAAAATAAAAGAAAAATAGATAAAGCATATAGAGAAAGATGCAAGGTAAATACTACCCCTTGTTTTCGTTATTTCCTTTCCATTGATTGATTTTTTTTTTTTTTTTTATCATCATTCTCCCTTTTCTTCCTAGCAAATATTGCATAGTCTATTACTAGGTTTAATACTCACTAGTACTACTTTTGTCTTTGACCTTTCTGTCTAATATTTTACAGATGAAAAAACTACAAATGGAACAAGACATGGTGACTTTTGTCGAAGAAAATAAGCGTTTAAAGATAGAGAATGAATCTTTGAAGGAGAAGAATGCTTCTATGAATCAAATTTTGCAATCTCGAAGGAAAGAGCTGAACGAGGTTAAAAATATTGTTGAGAACTTAAAATTTGAGAATAAGAAGCAAAATGCACTTGCACAAATATTGTCAGACCTTCTAGTGAGTTTTTTTCTCTCTCTCTCTCTCAAGACCCACGCGCACGGGCATATACAAGACGCATGATAGGGGTGTAAATGATACATTAGTACTCGCAAGTTATTCGGGTTCTATTCGAAAAAAACTCGAATTCGGTTCGATTATTGTCGAGTGGAGCTCGAGTAGTTCGACTTATCGATCGAGCCGAATTCGAATATTCTTATATTTGACTCGAGTAGCTCGCGAGCCTAATCGAGCTTTTATATTTAAATATATTTTTATTATTTTAATTAATAAAATATTTTGAATCCGAGTTCGAGTTCGAATTCGAGTATGAATAATCGAACTCTTGTCGAATATGCGAATCGAGCTTATTTTAACATATTAATCGAGCTTAATCGAACGAGCTCGAGTAACTCGAATTCGATCACGAATCGAGCTCAAACTTGAAAAATAAAACTCGATCGAGCTCGAGCCGAGTATCGAGCCCCGAGTTGTGAGTCGAGCTCGAGTTCGAGCTTCTCACTATTCGGCTCGACTCGTTTACACCCCTAATGCATGAGATTAGATTTTTTTTTTGTTAATTTTATTCTAATATATATTCATAATTGTTATTTACTATTATGATAGAAATAAATCATTCTTCAATTATGAAACCAATTCAATATAATTATAACTCTTCTATATCTAAAGATGAATCTTCGTATTAATTAATAATTTTAGTTAAAAATAACAATTATTTTAAAAAATGTGTATTTTCATTAATAAAAAACTTTACACAATCAGTTATTTACTCACTATTATATGTTTAAAATAATAAATATTTGGCATAAGTATAAAAAAAGCCCATGAATAAAATTAAATAATCATTCAAACTCCTTTTATTTTATTATAATCAATTAAGTTCTCAAAATCTATTTTTACCAATTGAACCATTCTTAGACGAATATTTGTTAACCATCAACACACATTTTTATCCAATCGATGCTTTAATTGAATGAAAATAGATGATTAAAAATTTAACTAATCTAAAATAAAAAATTCAAAACTTGATTAATTGTACTAAAATGTAAAGACTTAAATGATTATTGAATTTTTATTCGAAGATTTAGCTAAAATATTTTGAGATATATATTATATTACTTATTATTGTTGATAGGTAATTGATTTGCAAGATCTTATGGTTTTGTTTAGTAGAGGTTGGGGGTAATTAATTGGTAACTATTAATTAGTATCTAATTATTTCTAAATATTTATTTAATTTGTTGTATTTGAATGTTGAAACTTTAGATAGTTTCTCTTCTTAGATTAATTTTTGGTTAAATATTGCATATCGTTGAAGTTAGTTTAAATTTTTAATAGTTAATGTTAGACATCAAAATTTAATAAATAAAGTTTTAATTGTTACATATCAACATTAAAAAGAAGTAATATATATATATATATATTATATCCCTGCTCCTTTTTGGCATGGAATTTTAGGGAGTGGGGAGAAGATAGGAGTGTAATTGAACATAATACATTACTAGTCTCAAATTCAACTAGACTTAAAACCTCAAGTTTCAAAATCAGTCTCAAGTTCTCTCTCTCTCTCTCTCTCTATATATATATATATATATATATTATATCCCTACTCCTTTTTAGTATGTGTTTTTAGAGAGCAGAGAGAGGATTGGAGTATAATTGAACCAAATACATTACCAGTAAGTCAGACTCAAGTTCAATATACAAATATATATATTAATTATATCCCTACTCCTTTTTGGTACGGGATTTTAGGGAGCAAAAAGAGGATAAGAGTGTAATTGAACCAAATACATTACCAGTCTCAAACTTTGCTTGACTTAAAAACTCAAGGTTCAAAGTCAAACTTAAATTTAATCGAATTTTATTTTTCATACTTAAACTCAATTCATAATTTAATGGAGTTGTTTGAGTTTGGCTCGATAAGTTTGATAGAATTGTAGATATTAATATTAAATACTATATTTTATTATTTATTTATATATACATATATATTTAATATATTAAAAAAAGGTTTGATCAAGCTTGCAAGCCACTTGAATGAGGTATTAAACTACCCAAACTTAGCTCGAGTCATTACTAGTAGCTTAAGTTCAAACTCAATTTTTTTTTTTAGTCGAATCCAAATAACTTATGAGTAATTTGACTCCTTTATACTCCTAAGAAAGGTGGTGTTTGGGAAAGAGTAGTTGGTGGGGAAGTGAATTGACATTTCTAAAAAGCTAAAGCCATGGGACAATGCAAGGGTTGAAAGGGAGAATGGTAAAAAGAGGAAAGTCATGTTAGGGTTTAATTTAAAATTGTCAATAAATTATATAATTATTTTTTATTAAAAAATTAATTTTAAAATTTTAAAATCCTAAAAATTTAGTAAATTTAATTTTAAAAATATATTTAAAATTAATTTTTATATGAAATGTCATTTTATGATTCATTGACAATATAATATATATATATATATATATATATATATATATATAGAATAAGGTATCAAATATGAACTTTTAATTTTATGCAAAATGTTATGCACAACATGCATGAAGGTGAAAAAACAAGGAAAAATTATAACATATATGTTGTGATTTAAATGGGTAGGATTAGGAATGGCGACAAGTCAGGTTAGGGTCAGTTTTTTCTCATCTCGAACCCGACCTGACTCTATCCATAATACCCAAAATCGACCCAACTCGATTAATTTTATTATCTTTTATATTAAAACCTGACTTGATCTGACAGTGTATAAAATCGTACCCAATCAAAAATTAATAAAATATTATTTTTAAAATATAAATATAAACTTAAATAAATATAAAAATTGATATAAATATATATAAATATAAAAATAAATAAATAATATATATTTATACCAGATTAGGTCGGGGTAAGTTTGTCTAAATTTCGATCCTCACTTTTTTCTTCTATTATCCAACTGGATTCGACCTAAAATTTGATTTTTAAAAAAATCAATCTTATAAGATTGAGTATAAGATTGAGTTGGGTCAAAATTCAATAGATTTAGACTGAACTATCATCCCTAAATAGGATAGTGCCTTTGAAGACCATTAGTAAACGATTCTTTAAATATGACATGTTGATGCTAATTTGGTCCAACAAGAATAGCCTATATAAGAATAAACTTTAGGCCCACATCGCATATGGCCTGGCCATTCTTTAGGCTTATTGACCTCATTATCAAACTTTTCTCTACAATTGATTAGTATTAGAATTATTATATTTTGATATCGGCTAACGAAGACTTTAAACTCCATAAGCAGAATAAAATTATTGTCATGTGTTTCTATTCATTATATTAATATTTTAATTTTTTTAAAAATATATGTTCGTTGATTGTGTATGAGATAATTTTAGTTAGTATAACTAAGTGATCATACACAAAAGTTCACATTAATAAAATATGGTGAATTTGAAGTACATATAAATGAAATAAAATTTCCTTCATGTTGATAATTTGTTTAATTAAAGTTTAATTTCTGTGGAGATTCGCACCCAAGTTATAAGGTATTATTCACTTTAATCCAAAAATCTCACATTTTTGTCCCATAAAAAATGGTTATAAGTTTGGATTTAAATATCTACTTGTATATCATAATAAAATTTCAGAAATTCTTGATATGAAATTGAGATGTTACAAACTCTCTCGATAAAGCTTTATATCCTATCAGGCCTAATACAAAGCACACACAAAATCACAGAACCAAGATCACACTAAAGTTGAGTTCTAGAGGTGGTTTTCACGGTATGCCACTAAGCTCTCGTCCGACTGGTAATATACTTCTGATATCATTTGTGGAGACCTACACTTAACCTGTGAAGTATTGTATGCTTTAATTTGAAGATCTCATAATTTTATTCCACAAAAAATACCTCACTAGTTTGGATTTAAGGTTTTGCTTATATATCATAGTAAATTTTCAAAATCTCTCGATATGAAGATTGAGGTGTAATAAATTCTATCTTAACATAATGTCAGAGTAGATATTGTTCATGTTGTTGTCATGGACTTCTTATGCTTACATACAAAATATTTACTATAGTATAAATATAATAATGACTAGTGATTTTAGGTTTGATATCCACCCTCAAAATTCAATAATTAGATTAAGGTACATACTTAGTAGTGTAAATGATCATAAAATCTACAAGTTTTTATTTTTATAATTGTCAATTATTCTAGAATGCCAAACGATACATATATATTGTTATATCTAAAATCTATACTTGTGAACCTTTCTTTTTTATCATTTCTCTCTTTTGTGATATGGAAATATATATGTGATTTATGATTGATTTCAAATTATAGATTTATTGATATTAAATTTGGAACCATCTACAGGTTAATCCTGATATGTGCCAAGAAAATCAGAAGCTTAAAGATGAAAATGCTCAGTTGACAGAAATGGTTAAATTGAGTGATGAGCAATTAAAGATTGTGAAGGAGAATGGAAAGTTACACCATGAGAATATGCTACTCAAAGTGCAGATAGATGCTTTATGCGGTAAGATAGTTCATCAAAATAGCAAAATTTGTGGCCATAAGTTACTGGGATAAGGGGGCATTGATAGATATTGTAAAAGGAAACTACACTGTTTCTCTCTCTTTCTCTTAAAAAACAAGGGTAATAGTAAGCAATTTATTTGCTAGTAATGAAGTTTGGATTTGGTTGATGCTTTTTATTATTTTCCCTTTAATGTTTAGTTTATTTTTTATTCAACTTTAAAAAACAAAAAATAAATTGTAAAATTATCAATCAAATAAATCTTAATATTTCTCTTAGTATTTTGTCTCCAATATTATCACATATTTAAAATTCAATTTTCTTTACATTCTTCTTTTAGGTGAAATTACATTTGATTTTAGTGTTACAAAGTTAATACGAGGCGAATAATTTCATCAAACAAAAATCTAAAATTGAAGAAAGATAAGAAAAAAAATAATTTTTTTAATTAAAAAGGAAAAGAAAATTTTAGTCATAGTTTTAGGGTTTTTTTCTTGTAAGAAACAATTTTATTATTTTTTTGGCTAATTAGAATAATATATATATATATATATATATATATAGTCAATTTTAAGATTTTTAGATTGATATGGTAGAATTTCGGCCTGATTGGGACTTTTAGATTGGCTTGGATCAATTTCCGTTGGGCCCGATCCTTCTTGGATTTTGTGTTGTTTGGATTTTCTTTGATTTCTTGGATTCCTTTAGCTTCTTGGGCATTTTAGGCTAGCCATTAAAATTTCTTAATATTCTTCTAAGAATATTAAAAAAATGGAATAATTAGAGAAGAACTCTTTTTTTATTTTACTTTGGGTTTTCAAAATGTTTCGAGGTGTTGGAAATGAGAAATGAGAAATAAGTGCTATTTAATTGAAGTAAGTTTACAATCCTATTAAAATAGAATAAGAAAATTCTAATACTATTAGACTAGTGGATTAAGATAGTCAAGCTTAAACACTCATGAATTTAGATCAAATCTCTACCTCTAGGTCTTTTTATAGTTTTTTTGTTCCTTTACCTTTTCTTATACTTAGAAAATCTTCAGCCTCGAAATTAAAATTTCTTTATGAGATAAACTATATTATAGAAGATAAAAAAAATCTAAAAAACATAATTTCTTTTTGTAAATCCTTATAATACCTTTTCTAAACATCTAACTTCTCTTGTTAAGCCCATAAAAACTCTTCTTAAACACAAACCTTAGACCCTAAAAAAGTATATTCAAGCCACAAAGTTTGACCAATATATACTTCTAACAAGAACCCAAAAGCATTTTGTTATTTTTTAGATTCTGTCAAAATTTTCACAGTAACGAATAACTCAAGGATACACTCACACTCATATTGGTGCTACCAAAATAACCTTAAGTTTTTCATGGACGTAAAGTTATTTTTGTTTGTATCATAATGGCCTTTCTAGACATAATATTTAAAGAATACAACATGCTATACTCGGAATGGTTGAGACAACTCTAAATTCAAGAACTATTTTTTTATAATCTTCCCAAATTACAACATGCCTCTCCATGATCTTACGATTCATGATGTTTTAAATGTTCAACTCTAGATTCTTGGTATACAAAAGATACAGAATGACACTCCATTACCATATAGCATATAGAATCTAGAATCATGCCATAAACTTATCAATGCCTAACTCTAGTGAAACTATTTTTTGTCAAGCTTGAAGTAGCAGACAAAGTCTCTAAATACATCCACATTGCAAAACAAATCCAATAGATGAACTTACTACTCTAATCCCTTAGTCATGGGTAACATGATATGAAAAATTTTGGAACAAGATGAATCTGTCTAAAATTTTGATTCCATTTACACCACAAACTGCACCATCAAATTTGACCATAGAAAAGAAATATCAACCCGTATAGATACCATATTTTATCCAGAGTTATTTTTCGAATTCTGAGTTAATTTTAATATATTGATTCATAATGATTTAAGTTTTAAGGTTTTAATTGGCCGATAGGTAGTCAACGTGGGTTTGGGCTTTGACCATTACACTAGACTCGGTTTTAGTCAAGAAACCCCATTTTCTTTTCTTTTTATGTGTTTTGCTTTTTAGTATTTTTATTAAATGATTATTTATTTTTGAAAAATTTTGGATAAGCAAGATAATTTATGAAGTTGTTGGATTAGAGTGGTATTTTTTTGAAGATATATTTCTGGGATTGATTTTCAAACATTAGTGCAAACTTTCTGAATTTCAATCCCATTTTAACTTGGTCTCTTATAATAATCGGAGTTTATGGCTTATAAAAAAAAATCAACAATGAAAATGAGGTGAGAGGATGGATACATAGAGAGAAGCAGTACAAAGCAATGAGCGAAAATTTTTTTGATTTTAGGTTCTCGGTTTTCCGTCTCTAAATCTACATGGTAAGGCTTAGTTAGAAAAGGGAAGTCCAGTGAGACACAAGCAGATGTATTCTCTAGCAGAGGTGAATTTTTAGGGTGATAGTTTTTTTTTTTTTTTGTTCTGGTCTTGGGAAACTTTCGGGACTAAGGGGGAGGCAAAATCGAGAGACATAAACCGAAGGCAGAAGCAGTTCCCAGCAACACAATAGCCACAAATCAGAGACAGAAGCACAAAAAACAACCATTCACAAATGACAAAAAAAAAAAAAAGAAGGTGGTTCTGGTGGTCCTGATCAGCTGGAAATCGGAGGTTCTGGTCTTGAAACTAAAGTCTTAGGTTGAGGGATTTTTGGGAGTTTAAATGCTTGAACAAAAAAGGATTGAATCGAGGGCCGTGAGTTCTGTGCTTAAACAATAAGAGTTGGTGAAACCGATGACGATAATAACAGCATTGTTGGTGAAGAGCTTGGAAGGCGGAGTTGTAAATTTTTCTTGTGGAGCGATGGGGTTTGTCTTTTTACAGAAAGGAGACACGAAAGAGAAATAGAAGCTTTGGGATCCTTTCGCTTTCTCTTTTACTAGTGGCCTAAAACGTAACATTTTTTATCAGGTAAGAAAGGCAAACAAAAATATCAACAGAAAGCAAGGAGGAGTGAGATAGCACTTGAAGACTCCACCCATGTTTTACACTTGGTACAGGCCTTCTTAAATGCATTCTATCAACCTAAACCAAATCTGAGTGGGTTTTTCAACCCAAATATTTGGTATTTATTTGTTTATTTAATGTTCTGTTGTTTTAATAGTTTATTTATTGATTTATTTTATTTATTTTATTGATTTGTTAATTTTATATTTTGTATACTGTTTTAGAGGATGTTTTCATTATTAGGTAATAATAATAGAAATATAATAAAAATCTAAAAATAAATCTAATCAACATATTAAAAGGTTTTATGTTTTATAAAAGAAAAAAAATGATATTTTAAATAAATAAACATTATAAATGTAAACATCCTATTTATTCAGAATTTTTCCGAGACAAAAGTGGGCTTCCACTATGAATTAGATTCAATTGGAAAGCTTCGGATCCAATAAAAAAATTTTTATTTTTATTTTAATTTCATTTAATTTTTTATTTTATTTATTTATCATTATTATTATTACTATTATTTAAAAAAAATCAAAAGGTTACAAAAAAGACAAAAAAAAGGAAAATATAAAAAAAACGGTATTGTTGTGAAAAAAAAAAGATGGTGATTTAGTCCCGGATTTGTTGGAGCATAATTCATGCAGAGAATCAATTCATGAAGAAATAAAATCATAATCATAGATTCTGCGGAAATTATGTTTTTTTTTTCCAAATTGGATAAATATGAATCCCTATAAAGGATTTGAGACAGCAATCAACAAGAGGCAATTCTTCTATACGGCAGTCACCAGATAGACACAATGCAGTAAATCCATGAAACAAACCTTCAAACCTTAGAAGCTTTGGTAGAAGCTTTGGTTCATCAATAAATTCAGGAAAGCTAAAAAACAAGTAGTCGGCACATACCCAGAAAACTCACACCAATTCCCAGAAATTAAACCTAAGTTCATACCCAGAAATTGAAAAACAAAAGAAACCCCCTAATCAATGCAGCCAAATGATGGCACGATTCACCAGTGAAAGGAGATAGGCAGCGTTTGAACTGCGTGATGCAAGCTGGACAGTTTCTGGATACCTTGCATATTGATTATGATCTGGTAGATTGAAGGGAGGGGACAAACACACAAAAAAGGGTAAGTATAGTGGAAGGAGGGGTTACGTTGCTGGTTCTGCAAAAACCAAGGAACACAAAGAAGAAGACAGGCTTCATTCATTTTATGGAAGTGCCGGTCTGACCTAATTTGAAAACCCACCCGTACGTAATTTGGGCTTGATAAATTTTGACCCAAGCCTTTTATTAACCAAGCCCAGTTTTGAGTCAACCAAGAACCAATTCCTTGGGCAATTCGTTTGCCCGAATTGGCGTTAAACCTGCAGCTTGTCTTGGATTTCCTTTTAAAGTTGAACCTAATTTATTTAGGTAATTTCGATGTTTTGTTTTATTTTGTTATATGCTTAATAGTTTATTTCAGTAAAGAGTGGATGATCTTTATGAGCTTAATTTTTCTTATACTATGAATTCTATCCAATTATTAGAAAATTTCATAATAATTTTTTTTTGAAAAAAATATATATTTAAAATTTTACTAAACTATTGGAAGATTTGAATTTTTAAATTAAGTCTTATCAAACTATTTGAGGATTTAATGAATGTAAAAAATTTTTTTTTTTTTAATCTTATCGAACTATTAAAAGATTTGTATCTTAAATTAAATCTTACCAAACTATTAAAAATTTTAGTACATTTTCTAAAAAATAAATTTACAAAAAAATTTCACCAAACTATTTAAAAAACTACATCAAAGTAAATCTTATCAAACTATTGAAAGATTTTACTAATTATTTTCTTGAATTAAATATATTAATGAATCCAACAACGAAACCTCTTCAAAATAGGACACTAATATCCATGAACACTCATAAGATGAGAGAATTATCTTAAATTGCTATTAAATTATTGAAATAATTTTAAGATCAATTTTTAATATTAAATATTATGGTAAATCATAAATATGATTAACACTTAGATAATTTAAAATTAAACTAATACTATTTTTTGGATAGTACCGTAAGAGTGCTATAACCTTCATCACGCATAACTACACTCTTAAATCTAAAATATGATTTTGTAGACTAAAATTTACTATTTAAAGATACCTAAATCAATCTTGAGACTCTGCTTTAAATAAGACAAATTCAGTCAAGTGGTCAATTACATTTTAATAAAAAGATTGATAGCGACTTCTAAAGTCTATGTCTGGCGATAGGTTCACATATTTATACGTTATGACAGTTTGACGACTTCACTAGAGAAATCGAGAGTCAAGCCAATAAATGATTTCTTATTATCCAAGCCTAACCTAACAAATTTGAGATTTTTTTCTTTCTTGGTTTGTATTTTATTTATTTATTTATTCATTTTCATATATCTATCATTTATTTGTATATGTATAACATAAACTCTATACACGAGTTTTGTCATTTAGAAGGGAGTAAAGTACCTATACCTTTGTGACATTTCATGTCTTTGAATGGGCTAGCGAAAAACTTCTATTCAAATTTAACCTTTTTCGCTTACGGCCTATAATGGGTGAGGATTAGGCTGCCATACTAGTCTATAATGGACAATGCCATAAGGAATAATTTGAGAACCATTAGACTATCAAACCTTTAAACCTAGCATGTAAGTAAATCCAAAGGGTTTGAACCTAGTTAAAGCCATACCTTCCCTTATGATAGAAAAACTTAAATAGGGTATATGATTTTATACATGCTATTTGCATGCTAACTATTTATGTTGCTCTTTGTATTTATTGTTCTTTGTGTATAATATGTGTATACTAACCATTTCTTTTACTATACATGCATTCATATCATTAAATCCTCCTTATTATAGTCATGCATTTTTTGCATTCAATCTCTTGCACAATTGGATGGTTCCATAAACATCATTCTAAATCTGCACCTTAATTGTGAAAAATTAAGGTTCAAGGATAACTCGACCAACTCACCACAAGTATAATACCTGAGCCCAAGTTAGAAGAATGGAATAAGATAATGCAAGCCGTGTTGAGAAATTAAAAAAGGCCCAAGAAGAGATTAAAGGAGAGTTGAGCAAAATTCTTGAGACATTGGGCAAGTTGAACAAAGGAAAGTGGTAGAAAAAAATGTTTCACATGTTGTTGATGATCCTCTATATCCTTTAGGCTATAGTCCATATCAAGCCCAATCCACTCCAAATCTTTTATCACAACAGTTTGCATTTTCGATAGGCTTTACTTAAAAATACCACTTGCACCTATAAAAAGGAAGGTCTAAAGCTACAACAACCTTAGCCTTCTTAAAAAGATAGTTGAGCCGATTCAAGTTTCTAATTTAGACATCTTAAAAGAGAAATTAAAAATGTTAAAGCTTTGGAAGATTCAAAAGCTAATTATAAGATGAACATGTTCGATGAAAGGTTGTGAGCTATTGAAGGGATAGATTTTTATGGCTCCATGGATGCTATCAACTTTTGCTTGGTCTTAGATATTATGATTCCTTTAAAATTTAAAGTTTTGAAGTTTGAAAAGTACAATGGTACTAAGTGTCTAATAACTCATGTCACTATATACTATTGAAAGATGATAGCCTACATTAGTAATGAGAAGCTATTTATGCATGTATTCTAAGATAGTTTAATTGGTTCAATTGCAAAGTGGTATGTTTAGTTATATAGTATCCACATCCGATTATGGAAGGATTTAACCAATTACTTTATTAATCAATACCGTTATATCATAGTTATGGCTCATGATTGCCTTTTTTACAGGGTATGAAAAAAAGGTGATAAAATCATTCAAAGAATATGCCCAGAAGTGGCAGGATATAGCTGCTCAGGCCCAAACACCCTTAATTGAAAAAAAATGATGGTTTTGTTTGTGAGCACTTTCAAGTCACCCTATTATGAGAAGATGATAGGAAATATAACAAAAAACTTTGTTGATATGGTGATCTCAAGGAAAATTATTGAAAATACCATAAAGAGTGGCAAGCTTGAAGAATGAGAGGCTAGTAGTGTCAAGAGAAGCGGGATGCCTAAGAAATAAGAAGCTGAAACCCAAGCGATGAGTTTTGAAGGGTAAAATTTCAAAGATTATACTCTATATCCATCACTTGATTATCCTGCTTACTATTATGCAATCAACAATATTGCATCAGTACCTTACCAGGTTTATTATCCAACCATGAATAACATTTACCCAAGCCCTTATCAACCATTTTTTTCAAGCACCGGCATATGGGCCTAATCTTGTCACTACACCAGTTTCAAGGCCTAACTATCAAGTGAATGGTTTGAAAAGATCCAGGGGCAACCAAGAGAGAGCTTGCATTAATCATATCCTTATAACCTATGCTGAGCTATTTCTAGAATTGGTCAAGAATGATCTGGCATCCCCAATCGTTTTAGAACCATTAACGCCATCATATCCCAAATGGTACAATGTTGATGCCACATATGACAACTATAATGGGAATGTGGATCACTCCATATAAACTTACCCTACTTTCAAGCAGAAGGTGTAAAGTTTGATTCGAGTAGGCTCAATGAGCTTTAATGAATCAAGGGAGCTGAATATCCACAAAGGCCCTTTGCCCAATCATCCAAGAGCATGATTTTGGGAAAGCTAATTAGAACTACTTATCATCTTAAGATTTTTTAAGAATATGGATCTATTTTATGTACTAAGATTTCATCTTATTTTTTAGCATTTTAATAAAAGTGACAAATTTGATACATTTTCATGACATTTTCTCTTTTATGTGAATCACCATTACATACTTTTACCTTCTTATATTCATTATTTGATTCCAAATAATGAATGTTCAAACAATTATGACAATAATTCAGGATTTGATTTTGAAAACATCATTCATGATGATCTGATTAATAAATTGAGATTGTTGATTCATTGAAATTGTTTAACAAGAGAAGATAAATCTAGTGAATAATTTTAAAAGTGACGCAATACATGATCTTTGCAATGGTTCATTCACAAGTTTGTTCTTAGTTAATCAATGTTCTCCATTGAGAGTATTCATATTGAAAATGATAAATGGCCATTTTTTCTTCTATCTTTCACAAAAAGAGTAAAATTATCTTTTGCTACTCTATTTAAGCTTGTTGAAATTTTTTTCAAGAAACCCTACCCAAGGATCAACCCACACTAAAGTAAATTTTGAAAAGCTTTTCTATCCTTAGTGATTTCAAGGGTAAAACCTTTTTGTGCTCAAATTTTTCTTCAAAAATAATGAAAAAAAAAAATGAAGAAAAAAGAAGAAAAATTGATAGGGCAAAATGTTAAAGTGCTCTACATGAAAAAATGATCTTTTGTTTGATTACCCTTCAAATATATTTTGGGCCTATTTTTTCCATTTCTTTCATAACCTCTCACCCCATCCTACATTATGTCCTTAAAAAGTTCATTTTGATCAAATGTGAATACTCGAATTAGAGAATGATGAATTGAACAAAGGTAGATTTGCTATTGGATTGTTGAAATTTTTATTAAATTATCATTGATGGATCAAAGAGGGAAGAGAAATGAGAAGACAAGATGAGAATAGAGTGTGCAAAAAAAAAAATGAAAAAATAAAAAAATAAAAAGCTAAAAAAAAAAAAGAAAAATGAGGAAAAAGGAATATTTAAACTAAAAACTTGAGAATGTGGTTTAAGTAAAGATGGAAACTTGGAAATACAACTTCATTTGAAGATTTTAGGAATATGGATAATGTCTAAAGATTGAGAATATCAATCGAATGTGTTTTTGAAAAAAGATTCTAAGTTAAAATTTAAAATTGTCTAAACATTCATTATTCTGGATATTGATATCCCATTTACACAGTCACATCATTTTTCTTTCATTTATCTTTAAATTGTTCTTGACCATACTTTTTTTTCCTTTCAATAATAAAGACTATTTTTTCTATTCTTTACCAAGTGTGCATCCTTTAAATAAATAAAAAAAATGTATCATATTTGTCATGAATTAGAATGATGGTAAATAAATAAATTACAATGTTTATAAAAGATTTTTCCATTCTTTTGAAAGAAATCCAAGATGAAAAAAGTGAAAAATGCCCAAGAAAGTGATTTAAAAAGGACAAACAAGGTGACCCAGTGATGAATACAGTGATAGATTGATTGATATAACCTGTGAGTTATGATCAGATGAGAAAAATGACATGGATTAGTTGACAAATTTTGTTCTAAGATTGTTAGTATTGAGAAGCTAAGAAGTAATGGTAGAGTCTTGAGAAACTTGTTACCATGATTAGAATTTCAACATATTGATTTAGTGACATTTGCATTACATACATTATGATAATTGCATTTGCTCATTATTGGGGCATGCATTTGCATCATGTAGAGAACATTTGAATTATAGTAGGATATTGGCATTTGCAACATTTAGTGAAAATCTTGATTGTGGCATTAGCATCATTTAGAGGGCATTTGCATAACATTTATCATGTACAAAAATTTGACTGTGATTGGGGAATTTTTTTTTTTAACTTTTAAATCCTCAAATAAGGAATATCTTTCATAATGAGATTTTTTGTTGATGAACTTTCTAAACTTTTAGAGTTGTAAAGCCTTTGTTTAAAGGAACTTTTCAAATGAGATTCTTTAAATTTTGGATGCAAAACTCCAAAATTTTTCAAATGAGAATCTTTGAAGTTTTGGATGTGAATCCCAAAATTTTTTAAATAAGAATCTTTAAAATTTCAGATGTGAATCCTAAAATTTTTAAATGAAAATCTTTAATTTTTAGATGTGAGATCTTGAAATTTTTCGAACAAGAATCTTTGAACCTTGAAATTTTTTATATGAATCCTTGAATTTTTCAAACATAAAGCTTTAGATTTTTGATCTTTTGAATGTGAATCTTTGAATTTCTTATGAACCTGAGTTTTTTGTGAACCTTAATCTCTTGCGAATCTTAATTTCTTGCAAATCTAAATTTCTTACAAATCTTTGAATTTCTTCTGAACCTAAATTTCTTACAAATTTGAAGTTCTTATGAATCTTTAAATTTTTTGCGAATCTTTGAATTTCTTGCAAACTTGAATTGCTTGCAAACCTGAATCTCTTGTGAATATGAATTTCTTGCAAATCTTTGAAGCTTTTGCAAATTTGAATTTCTTGTGAATATGAATTTCTTACCTTTTTTTATTGCAAATCATTGAATTTCTTACAAATTTTTGAATTCTTGTGAATCTGAATTTCTTGCAAACCTGAATTTTTTGTGAATCTTTAAAAATTTTTGTGAATCTTTCAATTTTTGAAAACCTAAAATTCTTATGAATCTTCTATTTTTGCAAATATGAAAATTCTTGAAAATCTTGAAATTTTTTACGAATCTTGAAACCTCTACAAATCTTGAAAATTTTACGAATCTTGAAGTTTTTACAAATCCTGAAATTTTTTATGAATCTTGAAAACTTTGCGAATATCGAAACCTCTATGAATCTATGAATCATTGAATCTTGAATCATTTCCAAACTTTTGGAATCTTTGTGAAACTTGAAAATTCTTGCATACCTTTGCGAATCTTGACTTTTGATGAATTTTGAAATCATTACAAATCTTTTACAAATTTTAGAGTTTTAGAATCTTTCAATTCTTGTTATGGAGCTTTGCAAATCTTCAAAATTTCATACATCCTTGAATCTCTAAATTGTGAATCTTTGGGTTTCAATTTTTTGGTTTTTCTGAACCCAAATAAAATAGATGTCTTTTATGTTTACGCAATTCTTGTTTTACAGAAACTATGCAAATGGGGGGTAACTGTAGACATTTCATTTTGTCCTAAATTTTTTTAGGGCTTCGACTGTGAATTGGGCTTGATTGGGAAGCTTCAGACCTAATAGAAAAAATTTTCATTTTCATTTTAATTTGATTTAATTTTTAGTTTTATTCATTTATCGTTATTATTATTACTATTATTTAAAAAATAAAAAAAAAGGGAAAAAGAGGAAAATAAAAAATGTGATACTATTGTGAAAAAAGAAATTGGTGATTCAGTCTTGGATTTGTTGGAGCATAATTCATGCAGATAATCAATTTATGGAAAAATA
The DNA here is from genome assembly GCF_002303985.1 of Durio zibethinus. The sequence continues at coordinate 14,087,070 of NW_019167993.1, forward strand.
AAATCATAATCACAGATTCTGCAAAAATTATTTTTTTTCCAAATTGGACAAATATGAATCCCTATAAAGGATTCAAGACAACAATCACCAAGGGGCCAATTCTTTTATATGACAACCACTAGATAGACATAACATAGTAATTCCATGAAACAAACCTTTAAGCTTTAGAAGCTTTGGTTCATCGATGAACCTAGGAAAGCTAAAAAACAAGTAGTTAGCACATACCCAAAAAACTCACATCAATTCCTAGAAATTAAACCTAAGCTCATACCCAAAAATTGAAAAACAAGAGAAGCCCCATAATCAAGGTAGCCAAATGTTGGCATGATTCACTAGTGAAAAGAGATAGGCAATATCTGAACTGGGTGGCACAAGCTAGATAGTTTTTGGATACCTTGGATATTGATCATTGATCTGGTAGATTGAATGGAAGAGATAAATATAAAAAAAGCGATGAGTAGCATCGGTGGAAGGGAGGGATGCATTGTTGCTTTTGAAAAAATGAGGGAAAATAAAAAAGAAGATAAGCTTTATTCATTTTATGGAAGTGTCGGTCTGACCCAATTTGAAGACCCACCTGTGTGTAATTTGGGCTTGATAAATTTTGACACAAACCTCTTTTTAACCAAGGCTAGATACGAGTCAAACAAGAACCAATTCCTTCGGCAATTGGTTGGTATGAATTGGCATTAAACCCCTAGCTTGTCTTGGATTTCCTTTTTAAGTTGAGCTTAATCTATTTGGGTAATTTCCATGTTTTGTTTTGTTTTGTTATATACTTAATAGTTTATCTAAGTAAAGAGTGGATGATCTTTATGGGTTTAATTTTTCTTAAGTTATGAATTCTACCAAATTATTAGAAAATATCAGAATAATTTTTTTTTGTAAAAAAAATTAATTTTAATCCTACTAAACTATTGGAGGATTTAAATTTTTAAATTAAGTTTTACTAAATTATTGGAGGACTTAATGAATTAAAAAAAATTGTTTTTCAATCCTACCAAACTATTAGAGGATTTGCATTTTAAATTAAATCTTACCAAACTATTGAAAAATTTAATACATTTTGTAAAAAATAAATTTACAAGGAAATCTTATCAAACTATTGGGAGATCTGTATCAAAGCATATCTTACCAAACTATTAGAAGATTTTACTAATTATTTTTTTGAATTAAAATATATTAACGAATTAGATGACAGAGAGTGGGACACTAGTTTCCATGAATACTTTTGAGGTGAAAGAATTATCTTAAATTGCTACCAAATTATTGGAGTAATTTTAAGATTAATTTTCAATATTAAATATTTTGGTAAATCATAAATATGATTAAGGCTTGGATAATTTGAAATCAAACTGGTACCATCTTTTGGATAGGCGTTGTGAGGGTGCTACAACTTTCCTCACATGTAGCCGCACTCTCGAATCTAAAATCCAATTTCATGGACTAAAATTTACTATTTAAAGATACCTAAGTTAGTCTTGGGATTTCTTTTTAAATATGTCAGATTCAATCAAGTGGCTAATCACATCTTAATAGAAAATTAGTGATGACTCATAAAGTTTATATCTAGCAGTAGGTCCATAGATCTATACATTATGATAATAAGCATATAGAAGGTCACAATTTAGCAATAGATTTTGAGAGGTAAAAAAATTTTATCAATATATTGGAGGGTTAGTGATTTGTTAAAAAAATCTAAAAATAAGATTTTACCAATATAGTAGAAAATTTTATTAATTTAAAAAAATTGTATTAAAGCTTATCAACCCCTCATTGATTAGACTTTGCACCATATGCTTGAAAGGCATGCAATTCTTAGTAGAGTGTCTTGCTACTCCAAAATGGTATTACAGTGAGCATTAGAATCATACCATTTAGGGTAAAGGGGTTCAAGTTGTTTAGCAGGGACAAGAGCAATTGGGTGGTTCTTATAAAGTTCTTAGTATAGGTCAATGTAACTTATGGGTATAGGATTAAAGGTGGGTTTTTCTTTCGTGGTTCTCTAGTATTACTTGTAATGTCAATTGGGTGAGCAAGGGATCTTGGTGAAGTGGGTAAGATGGTTAGGTGATTGATTGGTAAGGAGATGTAAAAGTATAGCTCATCATGTGGTAGTATATAGGGTAGGTAAGCTAAGAGTAGAGTCTAAATTATTGCCCTTTAAGACTCACAACTTGCGTTTCACTCTTCTTCTTTTTAAGTGCTCTTTTAAAAGACTCACATCTTTCAAGCTTACCATTTATAATGGTATTTTCAATGATCTCTCCCAAAATTAGCATATCAATAAAGTTTTTAGTCATGTTTCCAATCATTCTTTCATAGTATGACAACTTTAGAGTGCTCACAAATAGCACGGTAGTTTTTTTCTTTGTTAAAGGGGTTATACTTGAGTAGCCATATCCTGCCACCTTTGAGCATATTGCTTAAAGGATTTGGATGCTTTCTTTTTCATTCCTTGCAAAGAAAAGTGATCAAGAGCCATATCAATAATGTGGTAGTGTTGATTAATAAAAGATCTAGTAAGATCTTTTCATGTCTTTATACGAGTCTCGTCTAATTGAATGTATCATCTTATTGCAGACCTAGTTAAGCTGTCTTGAAACACATGCATCAATAGCTTCTCATTACTAGCATGTGCCACCTTTTTGCAATAGTACATGGTGATATGCGTGATGGGGCACTTAGTACCGTCATATTTTTTAAACTATAGTACTTTGAATTTATGTCGCATCACCACGTGTGATACTAGGCAAAATCCCACTGCGTCTATGCAATTCCTTCCATAGCCCATAATCTTTCTTTGAGCCTATTTATTGTTTAATCAATCTTAGAATTTTCTAAAAGTAAAGCTATTTGCAGCTTTTTTTTCTCTATTACCTCATTCACAATAAGAAGTGGAATGGGCTCAGTCGCTTTTTCGATAAAAACAAGATTGTCATAGCTTTGAACATTCTCATGACCAGGTGTATAAGTCATTCCCAGTAATTATACTTTGGAAAAGTTATCTATTGAGTTTGGAAGATTAGGGTGATTTGATTCTGTTGTGGATCGAAGCTTGGATGATATGTTGATTCAGTAGCTTCTTATGAAGTATCTTCTTTCATTGATTTTCCTCTATTTGCCTTTTCTAGGGCTTCTAAAATTTACTCAGTTTCCTTTCAAGTACTTCTTGGGCCTTTTCTATTCTTTTAAGATGGTTCGTATTATCCTGGTCTATCTTTTTGGCTTTAGCCCGATATTATATGGATGTGTAGCTATTCTTGCACCTTAGTACCACAATTGAAGATTCAATGATAAAGTTATAATAATGAATGAATGAATGAATGAATGTGATGCAAATGCATGAAAAAGAAAAGAAAAGAAAAGAAAAGAAAAAAAATATTTGTCCTTTAAAAAAATTCAATAAAAGGAAACTTTCATTTATTCCATAAGAGTTTGTTTTACATCAATTCTACTATCGTCCTTTTACAAAAATGCTTAATTTGCTTATATTGATCTTTAGATTCCTTAATGAAGTTTAGTAGCCTCTATCCATGCTTCTTTGCTAGTGTAACCGAAGCTCTCAATGCCTCAGTCTTTTCTACCATCTCGCCTGTTTTGAACATAGCCTTGCCTATTTGAGTTGTGAGGTGCACTAGGTATATTTGTTTTCCCAACCCTTCTCTTTTGTTGTATCACACCTGATAGGATAATTCTCTATGCCTTTTCGTGAGGGTTTTGACATGATTTTTTTGTTCATTTAACTTCAATGTTAGAGTCAAAATGTAATCTGAAAGCATTTGATTTTTTTGCTCAAACTCCTCAAAGTCATCTTTTTTTTTGGGCACGTTTTTTTTCAACTCTTCATTCTCACAAGCCAAATCTGTGTTGTTTATTTCTTTAGCTTGCACCTGTATGCACAACCTCTTATGTTTTTGTCGTAGCTCCTTCAGCTTCTTAAGGGCATTATCTCGTTCTTTAACAACTTTTTGGGCCTTGTTGTATTCGTTAAAAATCCTATGGACTTGGATTTCTAATTTTTCTACTTTTTTTTGCCACTGGTCTTTTTTTCCCTACAATTTCAAAATTTCTTGCTTCAGTTTCTCATTTTCTATTTCATGCTCTAACTTTGAAAGCTTATTGTTTGACTCTTGGCTCACTGACAGGTGATGATCTTGAAGCATAAATATAATCTCCCGACCCTTTTTATTTATCTAAATCAAATACCCTTAAGTGACTCTATCGGTGAATGACCCTGGGCTTACTCTTCTGGGCTTCTTTTAGGCCTTAATCATGCTATGAATCTTTTGAAAAGTTTTAGGCTTCCCATATGAATAGTCAAACTGGCTGAGCTTACAGGTCATAAGAGTAAATTGTTGGCTCCATACTATCTTCTTACTATCAATGGTGCATAACTCATTGACCCCCATAGACCTAAAACTAGAACCCCTGTCTCATATCCACATTGATACAACATAGGTTCCTTGTTCATCCACAGAGCTAACCATTTTACTTGACCAACTGTGACCCTTTACAGCAGACACTTCCACTCTTTTTGAGCTTTTGCTTTTGGCCAAATGCTTTAACAGAACTCTCTAATTGGACTTCGAGTGTAGAAATAAAGTTTAGTAAAAGCACTTTTCTTACATTCAAAATGGCTTTTCATCCATATATATAATAAGGATATGTAACCCATGAAATGTGCTTTGTCATTTTGCCTACAAAAATTCAAAGATCTGATGGTTTCTATCAAGATAGCTAAGGAAGGATTACACTTTTTTTCAACCTGTTCAAAAAGATTAACCACTTTTATCTTAATGTGGCCTAAAACCTATATGGCTAGAGTAAATGCATTCATTCCTTGATCATCATTTGGATGCTTGATAATGAAATCTCTGAGAATTTCTCATGGAATACTCTTATGCTATCCTTTTTCTCAAATGTAGGAATCTATAGTCTCCTTTCTCACTCCTAGAATCTGGCCTAATTTTTGCGATTCCCTGATTTATGTTTTTTCACATATATTCTGTCTGGGTATAGTAGATGCATGCCACTAAAGTCGAATACTCCTTTATAGTTGACACCAAATCAACCTCATTAAAGATGAAGCAATGGTAAGAAAGATCCACTAATAAGAGATATGCAATATGCCTAAACTTTTGACAGAAAGCTTCTTGCTTTGGGGGAGTCATGTTGTTTCATATATCTGATAAGCTTTTCAAATCATTTTGTTTAAGGAGCAAGCGAACTTTTTTTGGCAATGTAGAGACATGACCAAGTGGCAAACAATTTCCTTATTCTAACTGCTTCTTTTGTAATTTTATCTTCACATCTATGGGAGAGTCAAATTTGAATAGTATAGATGAGGCACAAACCTGACATTTTGTGGAATCCATAAGGGCTTTTGTTGAAATAACTTTAGGGTAGGAATACTATGCAATCTGTAAACATGTTTATGAATGTTCACAAAAAGAAAAGAAATAAAAGAAGACAAAGAAATTAGTTAATCACTTCAATAAAACATAGAGTAAACATCACATAGCAAGTAAGATAACAATATGACCTTGAATTTTGGATTATCTACAAAGGGTGAGAAGATAAGGCTTTATCTATAGTTGGGCTTTTAAGGTTGACTATATGTGATTTAGTTTAACTTTAAAAGGTTTCCAAATTTTTCCCTATGTCATGGTCTATTACAGACTAGTAAGGCACCCAAATTTTCACGTATCATAGGCTACAAGCGAAAAGGGTTCAATCTAAGTAGGAGTGTTTCACAGCCCCATGCAGAGACATGAAATCTCATGAGGGCATAGGTACTTCACTCCTTCCTAAAGGTAGAGCTCAGGTGGAGAGCTTATGTTATGCACATGCAAATGAATGATAGATATATATAATAAGTAAATACTTAAGCAAATATAGGTAATGAATAAAAAGATAGACAAATGAACAATTAGGCAAGTATACATAATGAAAAGGAAAATAAATAATAAAGCAAATATAAGCAATGAAAGAGAATAAAATAACTTCAAATTTATTAAGCGAGGCTTGGATAATAAGAAATCATTTGTTGGCTTGACTCTCAATATCCTTAGCAGAGTCGCCAAACTGTCTAACGTATAGATCCGTAGACCCACCGCTAGACATGGATAAAAGGGAGTCACCACCAATCTTTTTTGTCTAGGTATGATTGGCCACCTAGAACGTGTTTTGATTTGTGAAAATAAATATTAGGTTCAGGAGTCGGTTACGCATGAGGAAGGTTGTAGCACCCCCATAAAGCCCATCCAATGGACGGTACCAGTTTGATTTCAAATTATCCAAGCCTAAGTCATTTTTTATGATTTACCAAATAATTTAATATTGAAAATTAATCTTAAAATTGTCCCAATAGTTTGGTAGCAATTTAAGATAATTCTCTCACCTGAAGAGTAATCATAGAGACTAGTGTCTCATTCTGAAAAGGCTCCGTTATTGGATTCATTAAAGTATTTTATTCAATAAAGTCTCAAAATAGTTTGGTATGACTTAGTTTGAAGCAATCCTTCAATAGTTTAGAGGATAAAAATTATTTATTTTTATTTTTATTATTTTTTTTTGAAAATTAATCTATGAAATTTCTTGTTGGATTCCATAAATTTATTTTGTAAGGATTTTTGTTTGAAAATGATCTTTTTTATTTTTTTGGAAAGGATATTTATTATTTTTTTGAAGACTTTATTTGAAAAGATTTTTTTTTGAAAGGATTTTCTTTTTTCTTACTTCTTTTATAGAATCATTTTTCTTTCTTTTTTTCTAAATAAAATTTATTTACTTTTAGAATCAAAATGGCAGAAATAGAATGGCAAAAATGGATTTTTTTTAAAAAATTGGGTTAAAAATAATAATAAATGGGTTAAAAATAAAATAATAAATGGGTTAAAAATAAAATAATAAATGGGTTAAAAATAAAATAAAATAAAAAATTAAAATTAAAATTAAAAAAGAAAAGCCTATGATCAGGTCGGGTCAGAATGTGGGTCGGTGCGCGGGTCATTAGGTCAATGCACGGATCTTGGGTTATCCGAAATGATGTCGTTCTAGGCTACTATATAAACTAACTCTAGCATTTTTGCTTCAAAATGCCTTCTGCACCCTTTTTCTTCAAACCGAGAAGCTCTACCTTCTTTCTAGGATTCCTTAAGAGATCCATCGAAAACTTCAACCGAAAGTTGAAAATTCCACCAGTTTCTAGAAAAGTCATGGGGAAATTCAACTAGAATCTGGAAACCCACCAGTTTCCAGAAAGTTGGCCGAAATATGGTCTAAAAATTCAATCGATCACCAGAAACTTCAAAAAAAAATTCAAACTTTTATCGAAAAATTCATCCAAACTTAGAAAAACCTAAAAATTTCCAAAAAAACCTAGATTTCTTCAAATCTTTTTAGATTTCTCTCAAATTTTGTCCCGATTACTCCTAGAATCATCATGAACCCTAATTCTAACCCATAAACCTAAGATCAAACCCACAACTTCAGCTTGAACCCAAAATCCTAGAATCAAATTCCTAGAACCTTTTTTGCCCAAAATTTATTAGACTTTTTTCTCTAATAATTTTTCTACCTTTTTTCTCTATAAAGTTGTCCAATTTATAGGCAATCTTAGGATCAATTTTAAGAAATGGATAGAATCAATCATAGACTTGAATCTTAGGATTGCATTTGTCCAACGTGATTTTTGATCCAAAATTTTAACAATTGTATCCACACTTTGACCCAAGGATTTTGATTTTGATTCCATCTTTGTTGTGCATGTGTGGATTAGAATAGAAAAGGAAAAAAGAAAAGAAAAGAAAAGGAATGGGAAAAATAAAAACCAAAAAATATATATATATAATATAATATAATATAATAATAATAATAATAATGGCATCAATAATACTATATCATGATATATACAAAAACACCAAAAAAAAAAAAAGGAAAATAAATACATAATAATATTAATAATAACAATAATAATAATAATAATAATAATAATAATAATAATAATAATAATATATTATTAACCATATAGTAATAATAATAATGACATTAATAATGGTACCATATAATATATACTATAATAACAAAAATATAAAGGGAATCAGTCTGATTAAGCCCGGACACAAATGAGTGTCTACAGTTAAGAATATGAATTTCAAAACAGATTTCATGAACACTTGAAATCTATTGAAATTGAATAAGAAATTGTAAGGATCTTGAACTTTTATTGAAGAAATCATAAAGTGCATTGAAAATAAAGGTAAGGATAGTAAATTTTGCAAGAAAATAAATGTAAAATGAGAGGAAAAAATGTAAAACTTAGCTACCTCTCTTCTATATGGCCATCTACTCTCCCCTATTTATAGACAAATGGGAGGTGTTTCAGCCTCTAAAAATGTAGAAAATTATCCAAGTAACTGCCATCCTTCTAGAGTTTTCTTCCACAATGTCTTTGAAATCTTTTCTTGCTTGATAGCTTCCTCTAGCTGCCTTTTTACTTCAAGCTCTCTTCTTATAAGCTATTAAGCGTCAATAAGTCAATATTATAACTAATAAGAAGCCTTCAAATGGACAGCTCAGCAACTCCAACTGATCCTCTTTGAATCTCCAAAAATAGGACCATAATGCCTTTGATCATATGGTGCTTGCATCCACAGCATAACTTACATTTGCCTTTAATATTTTGGTGCCTATTTTAGCAAATTCCCTCTTCATTTTGCTGCCACAGTTCAGACCATTAAATGGAAAAAATTATGTATTATAATCCCTAGAAAAATTCTGAAAAATTACAAATTCAATGATAACTTCTAACTACACTAATGCACCTATTACCTTTCAAGCACTTGTAAAAATGCTATAAAGGCAATAATGCACTAATGAGCTAAAAATAACATTTCCAAATGAGAGATATGAGAATTAAGACTTTAAACAAGATTCCATGAAGTTTAATTGAGCTAAAGAAATCATGAAAGAAAGGGTGAAGAAAAACTCCCATAAATGACAAGATAGCACAATCATACTAGTTGTGGCCTTTTTTATCTTTTAGCATAAAAAATCTTCCAAAATGAGTCCAAAATCTCCAAAATTCCTCAATTTTCATATTCTCATATACACAATGAACATTTATGCATTTAGGAGTGTTTTTGCCAAAATTCTCAAAGATCAAGCTAAAATTCAAGAGAAATTGCACTAAAAATGAGTAAAAATGCTAAAATTTTAGTGAAATCAAACCCTCAAACTTAAACTTTTGCTTGTCCTCAAGGAATGTTTCATTCATCATGAATGCCTTATGGATTGGTCAATGGCTATAACTAAAGTAAAATCATAAACATGTGCTAATATATAAAAATCAACCTAAGTCAAGTTTCTTCCTAATGATGGTTCTAAAAGCAAGCAATACCTCTCACAAATCCTTGTATGTAATCTAGTAATTTTATGCAAAACATGAAAGTTCAAGAACAAAGATTAGTAAATTGTGATCAAGTTTTAGATGTTTACATATCACACCTCTTTCTACTAATGTAGATAAACACATTACCAAGGATCATTTAAGACTCTATAAGCTTGTAATGTAAAGCTAAGGTTAAAATACATTTTAGGCTTAAGTACCCTAACAATGCATTACTTTTTCTAAAATCATTCAATGTTGAGCTCTTAAGGATAAGCTTGTCTAAAAAATCACCTCAAACTTTGTTTTTGCATACTTTTCTTTTCCTTTTTTTGCTACTTTATTGGTTTTTTTTTGCTTTTCTTTTTTTTTTCTTTGACAAGCTAGCTTGATTGATTATTTTTATTTTTTTTTCATTTTTTTTCAAGCTCCACCATTTTCCCTTAATAATACATAGCTCATAAATGATGCATAAATATCCTAATGCACATAGGTAAGGGACCAAAAGATAAGAAATATTCTAATGTGGTTTCAAAATAAAGAAAAGATATCATTAGGCTCAAATGGGGGTAACTATTGAAGTATTATATCAAGGTTGGCTTAAAAGGCTCAAACGATCCAAAAAATGGCCTATATCATTTCTCTAATCATGTGTCCTATAGGATTTTGCCTCAAGAGATGATCAAAAAAAATTTTAGAACATGAAATGCAACTTCAAAGACCAATGAAAAAAATATTTCACGCTTACATAATCAATCGTTAGATAGAAAATGCAATTCAATGATCAAAATATTAACTCACAAATGAAAACTCATACTTAAGAAATCATTAAACCTAACCATCATCTCATATATCATACAATATTCAATCTTTTTCTAAGGCTATATTCATTCTCAATCTCTACCTATCATTAGCTAAATGAAAAACTAATAAAAAAAACATACTAATAATTCAAGCTACAATAAGTCAAGCTTAATTTCCAGGTAAAAATTAAGGAAAATTCAAAAAATTTTGCCAAAATTTGAAGCAATTTTCCCATACCCCAAAACTTATAAAAGACATTGTCCTTAATGTGTAAGCAAAAAGAAATAAAGCACATGAGAGGAATAAGGAAACTCCCCTGTTATCATCTTGGAAGCACGGTGACTGAATGTACATTGTAACTTTCGCTGAAACTTGTGCATCGTCTTTTCAAGCTTTTATTCATCCTACAAAACAAAAAAAAAACAATTACACAAAGAAACAACTTCAATATGTACAAGGGAAGCATAAGCAATATAACAAAATAAGCTAATGAACAAAAAAAATGTAAAGCTTGGGTTGCCCCCAATAAGTGCTTTTTTAAAGTCAAAAGCTTGACTTTCGTTGGTGTTAAAGAATCACACCATATTTCTTTCCTGAATTTGCCCATTTCATTAGCGCTAAATATGTAATAGTAAGCTTTGAATGACCTTAGTGCTCAATGGTAGAATCATAGTCCACTTCTATGATTAATCTAAGCATATTGTAATATAAGTTAACAAAGCTGCTCATTGATTTCAATACCAATGAATTAAGCACCATCATGGAGAATATTTGGTTAGGCTCTAAGATGAAAAATTCTTCCATGAATGGTGTAAGTTGATTAAGCATAAAGGATAATAAGTCAAAGGTATCAAACTGAGAAGTAGAGGTTAGGGAAATTTCTAAACAAGTAGGGAATCCCTCAATATCATCATCATTAAAATCCTCCACATTATCAACTTTTGGCTTTTATTTCAAAATTACCTCTATTGCATCCTCATCCTTTTCACTTGGCTCATCCAAGTTGTCAAAAAATGAGTTTTCAACCACATGTATTTGTAAATCATCATTAAGTGGATTTTCAAAAACATAAATGAAAGTGCATAGCTATATTGTAAGGTTCACTTATTTCTTAGTTAGGACCAATGCTAAGACCTTCTTGCAAATCAATATAGGAAATTGAGCCATCATTTTGAAAATCAATATCATTCACTTTTTTATCCATGGATGGTTTATCTTAAAGAAACTCTAAGAATGAGGTGTCTATAACTTTGAGCATAAAATCAAGGAATGGAGAAGCTACTAGACAAGTAAGTTTTTTCCTAATAAGTTCCTCCTCATTCGTAAGCTTAATAATAGCTTCAAGAAGGAATGTATTTAAGGGCTTAAGTGATCTATCTAATAAGCTTACTTTATCAATATATATATATATATATCCATATCATGCCTTTCCACACAATCGAGTAAGTGATCCTTAAGGAATTCAAGAAATGGCATGAGTAGAATATCAACTTCAACTTTTTCTTGAATGTTTTCTTTTTTCAACTTCCTTAAGTGATCCCTCATCATAAACTTCCCTAGCCATAGGCTTATTCTCTACTTCTATTATCTCTTCCTTCACAACTTTTACAAAATTTGGCAAACTCATCACAATAGGCTCATCATCATCAATCCACATTGGACCTCCTATTCCCAAATGATCTTTTAATGTAAACCCCTTTTTATCCTCATAATAAGGTTTTACCTATATAGTCCTAGGCATAGGATCTAAAAGGCAAGTATTTATGGTATCTACATTTTGACTGCATAGCCCCAAATTCCTATTGAATACCTTTTGTTGGTCTTGCTGGAGTTTTTCTTGAGTTTGAAATAATTCAGTGTGCATTTTCTCAAGGGATGATGTTTTTCCTTATAGAAAAGGTGGTGGTGATGAATATGGTGTGGATGGAAAGTGATTTGGAAATGAATAGCATTGTCATGAAGATAAAGTTCGTTATAATAGAACATAGTATGGCACTTGAAAGATTTGTAGTAATGTTGGAAAATATTAATGTTGGAAAATATTGGGGTGGTGGAGGGAACTATGAAAGTGAATGCTTGGTAAGATAAGTCAGGGCGTACTTAAGTGGCGAACTAAAGGAATTTCCTAAACTAGTATCCCACATGTTCTTAAGATGACCCTTCCAAATTTGACTAGTGTATGTGTTAGTGTAAGTGGACACCTATCATTATAGTAGTCTTCACCATGCACTTTACCATTGTCATATGATCTTGGAAAGTTATGGACAAGAATAGGTTTAGGATTATACCTAGCTTTAATGGCCTCTAGTTGATTTTCTAGAGAGTTTAATTTTTTGAATAAATCTTTAAGGGGTAGCTCTCTTTTAGATTTATCTTCATCACTAGGCCATGGTCTTAGGTAGTCATCAAAATAATAACCTAGAGGCTTAGCATGGTCTTCATGGTGCTCAATTACCTCATAAAGCTTGGAATCCTTCATGAAAAATAAAATAAAACATAAAAAAAATATAATAGTTATATCTAAACTATTTACACTAAAGCTATGTAAGCTAAGGAAGATGCATGTATTTTATTGTAGGCTATGTTAATGCTTTGTAACCTAAGCAACTATCATAAAATATGTGAACTAAGGGGTGAACCAATCTATAGAGAAGCATAGTGAAGCACGATATTAGCCTAAGATTCTTTACATCTAATCATCGGTAACATCGCCAAAAACTTAATTCGGATATTCTATAAATGCATAGATCATTCAAGTAATAACAGTGACCTAAGGTTAAGATATCATTCCCAAGAGGATTAGCTAAAGAGGTTCTTAGCCTAAGTATCTATTATCTCAACACTTTATCTAAAGTTAGCTTAATTGAAAGGTTGATACATAACTAAGCTAATGAGAAGAAGGGAAGAAAATAGTAAACAAAACATCATTATAGTAAAAAGCAAACTTACAACATGTAAGAGAAGTAAACTAGATAAATGCAAAAAAAATATATATAGCTAAATTAAATTGCAATGAACTCAACATGAATTGAAATGTAAATCTAACTCTAAGCACTGAAAATACCAAGATTAACTCACAAGTAAAATAGTAGATTAAAAGCATAAATCGAAATAACTAATTATAACTAAAAACTAACTAACTTAACTAAATTTTAACTTCCAACAAGAAAACTTCGAGAAAATTCTTAAGAAATTAACCAAACAAATTGGAAATTACTCAAAAATAAAGTGTGAAGAAAGATCTAAGCTGAATTAAAATGAAATTGAAGTGCTAAAGATGCAAGATCCAAAGAAGAACATTCAAATCGAAACTTAAATACAAAATCTAGATTCAGTTATTGAACAAGAAATCTAGATCTAAATTGCATCAAATAGAATGAACTCAAACTTGGAATTGCAAAAAAATTTAATGATCTAAAGTAAAAACAAAATTGAAGTGCAGGTAATAAAAAAAAATTGCTAGAATTGATCAAAATCTTGAAAACCAAAAGTTGTAAATGAATTTGGAAACTAACAATTCCTAAAAGAAAAATAAGATCAATAACTCTCTAGATAGAATGCACTCAAATTGAGCTAACACAACATAGATCTACAAGTTTATAACATGAATCAACAAAGAAATAACATGAAACAAAGAAAATTCTATCTCATTGAACTACAAATTCCAACTGAGTGCAAATCTGGAAAAACTGAGCAGTTTCAAAGAAATTCATCCATACAACATGTAAAAGCTTGAAATTAAATGCAATCAAATGAGAATTAACAAGTAAACACATGAATTGAATAGCGTAAAGTGCAGGAGTTGCAAACCAAATGCCAAGATGGAGATAAGTCTTTTGATATGCTATCATTCATTCAAAGTTCAACTCTGCCAACTGAGTTCAGCCAAAACTTGGAAGCTAGATCTAGAATTTTGTAAGTGGAATTTGAATGAGATTTTTTCTAGATTTAAAGATCTATGAGTTAGGAATCTAAGAAAAAACTTTGGCTTAAAACAAGTAATAATTGGACAAGAATCAATTAAAACATTGCAAAAAGGTCGAGAACATGAATTGCAAAACAAATTTGAAGAACATTTGAAATCTTTTGAAAAAGAAATTGTAATGATCTTGAACTTTTATTGAAGAAATCAGAAGCTACATTGAAAATGAAGCCAAGGAAAGTAAATTTTGCAATAAAATAAATTCAATTTTCTCCCAAATAGCCCTCTAAATGAACAAAGAGGAAATTGTTTGGGAAAAAAATGAAAAATACAAGGAAAAAAATGTAAAACCAAGCTGCCTCCCTTCTATATGGCTTGCCATTCTTCCCTATTTATAGACAAATGGGTGATGCTTCAGTCTTTAAAAATGAAGAAAAAATATCCAGGTAACTACCATCTATCTAGGGTCTTCTTCCATAGTTTTTGAAATCTTTTTTTTACTTGTTTGCTTCCCCTAGCTTTCATTTTACTTTGAGCCTTCTTCTCATAAGCTATTAAGCTCCAACAAGTCAACATTATGACCAATAAGAAGCCTTAAAATGGCTAGCTTAGCAGATCCAATCAGTCCTCTTTGAATCTCCAAAAATAGCACCATAATATATGTTTGATCATATGGTGTTTGCATCCACGGCATACCTTGCATTTACTTTCAATATTTTGGCACCTATTTTAGCATATTCCCTCTTCATTTTGCAGCCAAAATTTTGACCATTAAATGGACAAATTATGCATTATAATCCTTAAAAAAATTCTGAAAAATTGCAAATTCAAAAATAGCTTCCAACTACACTAATACACCTTTTACCTTTCAAGCACTTGTAAAAATGCTACAAAGGTAATAATGCACCAATGAGCTAAAAATAACATTTCCAAATAAGAGATATGAGAAATAAGACTTTAAATAAGGTTCTATGAAGTTCAATTGAGGTAAAGAAATCATGGAAGAAAAGGTGAAGAAAAACTCCCATAGATGACAAGATAGCATAATCGCACTAGTTGTGGCATTTTTTAATCTTTGAACATAAAAATTACTCCAAAATGAGTCTAAAAATCTCCAAATTCCTCATTTTACATTAAACATTTATGCATGTAGGAGTATTTTTGCTGAAATTCTAAAGGATCAAGCTTAAATTCAAGAGAAATTGCACTAAAAATGAGTAAAAAATGCTAAAATTTTAGTGCTATCAACTTTATATTTCTATTATATTCAACCATCTCTTATTGCCTTTACAAAGAATTAGTTATTTTCTTTTAAAGTCATCTTAATCTTGCTTCATTTTATTTTATTGTATAATCAGCTAATCCCTTATAACAACCAAGTGATAGTTGGCTAACTTGGCATTTGGTTTTTACATTTTTAATACCTTTACTTTCACTTTCAATCAATCAACCTTTTCAATTTGTCTAAATATAAAGTTAAAAAAAAAAATCTCTTTTGGTACTCAATTTCACATCCTAAACATAATCATTACAGGAATGATACTCTACTTCATTATTATTATTACTTAGATGCAACCTGCGCACTTGCAAGCTAAAAAATAGCAATAAAGTTTTTAGCACCATTGTCAGGGATTAAATCAGTACTAGAAGATCAATATGAATAACATTTATTTCTACTTTGCAATTTAGATTTCTTTTTATTTTTATTTGCTTTAATCTGTTTTTTATCTTATCTTTGTTTGCATGCATAGATCTCGAAGTGTTGATTTAGCTTCACTTGACAAAGAAATTGAAAGAACATTTACGTGACTTAGACGTGAGTAGACAACCACCCCAATGGCAAATGTAGTAGTCGAAGGTAAAAAAACACTTAGAGACTTTGTTGTCCCAACCTTAAAGGCTTTCACCTATCTATTCAAAGACTAACGATCCAAGCCAACAACTTTGAAATCAAACCTTCTAGCTCTATTACAACATGGGACAATCTAGTCTAGAAGTCTTTTACCAATTTTTTTCCAATGGCCAAGACACTAAAGATAAAGAATAAAATTGCAACTTTCCAACAATATAATGGCGAGACACTATATGATGTATGGGAAATGCACAAGGAAATGTTGCGCAAATGCCTGCACCACGGTCTACCACATTGGCTTTAAGTTTAAATCTTTCATAATGGGTTGACTCCATTAACTAAAAGACCCATAGATTCAATCGTTAGAGGAGCCATTATGAGCAAGTTGATAGTATAGGCCTATGATTTGGTTGAAAAAATGGCAACAAAAAACTACCAATGGGGAGCCAAAATGAGGGTTCATAAGAAAGTTGCTGGGGTATACGAAATTGACACCCTTTCTTTTATTACATCCTAGCTTGTAAACAAGTTTAAACAAAAAGATAGGAATTTTAGGCACCCAGTCACCCATCGCCCCTATTCAAGCAATTCATAGTCCATTTGTAACTTGTGATATTTGTGAAGGCCCACGTTCCTTTGATAGGTGCCAATTTAGGGCAGAAATTGTGCAATATGCAAATTAAGCCAAACCATCCTATAGCCCTTATAGCAACACTTATAATCCAAGCTGGAAGAACCATCCTAATTTTTTTTAAAATCAAAATCAAAATAGTCATGCCAACAACAACCAAACATCTAACTTTTTCCAAAACCATAATCCACATCAAGAAAAGAAGCCCAACATGGAAAACATGTTTTCCAACTTCTGCAAGCCCAAAACATCACAATCCAAAGCCAAGCTATCTCTATTAAAAACTTAGAAATCCAAATGGGCTAATCAGCAATGCTTTAGCAAACCAACCATTAAGTTCCTTACCCAGCAATATCGAATCAAATCTAAAAAAACAAGGCAAAGAGGTGTGCAATGCCATATTTTCCTATAGAGACGAAGAAACTTACTTCTCTAATGATGAGGATGACTTTTATGGATGAACTAGTGTTGGTGAATTTGCTAAGTTTTGTGAGAATTGCTAAAGATGAGTACTTAGAAGATGAAGTTGATATGGAAGATAAAGAGTTATTACAATTTGTAAGAGAAATTCTGAAAAGTTTGGATCCAATTACAGATGTGCAAGATGAAGTCTAAGAAGCTTTAAAGAAAGATAGTTTTGAAGAGAAAGATAAGTTTAAAATTGAGGAAGACCCTAAAGAAAAAGTCCAAGAGAAAAAACCATAAAAAGAGTTTGAAAAAGAATATGTGAAAGAGGAAACTAAAATGGATAATTAAGATCTATTACAAGTTAGAATAGTAATTTTGAAAATTTTAGACCCAACTATAGAAGTGTAAGAGAAAGATAAAAAAGCGAAGATAATGAAATTAATTCCAAGGATGTTAACCCACAAGAGAATGTTTGAAGTTGTCAAGTCATCACCTAAGCCCAAATGGAGGGAAATACTCAAAGATTTGAAGGAAGTTACACTTATTGATGAGTGTAGCCCAACACTTCAACAAATTCTTCCAACCAAGTTAGATGATATAGGCAGTTTTTGCATTCCATGTTGCATTTGTCATTTATTTTTCAATGAAGCTTTGTGTAATTTGGGTTCTAGTATTAATATAATACCTATGAACATTTTTGTGCAGCTTGGGGCTAATGCATTGAGACCTCTAAATTTCAGCATTAAATTTGCTGATTGATCCATTAAGAGGCCACAAACAGTGTAGATCGTATTAGTGAAAGTGAGTAAATATGCTTTCCTTATTCATTTCACTGTTTTAGATATGATCGATAGTGAAGCTCTTACCCTATTAGGTAAACCTTTCCTAATGACCTTAAGAGCTTTAATTGATGTCTACAATTTTGAGGTAACCCTAAAATTTAAAGATAAAACAATAACCCTTAAAACTGGATGTCAAGGCATTCATAAGGATGAAAAAGATGTACAATAAGTGTCCAACCTAGAAGATCATTAAAAGGAAAAATCAGTCTATGGGGAGCCTTACCTAACCCACAAAGGAAAAGATGAGCCTACAAGCACAAATCTAAAAGCTCCAAAAACCCATTTGGCAAGCGCACAAAGCCCAACACCAAGCAATCTAAAAAACCATTTCACTAGCTTAGCATTAAAAAGCCCAATGTTGAAACCCAATTATGTTTATGTTATTCGCATTAGGAGATCAAGTCCACTTCCCAAGGCTAAGTCAATCTATGTAATTCCAACCAAATGCAAACAACAAGGGAAAATCCTTCCAAAACAAGAGTGGTAGTCTTAGATTTTTAGGTATGGTCAAACTTAACCAAAACTAGTACTGCTTGGGAGGCAACCTAAGTTTTACATTTTCAAGTTTTACATTTTCTTTGTTATTTATTTAAATTTTATTAGGATAGGTACACTTTGATCTTTTGGTTTTTTTTTTTTTGTTTTCTCATAAATAAAGATGAAGCAAGGATGCCTAAAGGAAAGTACACTAGTTAGCCTAAACAAAGATAAGGGAGTATTCCTTTTCCCTAATTACTTTACTGTTTCATGTGAAATATTATGCAATTCAAGTGTAGGGGAAATAAATTTACTTTATGGCAAAACTATTTTCAAATTTTCTTTTTCAAAACTCATCCCTAAAATCTTTGTTTTCAAACCAAACTAACATGCCTATAATCATCATAATGCTATCTTAGTTAATTTGTCATAAGCTAATCATGAATGACTTATTTATAATCTTAGGACAAGTGTGGATGTAATGAAAGCATGAAATGAACTATTCACTATATTTTTCTTTGGATTGTTGATTATCTTGTCATACACATTTTAATTTTGATCTTTGACATGCATCAATTTTTGTGAAAAGCTTTTAATGCATAAAGATTTAAGATAACTTCAAAATTTACCTACTCAACTTTCAACGCAAAATCTTAGACTGTACTTGACTTAAGAAATGATTAATGCCATCCTTAGACCATCTAAGCCTTTTCAAGCCCACCTATGAATAAATCATCCTTAGTACTTTACTTTGAGCCTTTATAATCCTTTTCTTTATTTATTCACCCACATTAATAAGCCAAAGGCCTTTCTATGAATTATCCATCTTTTTCTTACTCAACCCACATTGCTTGTGCATGTTAAGGACAAAATGAGAGAACAAGTTACATTTAGGAGGTAAGGTAAGTAGGCACAAAGAAAAAGGAAAAAATAATGTAAAAGCAAAAGCCAAAATAGCCATGAATTTATATGTGTATATATGTATATATATACATATACATATATATATATATATATATAAAGATTCCTCAGCCTTGTAAAATCTCAAAGTCCAAGTTCAAAAAGTAAGCAAAGGGTTTTGAGCTTAAAGTACTTTTTTCCTACCTTGACCAAGCCTTACATTACAAGCCTATAAAGATCCATTGATCTTGAATCATGTATGTAAGTCTACATTAGTGGAGAGGGAATGAGAAAAGTAAACATATGAAGTATGCTCTAATATTTAAGTTGATATGTAATGTAGACACTTAATTTTGTCCGAGAGATTTTGTCACTTTAACTTTGGCTCAGTTTTGCAATTAGGCCTGATGTTAACTTTTCGGACCCATTATACGATCCATTTTCAAATGCTCAAGAGTAAGGTCCAATGTGAGTCCCATAGGTCCAATGTGAGTCCCATAGTAAAACCCATTACATAGACCCAAATAATACTTAAAGTGGCCTAATAAAAGGCCTGATAAAAGGCCCATTTTAAAGAAAAGCCCATTAATTGGCTGTCATTGGCCATAAAAAAAATATAATTTAAAAAATAATTAAAAATTAAAAATTAAAAATTAAAAATTAAAAAATAATAAATAATAATGTAATTAATTATAAAAAAATTAAATATCAAAACAATAATAAAAAGGCTTGCCTCGAAAAAATAAAGTTTAAAGGCCCACAGCCAAAGTAAAACCCAAAAAAGTAAATCCAAAAAAAAAAGGAATGCATGAAACACAAAAAAAGGCCCATTTGGGCGGTTAAGTTTTTGGGAAGGGTCTTGCAGGCAAAAGACATGCATATCGTGCATGTCGTGAAAAAAACTGGCAGAGGCGGCTAAGCAAGGCATTGAAGAAAAGAGGAGGCATTGGCTGCAAGCCGCATGGGAGAGGGAGACAGAGGCAAAAAACAGTAGAGAGAAGTCGGGCAGCTAAAAGAGAAACTAAAGCCAAAATATAAAGAGAGGAAAAAGCTGAAGCGAAAAGAAAAGAAAGGAGCACAGGCTGCTGGGAAAATCAATCAGAAAATAAAAAGCGAGCAGAAAAAGAAGGAGAGGTGGCCGGTTATAGGAGGAAGCAAAGAAACGAAGGTGAAAGAAACAGAAAAAACGTGAAACCAGATCAGCAGGCAACAGTGTAGAGAAGACAAAAAAGAAGGGAAGAGACCAGAAGTCGTGTGAAGCAGCAAATCAAGAGAAGAGAAACTGAAGAACAAGCAGAAAGGGTGAAGCAAAGAAAAGCCAAAAAAAGAATTGCAGAGAAAAGACGGAGAAACGGAAAGGGCTGAACAGGAAAAAGCAAACCGAAAAGAAGACGGCAGAATTGAAAAACGAAAAACTGGAAGCAAGGAAAAACCAGAAACGGCAGCAGGAAAAAGCAGCAAAAAGAAGGCAGTGACAGCAAAAAAAACCTGGTAGCGAAGAGAGAAGAGCAGAAAAAGGAGAAGAAAAATAGAGAGCAGAAGACAAGGCATCCTAAACTAGCAGCAGGCAGCCCTTGAAGAAGAAGAAATAAGCGTGAAAAAGAAAGGAAAAGGAAACCGAAAAAAGAGAGCAACAGTAGCGTGGAAGGGAAAGGAAATGAAAAAGGAAAGCAGTTGCTAAACCGGGCGAGAAGAACGTGCAACCAATAAAAAAAAAAAAAAGGGAAAAGACAGAAGAGATAAACAAAAGAAAACAGTGGCGAACAAAGGTTTGAAATTTTGTATGCTGTTTGTTTTTAGTTTATGACTTATACATATGCTAGAATTCTTGTCTTCCTGTGCTATTCTTGTTTTCGCAGGGAGATCTAAAAGCTTCATCATCTTCACGTTGGTTGATTCTTTTTGCATATGGGGGTTGATGGGAAACGTCCCAAGTTGTTTTGTCTCATTCTTTTTGTCCTATCTGCAAGTAGGCACTCTCCCTACAAAAGTTGTGCGGAGTCTTAATCCATGTGTTGTTCATAAATGTCGAATCTTTATCTTCTTTGTTCTTATAAGAGCTTAAGACCATCTTGTTTGTTATTCATGTATTTAGGTCTTACTAGGATAGAAAGATTGTTATCTTTGTGTTTATGGGAAGATAAAAGTCTGTTTATTTGTTTTAATTCATTTGATTTTCATGCATATTTTATTCTATTTATGCTTATACAGATTTATCTTGTGTTGTTTGAAGTGCAATTTAAATTTGATGCATGTTTAATTTCTTTATTAAATGAATTCTTATGTTTATGTTAGTTTTTATATATATTTTAGTTAATTTCTCATGCTTTAACTTAGATGTAATTTATTTCTAAGGCATTTTAAATATATTAGTTTCATCATGCTTCATAAAAGCTAATAATAACAATAAAGAATTCTAAGTTGTAATAATAAAAACTAATAACAATTTTTTTTAAGATTCTTGCTTTGATGTCGGAGGGAATTTAAAATTATGTTTTAAAAAATAATAATTCCACCTAAATGTTGGAGAATTGATTAAATAATAAAAATATAATGATGAAAGATTAATAATAATAATAATAATAATAATAATAAATTTTAACGAAAAGGATTATATAAAAACATAAAAATTAAATTTTGGGAGATTATTAAAAACGAGTGTGTTAAAAAAAATATAGGAATTAATTTTTTTTGGAAATTATTAAAAATGAGCTTGTTTAAAAAAATATAAGAATTAGTTCTTGGAAATTATGAAAAATGAGCTTGTTCTAATATATATATATATATATATATATATATATCCAAGTTTAAGAAAAATTACAAGACACAAACTTGCTCTGAAAGTCTGCTTAGATATTGAAAATTTTTAAAAAAGTGCTAAAGTTTTAAAACCCTAAATTGAAAATTTAAATTAAAACCCTAAATTGAAAATTTAAAATTATAACCCTAAAGTTGAAACTCTAAATAAAACCTTAAAGTTGAAACCTTAAATAAAACCCTAAGGTTGAGACCTTATCAAAATCCTAAATTGAGACTCCAAAGTTGAAACCCTAAATGCAACCTTAAAATCAAAACCCTAAGGGAAATCCGAAACCCTGAATAGCCTTTAGTTGAAACCCCAAACTCATTTTAAATTTTAAGGATTTGTATAAAAATATTTTTGTGAAATAATTTGTTCTCAAATGTCGCCTAGATAATGAAATATTTAAGAAATTTTATTTCATTATGCATTTTGCATATAATTCTGTAATTAAAATAACAAGGAAGTTTTATTTCATTAAAAGTCCTTAATCCTAAAATAATAAAATTAAATAAAGAATAGAAATAAAAACAGGATTTGAAGATCCTAAATTCACATGTTCATATAGTTTAATTGTTATTATTGTTTCTTGTTTAATTGTGGCATCATCCTTTTTCTACATAAACATACTTTATGGAAAATATTATTTAAAAATCGATTTAAAATAAATTTAAAATAATATTTCAAAAAAAATAATTTTTGGTACTTTATCTAGATGTTGAAGAGTCATCGATAATTATTATTTTCAAAGAATATTATTTTTATTTTAAAGAAAATATTGTGATAAATCTTAGATAGAAAGGATTATTTTTGAATTCTACCTTTGTGTTGGAGAATTATAAAGTATTGCTTTTATCTAAAGATTTTCATAATATTCTCAAATAAAAATTTTTAAAATTGATTTTATTTCTTAAAAATGAAAGGAATTATAATTAAAATTCATATAAAAACCATTTTGTCCAAAGAAATAAATAGCACATGATTAATTGGTATCAATTTTGTAGGCGTTGTGGGGGTGCTAATCCTTCCCCAAGCGTAACCGACTCCCAAACCCAATTTTGTTTTCGTAGACCAAAATTATCTTTTTAATAAACTTATTATTTTATTAAAAAGATAAAATTTTGGGGTGGTCAATAACACCCTAAAAAGGATTGGTGACGACTCCTTGTGTCTTCATGATTTTAATTGATCATGTCTAACAATCGAGTTTCTGGGCCGATATGTTATGACATGAGATGGCATATATCATACACTTTTTGCTTAAATGGAATGCATAGATTAAATATAGATTGACAACACATACATGAAAGTTGCATGAAATTGAAAGCTTACTTTTGAATAAGTTTTATGTCTAATTATGTTCATAACTATCTTGACATTATACCATAGTGCATAATTAATAACTTGTGAAACTTTGACTTTAAAAGCATTTATTTTGATTGTTTAGCATTCTTAATTTGAGAATTTTGCTTAAAGACAAGAAAAATCTAAGCACGAGGGTGTGATGACTGTAGAATTTTATAACTTTTTATAAGTCCATTTAGCCTTAAAATTTTGATAATTTTTAAGAAATTGGTGCTTTAATGTGTGAAATCTTAATTTTTAGGTTTGATCAATATGGATGTAAATAACATGCACTTCATGCAAAATTGGAGGATGATATTCGGCCAAGGCATAAAAAAGTCTACCAAAGCCCAATTTGACTATGCATATAAAAGAAGCTAAAAACTCGTGCAAAAGTTGGCAATATGCAACCTATGATGTAACTATCCCAAAAGTTAATAGATGATCATTTTATGTTCGGTCAAAGAAAAAGTTTATTTTCATAAGAACTCTTTTAAATTTTAAAAGAGTTCTAAACTAAGTAAAACACATAAAAAAGGCCAAGGCAAGAGTTATTGTGCATAAAAGACTCTTGTTATAAAGAGTTCTTATTCCAATGAACCAAATCAAGAAGATATGGTATTAGAAATCAATTTAGCTGAATATCCTTTTTAAATTTTAAGATAATGTTGATTTTGCATAACACCGAAGCATGAAAGCACAAATGGACCAATAAAGGGATTTCATTTAGCCAATATAAGCTCTATCCTATCCAAGAGCTTCCCATATTCAGCCAAACTCTATTTAAATTCAAGATCATATTCAATCTTAAAAGAGTTTAAGTTAAAGTGGGACTGTCAAGAGTTATACCCCTTTGGTTAACCCTTGTGATATAAATAGGTTAGGCCATTTAACTTGTAAATCATCCCTTGATCCCTTATTCTAGTTTTTACTTTCTTTCTTTTATTTTCTTTCTAGTTTCATTTTCAATAGTTTGTAATTCTTTTTAGTTTTGGATAGGTTGATAGACTAACCAATATTCTTTTTTTTTTTCAAGTTATTTTTAATATAAGTTCTATTTGTTGGTATTTGCCCTTTCAAGTTGAATCATATTTTGGCTAAGACTTTATCATATTTCTAGTACTTTGATATTTGATATCTTATAAAGGCCTTCTTTTATTTATCATTGAGGTTGTTTACATGTATTTCATTGTTGATGCTTATTTGATAAACTTATCAGAATATAAATAAAGCTTTCCAAAGAAATAACATTGATATTGTAATTATGAGATCATTATTGCATAAAAGCTATATGTTTCAAAATTGTTCCTAGTCGATGTTTTATCAATAAGAAGATAATGACAAAAGCTATTGAGATAGCATATGGTTATACTTTTGATAATAATATAAGTAACTGATCTCATAGGTTAAAGTTTAGGTAAATTGAGATAACATGTGGGTGCTTATTATAAGAACAAGTTCACTGAATATTACCCGAGATGAGAATGCTATATGATAGTTCACATATTGTTTATAGCTACATTCTCATATGATGATTGTATAAATGATCTTTTGACTTAAGATTACTTATGGTTTTATATGATGAATGTTATACATTGACTTTACTTTACTTATGGTTCTAATCAAGAATGTTTTAGTCGAGTATTGTTAGGTATAACATGAGGCATATGAAGATGCATGAAGTAATCAAGATAGGATTCATCACCTTATGTGATCAAGAGAGTATCTCCATTAGTCTTGATTGAATTAACTTGAAAAATCTTTAGCCAAAGTGGAA
Organism: Durio zibethinus; assembly: GCF_002303985.1. Next base: position 14,112,218 of record NW_019167993.1, read on the forward strand.
TAAGAGTTTAAAATTGTTTCAAAGCTTATTAGTGAGTTAATGTCATGGACAACACTTAATATGGTTGAATAAGATTAAGTAGACACTAAACCATACTCAATGTTTAAACCAAGATACTATATGATGAAAGGATATTAATTATACACTAAGACCATTCACAAAAAAGTTGTCATGCCATATTTACTTTTCTTTAGCAATTAGGGATCATGATGATGTAGCTAGTGTTGATCATGATTTATAAACATAAGATTGGCTAATTGGAGAATTAGTGATGAAGTCAAAAGGTTTGATCTATTCATGACCAAATATAAAGTCTCACAATGTTTATGTTTATTGCCAACATGCTAAAAACTTAATGGGTCACACACAATAGGATAATTTTGAAAGATTAAAATTGGGAGAAATTGAGTTAGACTTAATTTGGTTTTGGTATAACTAAAAGATAAAGGAAATAAAATAAGAGAGAAAGACTTTCCTTGTTTAGTGCATTCAACCAACGATGGGATATTTATGGAAATATGCATGTCTTGTATTAACCTAATGTGGCCGAATGTCCCTTTATAAAAAAAACATTAAGTCACAACCCCTCTTGAAAAACACAAGGCATATTTGATGGAAAATAAGCTAAGAGCAACCCTAAGTAAAAGCTTGAGAGAAAAACAAAAGGCTTTGTCAACACTCACTAGTTAGAGTGTGGTTTGCATTTTTCAATACCTTAGAAAAGGTTCTTTCATAAGACTTTGTGTGGATAACTATTTGAGGTTGCACATTTGGATAGCTTTATGGCTTGGGAAACAACTTGGAAGATCATCAACTTAAAGCAAAGCAATTTTGGTACATAAGGTACACACCATAGCTGAAACCTATGTAACTTATATGTGTTGTGTGATTGTATTTGGCTTGAGGGAATTAAAAAAATTTTAAAATTCTTCTGCTTTAACTCTATATATTTATACATAATTTTCTTCAAGTGGTATCAGAGCCTTGTCATAATATCAACTTAAAACTTTGTTCGGTTGTTCATAATATCAAAACTATTTTGGTAACAATCTATTTTAGTGACATAGAAGCTGGAAATTTAATTTTTTCTGTCTTGTTTTGATTAGTTTTTTTTAGAATATCAAAGCATGATTCCTTAGGATGATTGGATATGAATTTCATGATTTTTGGATATTGTTGCATGCTCTATGAATTTTTTGTTGCAATCTGTCCATAATAGGAAAATTCTGCTGTAGTGATATTACGAAAATTTTGTCTCACTCTAGGGTTATTATTTGGCTGCAATATTTTAACACACAAAAATAGACATATTGATGATCATTTTGTACAAATTTAAGAATTTTTTGAGTTGATTTGATTAGTCAAAAGTTGATAACAAATTTAGCCTAGGAATCTATTAGTGGTGCCTAGGCAAGTGTAATATGCATATGATGCATAATTACCCTAATATGATTATGGTAATTGGTTTTCTTGATGTAGTTGGTATTCTTAAAAGTTAAGAGACTTTAAAAACTTGTTCACTAAAGTTTTAATGAAAACCAAAATGGTAATCAACATTAGGAATCTTAGGAAAGTTGTTCACTAAGATTTCAAGATTTGCTTTATTGATCACTAAGAATAGTGAACTATTTTTGTAAAATCAAAGAAATTGTTATTTGTGTTTAAAGAATTATGACCAAAGGCATAAAAAATCATGAGCAAGAGTTTAGAACTCTTGGATGATGGGCTGGTAGTGGTGACATAGCAACCAGTGGTTGAAACTAGCAAGTTTCCATATATACACTTCTCTAGCTGAAACCTTGTTTCCTATTATGAATGGTTTTTTCAACAAAGCCCTAGTTCGATATTAATTCTTGTTAAATTTGAATTCCTAAATTCTTTGGGTTTGAGAAATTAGATTTCATATAAAAATCCAAATTAAATTAGACTTTCTAAATTGTTTGGAACTTCTAACTAAAAAGAAATTATTTCACTACAACACCTAGTTGGAATAGGAAATTCCCAATGCATGTATTTTGGCTTAAGTTTAATTGATTGGCACTCCTAAATGGTTTAGAGTGATGTTAACCATGTTACATTAAAATCCAAGTAGAATTATGATTCTTTAATTGTTTAGGAAATTATGATTGCAAATTACAAATTCCTAAGACATTGGTTGGACATATTCGACCAAACTAGCTAAACATGTTTATACTTTGCATCACATTGAGTTGAATTGATAATGGTATATGATATTGATATTGATTCAAAGAATAGATGTGCAAGATCATGAATTTGAACTAAACATGATGCGTGTTGTAATATGCATGCTAGTTGTGAGATAAATACCATGTATGCTATGTTGATTTGTTATTATACATGTTGGAATTTATATGTGATAAATGCCATATATAATTGTGAGATGCATGATAAGATTTCATGTATTGGATATTTGATGAATTCTTATGTGGGCTAGATGAGACCTATGATGAATAAAAAATCCCTTATGAAAATATTGAGTCTTGATGCCTTTCGTTAATATAAATAACAAAACTTTCTACTAGTGGGGCTTTTTGGGACAATACTCAAGGCACTTATTATTTGAAATAAGATTGTACTATGGTTAATGGGTCTTACTTGATTAACATTATATTATTTAGGTGCGAAAAATTTTACTGTATAATATTGAGGCAATGACTAGGCAAATCACATAAGATCTAATTAGACGAGGAGTTGTCACCCAATATATCTAATGAGACGAGGAGTTATCTACCTAATTTATTTATCATGGATTGTTGGGACAATATTCAAGGTTATGGTAAACTAAATGGGATCTTAACTCACTAGAAAAATATGATTTTTTCAAATTAATAATTGAGAGCTATTGATTTGATTAAAATAGTGAGAGCAACCAATTTATAGATTTAGACCTTATCTAGATTGGCATTGAATATTATGATTGATACTTGTTTATATTTTATAGGTTGAAAAAGATGAGAAATAACTTATTAGTTTGTAGCATACTTGATATTAACAAGCTCATGGACCTAACTTCAATGATTGGTACCATAATCTAAAGCATATCCTGAGGCAAAAGAAAATGCTTTATATTCTTGATGAGCTAGTTCCATTAGAGCCATATGCTAGTATTGATGATTCAGTGTGGTTGATTGCTATTTTTTGTATAGCCTACAAATACACAAATCAAGTAATAAATGGAAGTATTTCAATATCATCTCCTTAGGGATTACAGAATGTAATGTTAGGTTGCTCTTCAAGAACTAATGGTGAAAACTTAAGGTCTTATATCTAAATAATTGAAAATTTAGGGTTTGATATAAGGTAAAGAAAATAAAGATTAAAGGCAATATATAAGCAAAGATCTTAACTTCACCAATTGTCACTTGGAAAGTAAAAGAAGTTTGCCAAAGACTAGATCTAAGAAAATGAGAATTTAAAGCTAGAAAAATTAAGAAAACTTAAGAATGATGTTTACTTGTAGTAAAGTTGGAATAAAAATTGCATGAAAATAACTTATAAAATAGTAAAAAAAGTGGTAGCTGAATCTTGTAAAGAAATAAAGAATGCTTGAATCAATCTTAAAAGAAAAAGAATGTTTTTGCTGAAATAAAGATTGTAAGAATAGAACTAAAATCTAAAAGTAATGTAAAAGAGATTTTGAAAATAATACTTCTTTGATTAAAATAAATGAATTTAAAGAAACAAAAGCTTTGTAGTTATTGGCAAATATATCACCTAAACCAATAATTCAACTAAAGAAAATGAAAGAACTAAAAACTAAGAACTAAAAGAAAAAAGAAAAGTGAGGAGTAGGATGATGGAAAAGGGTGAATGGCCTTCCTGTTTATAATAGAGGGTTCAGCCAATGGGGTAAAGATTACAAGAGTTGTTTTCAAATTCAAACTTTAAGTGATAAACTTGATCTTTATCTTCTAAAGAGTCTTAGTCAAATAGGACTTCTTTAAGCTTGAGCATGCTTGGTCGAATAGGGTCTTGATGATGCAATCTTAGTATTTGATTGAATCTTGATCAAATCTTGATAATTCTCCTCTTTTGGATTCAACTAAGGCTTCAAAATTCAAGAGTAAGTTATTTTTATCCAATTATTGAAATTCAAATGGATAAAATCCTACTTTAAGTTAAAATCTTCAAAGCTAAGCAACAAGTCTTATGGTAAGCTTCAAATGCTTCTTGGCTGAATGTACCTGGCCTTTATTGTGGAATATTGCCTGAAAGTTCTCTTAGATAGAGTCTTGGCCAAATAAGAAGGTGATTTAAGAGTTTGTGATCTTGTAAATTAAGCTTTCCCCTTATATGGCTAACTGGATAGAGTTTTTCATGAGATAAACTCCTTTAGCTGATCATGCCAAAGTCTATGATATCTTGAAACTCTTTAAACATCACATGTATAGTTGATTCCCTCTTTGAAGTAATCTAGTAGAATGCAAAGTCTTTAAGCAAACTTAATTTCTTCATGGTTAAGCAAATGAGTCATACTTGGATCAAACTTCTCTTTAGCCAGACATGATGGAGTGTCCTAGTACAAGTAGAACCTTATCTTGTGGATCAATGTAGTTTAGGTATGAGCTTCCAATATTAGGCCAAAATTACTTATTGCATGCTTACATGCATGGCTTGCATGAAAATGATATCTTTGAGCTTGAAAACCTAAAATAATGAAAACAACATGAAAAATACCAAAAATCATGCAAATTTTAAAAATTAGTACCATTTTTAGCTTGTAAAACTTTACTTATTTAGGTGCTATCAGTGGCAAATTTATGAAACTTATAAGGACCATGTTAATCAAGCTAATATATCATGGTGGCTAGCATGATCCCTGAGTTACAAAAAGAAACATGAGAATATGGATGCTTCGACAATCATTCTACACCTTAAGGAATTGTTTGACAAATAAGGGTAGATTAAAAGGTTTGAGACACCTAAGGAATTGTTTCAAATAGTGATGTCTAAGAGCACTTCGATCAAAGTGTATTGTCTAAAGATGATTAACTGGATTGAGAAACTTGGACAACTGGGATTTGTGATGGATCATGAGTTAAATGTTGACTTGATCTTGTCATCTCTTCCTAGTAGCTTTTCAAAATTTGTAATGAACTTTAACATGAACCAAATGGTAGTAACATTAACATAATTGATGAATATGCTAGAAACTGTTGAAAAGTTCATAAAGAATCAAAAGTCTAGCGTTCTTCTGGTTTCTTCATCTAAAACCAAGAATAAGTTGGCCAAGAAGAAGAAAAGTAAGAAGGTTGATAAGAAAAGGGATGCAAGCAATGCTATCAAGCCTACTAATAGCTTCAATAGGACAACAGTGCTTGACACCAAGTGGTAAAGAAGGTCATTGGAAGAGGAATTGCAAGGTATACTCGGCAAGCTTAAAGGAAAAAAAGTTTAAAAATATTTTTATTTCAAGTATATTTATAATTGAGATCAATCTATCTCTTTTTGACACATCTTCTTAGATATTGGATATCAGATGTGGTTCTCATTTATGTAATGACATACAAAGACTAAAGAAGAGTAGTGCTTAAAGAAAAGAGACGTATACTTGCATGTTGGAAATGGTGCAAATGTCATTGCCTATTGATTAGGAAATTCTACAAGCGCATGGGCCATTCAAGTAATAATAGAGACTATAAAAGTCTAGATGTCAATCCCATAAGGATTAATTAAAGAGATTCCTAGCCTAAGTACCTATTATCCCCACACCGTGTCTAAGGTTGGCTCAATTAATCAAAAGTAAGCATGAAATTAAACTAACTACAAAGATAAAAGCAAACATGACATCAAGAAAAACAAGGAAAATAAAAAATCAAGAAAGAAAGTCTAGATCTAATTAGCTTCAATTGTATGAAGTTAAATAGTAAAATGCAAAAGCAATTAATGATCTAAAATGAGAATAGATTTTAAGTGCTAAATCCAAACAAAAGTGTAAAAATTGAAAGTTATATGAAATTATAGAAACTGATTGATCAAATGAAAACCTAGGTCTAACTTGTGTAAATTGCATGAAAGTGAATTCGAAATTACAATAACATGAAAAGGATCTATAAGAGAAACTAAATTAAAGAGCAAGAACTGAAAAGAAAGTGCAAATTCTAGCAACAAAAAGTCAAAATTGAAATTGAGTTTAAAATAGAAATGACTAATTGAAGGAAAGAAAAAAATTAGATCTAGAAATTTCTGGAGAAAATGAAATGGAATTGAGCTAAAACAAGCTAAATCAACAAGTTTACAACATGATTCAACAAAGAAATTACATCAAACAACTAAAATTCCAGCTCATTGAACTACAAATGCAAACAAAGTGCAAGTCTGGAAAAACATAGTAGTATCAAAGAAATTCAACCAAACAACATGTAAAATCATGAAATTAAATGCAATCAAATGAGAATTAACAAGTAAACACATAAATTGAAAAGCGTAAAGTGTAGAAGTTGCAAACCAACTGCCAAGATGGAGAGAAGTCCCTTAATATGTTGTCACTCATTCAAGATCCAACTTTGCCAACTGAGTTTAGCCAAAACTTTGAAGATTTTTCTAGAATTTTATAGATAGAATTGAATGTTCAAGATTTAATGATCTATGAGTTAGGAATATAACAAAAAAATGTTGGCTCAAAAAAAGCTAGATTTCATAAAGATCTAATAAAAACATTATAAGGAGGTGGAAAACCAAAATTGCTAAACAGCATTGATGATCACGTGATACCAATGGAAAATTGAAGGCAAAAACATAGGATTCTTGAAATTTCATTGAAAAAATATGAAAGTACATTGAAAATTAAAAAAAGAAAGTTAAATTTTCATGGATAGTAAAGCAAATTGGCTGCCAAATAACCTTATTTGGAAAGCAAGAAAATAAAAGCGTAGAGAAAATAAAGTGCAAAAATTTAAAACTAAAAATCTAAAAATCTATCTAAAAGCTCCTTATGGCTTGCCACTCTCTCCTATTTATAAGAAATGGGAGGTGTTTCAACCCCTAAAAATGCAGAGAAAAACTCCAAAAATTTGTCATCCTTCTAGATCCTTTTTTTTCCCTTTTTTGATTCATTTGTTTGCTTGATTTCTTCCTTTAGCTTCCACTTTACTTCAAGCTTTATTCCTATGATCCAATTAGCTACCAAAAGTCAACATTATGACCAATTATATCTCTTCAAATGGCTAACTCAGCAGCTCCAATTGATCCTTTTTGAATCTCCACAATCAGTGCCACAATGCCTTGATCATATGGCAAATCTTTCAATGGCTAAGATTGAAATTTTGCATTATTCTTTTGGCACCAATTATAAAATTGGTTCTTTCATTTTGCTGCCAAAATTGAGGCCATTAAGCATACAAATTATGCATTATAAGCCTTGAAAAAATTTTGGAAATTTACAAGTCCAAAAATAACTTCCAACTATACTAATGCACCAATCACCTTTCAATCACTTGTAAAAATGCTACAAAGGTAATAATGCACTAATAAGCTAAGAAAAATATTTCTGAATGAAAAACATGAGAATTAAAACTTGAAATAAGGTTTCATAAAGTTCAATTGAGCTAATGAAATCCTAAAAGAAAGGGTTGAGAAGAACTCCCATAGATGATAATGTAACACATGCATACTAGTTTTGGCCTTTTCTAGCTTTTAGCACCAAAAATCCTCCAAAATGAATCCAAAATTCCTCATTTTTCATATTTTCACCTACACATTGAACATTTATGTATTTGGGAGTATTTTTGTCAAATTTCTTAAGGAACAAGCCAAAATTCAAGAGAAATTACATTAAAAATGAGTGTCCTAAATGCTAAAATTTTAATGCAATCAAACTCCAAAACTGAAGCTTTTACTTGTCCTCAAGCAAAACAAGATTGAGCTAGAATCATCAATTACTTTTAATGCTTCATTCATCATGCATACCTCATGGATTAACTAAAGGATATAACTAAAGTAAAATCATGAACATATGCTAATATAAAAGTATTAACCTAGGCTAAGCTCATTCTTAGATATGGTTCCCAAAAGCAAGCAATACCTCTCACAAATCCTTGCATGTAATCTAAGAATGTTATGTAAAACATGAAAATTTATGAACAAAGATCAATAAAGTGTGCTAAAGTTTCATTTGTTTGCTTATCACATCTTTCTCCACCAACGTAAATAAACACATGACCGAAGATCATTTAGGACTTTATAAGCTTATAATGTAAGGCCAGGGTCAAGATATGATAAAAGACATTTTAGGGTTAAGTATCCAATCTATGCATTACTTTGTCTAGGATCATTCAATGTTAAGCTTTTAAGGTAAGAAAAATAAAGCTTAAAGAATTACCTGCAAACTTTTGTTTTGCCCACTTTCTTTCTTTTGCTAATCCACCATTTTATTGTTTTTGTTTGTTTTCTTTTTTTTTTCTTTTGCAAGGTAGCTTGACCTTTTTTTTTTCTTTTTCTTTCTTTTTGTTTTTCCATTATTTTTCCAAGCTCCAACCTTCCTCTTTTACAATGCATAGCTCACAAATGATACATGAATGTCTGAACATATATAAGGTAAAAGACCAAAATGATAAAAAATATCAAAACAAAGGCTCACGCTTGTAATGTGGTTTCATATCAAAGAAAAGTATCATTAGGCTCAAATGGGGTGACTAGGGAAGAATTAAATCAAGGTTAGCTTGAAAAGGCTCAAACGATCCAACGATGGCCTATATCATTTCCCTAATCATGTGTCCTATAGAATTTTACTTTAAGAGATGATCAAAACAAATTATAAAACATGAAACACAACTTCAAATACCAATGAAAAAAAATTTCATGCTCACATAATCAATCACTAGATTACAAATGCTATTCAATGATCAAAGTATTAACTCATAAATGAAAACTCATCCTTAACAAATCATTAAACCTAAGCATCATCTCATACTTCACACAATATTCAATCTTTTTTTGAAGCTATATTCATTCTCAACATCTACATATCATTGGCATCACAAAATAACTAATCAAAGAAAGTAAACTAATGATTTAAGCTACAATAAGTCAAGCTCAATTTTAAAGCAAAACTCAAGGAAAATTAAAATATTTTACAAAAATTTTGAGCAATTTTCCCAATTACCAAACTTAAAGAACACATTGTCCTAGATAAGTAAGCACAACGAAATAAATCAAAAAAGAGAAATAAGGAAACTCTTCTATTATTATAAAGGCATAATGAATGAATCTTCCATGAATGCTTTAACTGAAACTAGTGCTTCTAACTTTGGGCTCTTATTCATCTTACAAGACAAAGAAAACAACTATACCAAGAAACTGCATCAATATGATAAGAAAAACATAAGCTAAATAACAAAATAATAAAATAATAAAAAAATGTAAAGCTTGGGTTACTTCCTAAAAAATGCTTTATTTAAGGTCAAATGCTTGACTTTCATTGATGTTAGAAAATCATACCACACTTGGTATTTACTCCTACCCATTTCATTTTTTTCTTTAGCACTAAATATGTAATGGTAAGCTTTAAATGACCCTATGCTCATAGGTAGACTCATAGTCAACCTATATGATTAATCTAAGCATATTGCAAGGAATTTACCTTGTTGGCTTCTTTTCAAAATGATATAAACAAATTGGTCTTCAGAGGTGTTTTAGCTTTTCTAGTAGGAATAACATTCATAGGGCTCAATTTCCTTATAAGGTTTACATGGCTAGAGTTACCCAAATGGTTTTCAATCATAGGATCAAATAGTTTATCTACTAAGTTAGACTCTTTAAGGTTTTTATTCACCTTGACTGCATTTATATCATCTTCATCTTTGAGCATACCATACCTTAATGTCACATACTGTAGCTTTTTATATTTAAATCTAAAGGTAAGGTTAGAGTAGTAGACATCTATTAATGTTTTAGCAGTCAATAGGAAAGGTCTTCCTAATAGTAATGGAGTTTTATCATCCCTTATATCTAAAACAGCAAAATTGATAACTAAAGCATATTCACTAACTTTCACAAGCACATTTTTCAACCTTATGGTAACTTGGCAGACTGGTTAACAAATTTAAGTCTAAACTTTGCAAGCTTCAGCTCTTCATACCTCAACTGTATAAAAATATTCAAAGGCATTAGATTTATACTAAAGCTAAGATCACAAAGAGCATCATCAAATTTTAAATGTGTAATTTTGTAAGGAATAGTAAAACTTCCTAGATTTTTTTACTTTTAGAGAAAGAGTTGTTAAAGTTCAAGGCTATAATTTTTAAAAAATGTGACTTTTTTTAATTCTTTAAACAACTCATTTTGAATAGACTTTAAGACAGATGGTGTTATGTTGAAATACTACATGTACATTCTGGCAATCATCTTTAGTGTTGTTTGCACTTTTTTTTGGACTTTTTTTTCTTGATCTTTTTTTTTTCTTGAATTACCCCTTCTTAGACTATTTTTTCAAGCTCAAGCTAAATGTTGTCTAATAGTGCTCTTTCTAATTGTAATAGTATTTACCCTTTTTTAATAGACGCTTCAATGTTCTCTTCAGGATCTTCTTTATATTCTATTTTAGCATTTTTCTTCCCAGGGTTTTTCTTATAAGGTTTAATGTTTTTAAGGGCCTCTAGTGTCATGGGGTCAAAACCTTGTAGAATTTATCTTTCAAATCTCAAGAGCTCTTCATCTTCTAATATATCCTCTTTTCTCATAAAATCTACCTAAGGTTAGGTTTGCCACTATAGGTTCATCTATAAAATCATCTTCCTCATCAAAATCTTTCATCCTAACATCTCCTAAAGAATAAATAGCATTACATCTTTCCTTGCCTTGTCTTGTCTTTTGGGGTTGGATTCAATATTGCTAGGTAAAGTACTTACAGGGTAATTGGCTATGGCTTAGGCTAGTTGACTTATTTGGTTTTCAAAGTTCTTAATTGATGTAGCTTGGCTTTGAATGTTGGCATTATTGGCTTACATCAACTGGGTCAACATATCCTCAAAACTTGGTTTCTTTTCTTGGGATGGGTTGTAAGTAGGTGGATTAGGATGGCATTATTGTTTTGGTTATTGGTAGGTTGGTGGTTTGGTTGGTTTCAAGAAAATTTTGGGTGGTTTCACCATCTAGGGTTGTAGGTATTACCATAAAAATTATGGTTAGGCTTAAATTGTTGGATGTATTAGATAGGTTTTATTTTGAATTGACATTTTCACTGGAATAGGGTCCTCCACATATATCATAAGACATAAAAAAGTTTTAGATTGCATTTACATGGTTGGTTTGGGGTTACGATCCTAAGACGTCTATCTTTTTGCTTATGGCGACTAATTAGGAATTAAAAAAAGTGATAGCATTTATCTCAAATCAACCAGCAAATTTTTTACTTATTTTTCTTTTTATGGCCTATCGATAATTGTTAGCAGCCATTCTTCAATCAGTTCATTGGCCTCTTCGAGAGTTTTGCTTATAATTGCCCTTTCAACAGCTGAGTCTAAAAGGGTTCTCATGGGTAGTATTAAACCATTATAAAAAAATCTGTATTTGAAGCCACTAGGGTAGTCTACGAAGTAGGATTTCCTTAACAACTTTTTGAATCTTTTTCATGCATCATATAATATTTCAACATTTACTTGTAGAAAATGTGGTGATCGTATTCCTTAATTTTATTGTTTTGGTTAGTGGGAAAAACTTTGCCAAAAACTTTTATACTAAATCATCCCATATGGTGATTGAGCTAGGTGGTATTGATGTCAACCAACTTCTCGCCTTGTCCCTAAAAAAAAGAGGAATAGTCTTAGTTTAAACATCATAAAAAACACCATTATAGAGAAATGAATCACATAATTTAAGAAAATTAGGAAAATGAAAGTTAGGATCATTGCTTGGTAGTCCTCTAAACAATATCGAAGTTTGGATCATTTGTATAATTGAAGGCTTGATCTCAAAGTTGTTAGCTTGAATAATTGTCTTTCTAATGGATGGTTGAAAACCATTTGAATTGGAAACTGTATGGTCTCTTAAAGTTTTTTAAGCCTCATTGTTTGCATTGGCAATTGGTGTTGGTACAGGTGGTGTTGATTGCTCTTTTATTCTTCTTCTGAATGTTTTTTCAATTTCTTGAACAATTAGAGCTAAGTCAACACTTTTGAATCTTTTCATGTAAACAAGACAAGATCAAAGAAAAAGAAAGTAAAAGAAAAGGGGTTTAGATTATAAGAGTTTAAGAAATCCATATTGATATTAAGAAAATCGCTAAAATCCTTAGTAATGGCAGTAAAAACTTGATTGTTGCTTTTCGTATAGCTTGTAAATGAATAGATCAAGTAATAAAATAGAAGTATTCCAGTATCATCTCCCAAGAGATTATAGATTATAATGTTGGGTTGCTCTTTAAGTACCAGTGGTGAGATTTAGAATCTTATATCTAACCAATAGAAAATTTAAGGTTTGATTGCAAAATAAAGAAAAGAAAGATTGAAAGTAATTTAGGCTTGAATTTTGACTTCACTACTATCACTTGGGAAGTAAAAGAATATAGCAAAAAACTAAAGAAAACAACTTGAAAAAAATAAAAACACTTGATGAAGGCTGAATGGTATAATATTGCATAAATAAACAAGAAAACTAATTTGCATGAAACCTCATAAAGAAAAGAAATGGCTGAAAGTTGTATTGAGCTAAAGTAGAAAAACTTGAATCAAACTTGAGAAATGGAGAATGCTTGCCGAAATTATGTAAAAACAAAAGTTGAAATATAAAATAATGCAAGAAAAATCTTGGAAAAATACTTCTTTAATTGAAAGAAAATAATTTAAAGAACAAAACTTTAGTTATTAGCAAATTTGTCACTTAAGTCAATAACTAAACTAAAAAAAAGAACTAAAGAACTCAAGAGAGAAAAGAAAAATAAGATTAGAAATAATGAAATGAGGTGAATGGCCTTCCTATTTATAGTAAGGGATTTGACCAAGGGGGTAGGATTACAAGAATAGAATTTAAATTCAAATGCTAGGTGATAGAGCTTTATCTTGATCTTCAAAGTTGCATGACTGAATATGACTCTTCTTTTTTGAGAATGCTTGATCGAATGGGATGTTTAGGCAGCAATCTTGGCCTTTAATCATTGCTTGATGCAAACTTATTAGATCTCTACTCTTGGTTTAGCTAAGATGGGTTTCAAAGCAAAGTGATTGATTTTTACCCAAACTCTTGAGGATATAGCTTGAAAATCTTCTAAGAGATGAATAAAAAAATACTTTTCCAACATAAACACCCTTAGCCAAATCCTTTAGTGTTCTTCTAAGCTTAAAAGTCTTTAATTGATCATTTTTTTCTTCTTGGATTTGAAATAGCAGCATGATAGAGTTATTGTGCCTTTAAAATTTGCATGAAACTCTCCTTAAGATTGGTATGGTTGAATAAAATAAGGTGATAGAATCCTTGAAGTTGCAAACTCTTTCAAACTTGTATTATCCTCTCTTATAAATGTCTTGGCTAATAAGGAGGTGTCTTTGTACACTTCAAACATTTGCTCTTTTGCATGGTTGGATGAATTTGGACTAATGTGGTTCGCCTATAGGCTTTCAAGGTCGAAAATGTTCATTGCATGCTTGCATGAAAATGAAGTTCATGAGCTTGCAACCCTAAAATCCTGAAAACAACATGAAAAATACCAAAAATCAACCAAAATTTAAAATTTAACACCACATTTAGCATTTAAAAACACTATATTTTAGGGTGCTATCATATACCCCTTCACTTAAATCTTTGCTTATCCTCAAGTAAAAACCTCAAATCAACAAAACTAAACACCATTATACATACTCACAAAGTCAAGAATTACATAAAATTCCTATCATGCACTATTGCATAATAAAAAGCTAAGTATAAACATAGAGTTACAAGAAATTTTCATAAAAAATAAGTTCCCAATATCTTATGCTATTTACACACACACATATATATATATATCAATTCATGCATATAACAAGTTCCCAAATCTTATAACTCAAAAACACAAAGAGCTTTATCAAATTATACATTTTCAACTTTGCAAGAGATAGTAAAACTCCTTAGATCTTTTTTCTTTTTGTTCAAGAGTTATTAAAGTTTATGGCTACCATCTTCCAAAAATATAGCATCGGTTAATTCTTTAACCAGCTCATTTTGAATAGGCCTTGGGAAGGTGGTGTTATATTAAAACATTGCCTATACATTCTTATGATCATCCTTTGCTTTGCTTGAACTTCGTCTTGAACTCCCTTTTGAATTTCCTCCTCTTGAACTATTTTCTTAGGCTCATGCCAAATGCTTTTTACTAATGTTCTTTCTACTTATAATAGCATTTGACATTCCTTAGTAGATCTTTCAATTTATTCCTCATAATCTTTTTCATAATCCATCTATACATTTTCTTCTTTCGAATCTTTTTTAGGGTCCTCCTCATAAGGTTCATTGTTCTTAGAGGCCATCAATGCCATAAACTCAACTTAGTCAACATATCCTTAAAACTTGTTTTCTTTTCTCAGGGTGGGTTATAAATTGATGGATTATGGTGGAAGTTATTATTTTAGGTGTTGGAGTTTGGTTGGTTCCAAGAAAAATTAGTGTCATTTTGCCATTCAGGGTTGTAAGTGCAGCTATGTGGATTGTAGTTAGGCTTAGATTGTTGGATAAATTATACATGTTCTATCTTAAAGTGATATTTTTCACTTGAACGGGGTTTTTTTTATAGATATCTCATGAAACAAAGAGACTTTGGATTGCATTCACATGACTGGTTTGGGATTGAGCTCTTAAGGCTTTTATCTTTTTGGTTAGGGTAGCTAAATGAGAGTTTATGGAGGTGATTGCATCAATTTTAGATAAACTCATAGACTTCACATGATCCTTCTACTTTTTGTTCAAGAGTTATTGGAGTTCAGGGCTATCATTTTTCAAAAATATAACATCTTTTAATTCTTTAACTAGCTCATTTTGAATAGGCCTTGGGAATGTGGTGTTATATTAAAACATTGCCTATATATTCTTATGATCATCCTTAGCTTTGCTTGAACTTTGTCTTGAACTTCCTTTTGAATTTCTTCCTCTTGAACTATTTCTTTAGGCTCATGGTGAATGCTTTTTACTAATGCTCTTTTTATTTATAATAGCATATGACCTTTTTTAGCAGAGCTTTCAATTTATTCCTCATAATCCTTTTCATAGTCCATCTCTACATTTTTTTCCTTCAAATCTTTTTTAGGGTTTTTCTCATAAGGTTCAATGTTCTTAGGGGCCTCCAATGCCATAAAGTCAACTTGGTCAACATATCCTTAAAACTTGTTTTCTTTTCTCATGGTGGGTTATAAGTTGGTGGATTAGGGGTGGAAGTTATTTATTTAGGTGTTGGGTTTAGTTGGTTCCAAAGAAAAATAAGTGTCATATTCGTCATTTAAGGGTTAATCAAGTGGCGGGCTATGTGGATTGTAGTTAGGCTTAGATTATTGGATAAATTATACATGTTCTATCTTAAATTGATATTTTTCATTTGAATGGGTTCTTTACATATATCTCACGAAACAAAAAGACTTTGGATTGCATTCACATGATTGGTTTAGGATTGAGCTCTTAAAGCTTTTATCTTTTTAATTAGGGCAACTGAATGAGAGTTTATGGAGGTGATTGCATCAATTTTAGATAAACTCAAACTTCACATGATCTTTTTACTTTTTGTTCAAGAGTTATTGAAGTTCAGGGCTACCATCTTCCAAAAATATAACATATTTTAATTCTTTAACCAGCTCATTTTGAATAGGCCTTGGGAAGGTGGTGTTATATTAAAACATTGCCTATACATTCTTATGATCATCCTTAGCTTTACTTGAACTTTGTCTTGAACTCCCTTTTGAATTTCCTCCTCTTGAGCTATTTCCTTAGGCTCACGCTGAATGCTTTTTACTAATGTTCTTTCTACTTATAATAGCATTTGACATGCTTTAGCAGATCTTTCAATTTATTCCTCATAATCCCTTTCATAATCCATCTCTACATTTTCTTTTTTTCGAATCTTTTTAGGGTTCCTCCTCATAAGGTTCATGTTCTTAGAGGCCTTCAATGCCATAAACTCAACTTGGTCAACATATCCTTAAAACTTGTTTTCTTTTCTCAGGGTGGGTTATAAGTTGGTGGATTATGGTGGAAGTTATTATTTTAGGTGTTGGGGTTTGGTTGGTTCCAAGAAAAATTAGTGTCATTTTGCCATTCAGGGTTGTAAGTGCAGCTATGTGGATTGTAGTTAGGCTTAGATTGTTGGATAAATTATACATGTTCTATCTTAAAGTGATATTTTTCACTTGAACGGGGTTTTTTTTATAGATATCTCATGAAACAAAGAGACTTTGGATTGCATTCACATGACTGGTTTGGGTTGAGCTCTAAGGCTTTTATAGTTTTGGTTAGGGCAGCTAAATGAGAGTTTATAGAGGTGATTGCATCAATTTTAGATAAACTCATAGACTTCTCACTTACCTTTCTTTCCATAACCCATTAATAGTTTTTAGTAGCCATTTCTTCAATTAGCTCATTGGCCTTTTCAATAGTTTTACTCATGATTGCCTCTCAACAACTGAGTCTAAGGTGGTTTTCATGGGTGGTGTGAGACCACTATAGAAAATCTAGATTTGAAGCCATTGGGGTAGTCCATGATGTGGGCATTTCCTTAACAACTCCTTGAATATTCCCATGTGTCATATAGTGTTTCACCATCTACTTGCATAAATGTGGTGATCTTATTCCTAAGCTTAGTTGTTTTGGCTAGTGGGAAGAATTTTGCCAAAAACTTATGTACTAAGCCATCCCATGTTGTAATAGAGCCAAGTGGTAGTGATGTCAACCAACTTTTCGCCTTGTCCCTAATAGAAAGAAAAAAAGTTTTAGTCTAATAATATCATCAAAAACACCATTATGATGAAAAATATCACATAATTCAAGAAAATTTGAAAGATAAAGGTTAGGATCAACGCTAGTTAGTATTCTAAATTCGTTTTTGGGGTTTAGAAAGTCGATAAAATGAGTTTTTGTAAAAGAATTCAAAATTAGAATTCAAAATTATCTAAATATTCAATATTTGGATGCTACTATTCCATCCAAACCTTTATCATAGAGAGTTGCTTTAGCCTATTAGTCTTTTATTAGATTTATTCTATTCCTTGTAGTAAGTTTTCACTAATTTATCTTGGACTTTTAACATTTTTTTATCCTTATAATAAATAGAGGAGATGTATGATTGCATTACATATGTCTTGAAATTGGAATGATGATGAATAAATAATGATGTCCATAAAAGATCCTAGCTTTAATTCGAAAGGCAATATGGAATAATGGGGAACATGAAACGAAGATTGGTACCTATGGCTTTGACATTAAAGATGAAACTTTCGAAAAAAACACCAATGTCACCATGGAGAAAAATTAGATGATTATGAAGAAATAGGTGTTGGAAGTTGAAATTTAAAGAATACAATGTGGCAAAAAAAAGTTTTGTGGCTTTTTTTTTATTTACAACATTTAGGGGTGTATGACATTGATTGCCATTGATGCTTGCATTTAGGCATGACATTGATTTTCATTGATACTTGCATTCAAAGTATGATATTGATTTTCATTGATACGTGCATTTAGGCATTACATTTATTTTAATTGATACTCGCATTCAAAGTATGATATTGATTTTCATTGATACGTGTACTTAGGCATGACATTGATTTTAATTGATACTTGCATTCAAGATATTTGTTGCATGTAGAAAAGATATAAATATCAACTCTCAATTAAGGAAAAGGGAAAAAAATTCTAGGAACACTTGAGATTTTTACTTCTCGGATGAAAAAAACTTTCTACGATGAGATTTTTGACACTTGATTGAGAAAATTTTTTAGGATGAAATTTTTAACCTTTAATTAAAGAAAATTTTGTTAAAAGATTGAACACTCAAAGTAGGAAGAATTGTTAAGACACATTAAATAGTAATCAAGGAAAATAATGATTTTTTTTTAAAAAAGCCATTAAACCTTGATTTGAAGATAAGATTTTGAATTCATCTATGAACCTTTGAACTTATTTGCAAATGTTTGAAATCATTTATGAAACTTTTAGTGTGAATCCTGAACCTTCAGTGAGAATCTCGAAAACTTTTGAAGTGACTTTAAATTTGAATCTTAAGAACATTTTTGGTATGAATCTCAAATCTTTTGTTGTGACTCTAGGATCTTTTGATGTGAATCCCAAACCTTTGATGTGAATCTTTAAGACCTTCAATGTGACTCTAGATGAAAATCTTTCAGTGTGAGTCATGGACCTTCAATGCAAATTCGAAAACTTTCAATGTGAATTTCATGAACCTTTTGATGTGAATCTTGAACTTTCAATATGAATCCTGAAAACTTTTAATGTGACTCTTAATGCAAATCTCAAAAATCTTTTGGTGTGAATCTTGAATCTTTCGATGTGAATCCCGAACTACGATGTGAATCTTAAAGACTTTCAATGCGACTCCTAAAGAGAATCTTTTGGTGTGAATCTTGAACCTTCGATTCTCGAAAACCCGTGATGCGAATCTCGCAAACCTTTTTCGGGGGATAGTAGAATAGATAAAAAATTTTCACAAATGCTGAAATGGGGCTTTTGATTTTGGAAGGGTTCCAAGAGATTTTAGGTTGGGATTTTTTATGTATAGGTAGTCTAAGGCTAAGTAAAGAACATAGTTCGAATGAGGCATTTGTTATGGTGGTGGCCAAACTTTTGGACCTTAAGAGGCACAGGTTTTGGTTCAACTCTAAAGAGATCTATGACATTTCGTAAAAAAAATCCAAAAAACAAAAAAGGGGAGGAGAAGAGGGATTTTCTGGCACTTTTGGGGAATTTTTCCAATGTGGTGGCACATCGACCGAATTTTAGGATGTGCTTGAATTTTGTTTGCTATTTTTTTTTTCTCTGGGTAGAAAGTAAAAAGTTCGGGAGCTAACCCACAATCCAACTCAGGATTTGCGCAATCGACCCAAAAACTCCCTTTGCCAAGATCAGGGCAATCTGATTGAACCACTGACTGAACCAAACTAGACCATTATAGAACTAGGTTAAACCGCTTCTAAACCAGATTGGACTACCAATTGTTGACTGATGTTGACTTGCGTTAACTGGCATTGACTTGTTG
The DNA here is from genome assembly GCF_002303985.1 of Durio zibethinus. The sequence continues at coordinate 14,131,398 of NW_019167993.1, forward strand.
TTAACCGTCCAAATTTGGTATTTTTTATTTTTTATATTTAATTTTTAATTTTGTCATTATGGTAATTTTTTATTATTATTCATTTTATTTTTGTAAATATTCCAATTTATAATTTAAGACATTATAAAAAACTAATAATAAAATAATAAAAACAAAATTTTGAATAATAATAAAAACAATAAATAAAATGATAAAATAAAATAGAGTTACAAGTGGTGATTTTATTGATAATCTCGAATTAAGAAATTTTCTCAAAAATTTACCAAAAGTATTGAAAATATTTTTAAAAATTTTTCTAATAAAATTTTTATAAAATGTTTTTTAGTAAGATAAAAATTCTTTCTGGCTATAAATATTAAATATTCATACAAGAAAATTTTCTAAAATATTTTTGAAGTGTTAAAAATATTTTACAACTTTTCAAACACAATAATAATAATAATAATGATAATAATAATAATAATAATAATAATAATAATAATAATAATAATAATATAATGAAATCTCGTAATGATGGAACTAAAATAAAATCACCAAGTGATAATTTTATTAATAATTCTTAGGAGAAGTATTTTTCAAAAATTTACCAAAACAGCTTGTACGATTTTTTAAAATCATTTCAATAAAATAATAAATAATAAATAATAAAATTCTTAATAATAAATTATTATAGTAAGTAAAATTTTCTTATGATGATGTGAGAATAAAGTCACGTCAAAACTCCTAAGTGAGAAATTTCTCCAAAATTTTTTCAAACACGTTAGAAAATATTTTGAGAATTAGACTGAGAATTTTTATTTACTTCCATAATAATTGAACAACTAATAAATATTTCAAAGTAGATTAAAGTTCTTATTGATGATTAAAGAAGTTACAAGTGCTAATTTCCTCAAACTTTTAGATAAGAGATTTCTTTAAAACATACAGAAAGTGTTGGTATGATTTTTTAAAAATACTACAACCAAAAAATTATAGTTTACTTCGTTACTAAAATATTAAAATAAATCTGACGACGTAATCCCTTTAAGGAAATAAACGATTTCTTTGAATGCTATTGAAATAAGAAAATTTTTAAGTTATATTGAAAGTATCAAAAATAACTTAAAAAATTTTTAATATTAAAATAATAAATAATATAATAATAAAATATTAAGTAAAAGGCTATTTGAACAAGACAATTCTAGAATCTTATAGAATTAATTGGTATTATCTTCAAACGAGTGATGTAAGGATGCTATAAATTTTTTTATACATAATCTTATTTTTTAATCTAATCTTGATTTAATAGATTAAAAAATGAGATTGATAACCAATCATACCTTAACAAAAAAAAATTAATGAAAACTCTTGATTTTTATGTCTAATTATTAAGTTTTTAAATTGATACATAATGATAATTTGTCTTTGTGAATAAATATGAAAAATAATAATTCTTTTATTTTATTTCATTTAAATTTTTTTTGTCATACCAAAAAACTTTAAATTTTATTTTATTTTCACTTTTTCAACTTTTTTAATTCAACATTTTACTTGTTCACTTTATCAAACTCACCGTAAGAGGAAGGATCAACGACTACTTCCCTCTCAGATCTCTATATATTTTTTTAAAAATTTTTATCTTTTTACTTTTCTTTAGAATAGTCACTATGATCTATATTGAATTTTTTAAGTGGATTGTGATTTTTGTAGCCGACTATTTAGAATTCTCTTAAGTCGATGTTGTAACCGACCCAAATTCCTAGACAAGGACGTGAAGTGTCTAGAGTGGTGTATTTTGGCGTGAGAATGAAAGAATGAAAGTGACGTGGAGCGGGAGGTGTAGCGAGTGAAGCAGTAGGGATTGAATAACAAATAGATGGCTAGAGGACTGGGATATCTATCAAACTTGGACTTGGAAAGCTGTGATCTGAGTCAGCTTTGAAAACTTAGAGGTATTGAATTTAAGAAAAACCAGCTTGTTGAATCTCTAATGGTGCTTAAGACTTTCAAAAGATTAGAGATATTTTATTTGAGTTAATATTTTGGTTGGAATATTACTTCAAAGATGGGGGTAGAAATGGCTTTGGATGTGGCTTTTAACCCATGCAGATTCTTCCCTTTTTAATGCTTCTTGGCTTGCAATTTATTATAAGTTCATCTTGGCCAGAGTTTATCAGAGTTTTATTGTAAATTATGGTCAAAGAATTTTAGTAACATGTTATATGTTCTTCAATTTCATTGTTTTCTTCTCTTCTTTGATAATGCTTGCCTTTTTTTATCTGAATATTTACTTGAATTCTTATACAACTTTCTTAATTACTTTTTCTTTGAAAATTTTCCCTACACCTCACTTCGTGAATTGTGAGGGTTGGATTCCAGAATTATTCTTATGTCGTAGACCCCATTTAGATGACATCATGTGATTTTCGAAAGACATGGTACATCTTAATCTGTTGCTTCGATGACTAGATAGTCTAAAAATAGAAATTGAAATTGGACATTATTTCCATTACAACTTTTTTTTGTTATATTAAAATGATAAAATTCTAATACAAATAAAGAAAAAGAAGAAGTTTGATTTGAAATCAAACTTTTAATGTTTTCTCAATCGTTTTTAACCATTAAGTTAAAAGCTTGGGACTTGGGACCTCTGTTCTTCACCAACATAAATAATAAACTAGTTTAAATCTTGAACCATTTAGATGTGTTAAACTGAATTACACCTATCTTCCTACCCACCTGCCAACTCCCCAGGATTATTTAGATATGGTAGAATCAAATTCCAATTTCCAAGTCTTCAAGGAACAATATTCATGTCTTGCAATCTTCTGACCCACATTTCAATACTTCTAAGAGTGTCAGCATAACCAAAGAAACCAAAATCTCGACTCTTTGTCATGTTGGAAACAAGTTGAAACTCCAAGTTTAAGACTGCCTTGATTGCAGCAAAGGCAGCGATCATGTCCTGCATTTTCGTCTTTAAAAGCCCATGTTCTTCCACTATCTTATCCCAAGCTGAAGCATTGTCCTTCATCATCTCAACCACGTCAAACTTTTCCTTTTCATCAAACGGGACAAATTCTACATTAAAAACCTTGCACAACTCCTTCCAGAAGCTTTTCCAAGTAAAAACATCGCCATTGGTGCAATTAAAGGCTTGGTTCTTAAACTTCTCCGAGATTGCTGCCCAGATTTGTTGCTCTGCTAGCACTCTTGCATCAGATGCTTCATTGAAATGCTCCCATGTGTATCCATTGCCAGGGTATCGAAATGGCAAGCCTTGGTGCTTACAAATATTAGCATAAACCGCTAAACAAAGCAATGTATTGTAAACACTCCTCGAAGACGCACCAATTATTATAGAAGGACGGTGGACAGAATATGAGATAGATGGTGCATAAGAAGCCAAAACATCTTCTTGTGTATAATAGAAATTAGGGTAAGGTAACCTTGGCATGTCCTCATGGAATGGTGGCTCGTGAGCGACAAGCTGGTTTGCCAATGAAGGATCAAACACTGGACCAATGTAATGCTTGGTGCCTGTTTGCAAGGTGACATGGCAAAGCGGGGAAGATGTACCTGATTTGAGAACATCAACCACATTTTTGAGCATCGTTGAATTGATAAGGATGTTTGCTTCTTCATTTTCACGAACTTGGATTGCGACCCAGAAGACATGTGTCACTTCATTGGAGATTGGGAAGAGGTTTTTGATTGTGTCGTCAAGGTTTGTAGCGTCAAATGAGATGAAGTGGTCAACAATGGAGGAAGGAAACCAGCTTGGCTTAGATCTTCTGGCTGTACCGTATACTTTCCATGGGCCGCCAAGCGCTGTAGGCTTTTTGAGAGCCTCCGCCAAGCTCAAACCTGCCATTCCTGTAACGCCAACGACCAGGGCTACAGAAGCGTTGGGAATTTTCGCCATTGTAGATATGTAGATAAGCTGGATAATTAAGAGAAGCAATATGGTGCTGTAAACAAGGATTAGCTTTTGTCACTCCACTTTAATACGGTGGCCCACCGCTACCGACTCCCTACAACTAGCATTTAATTCATCCATGCTTTTTTTTTCTTTTTTCTTTTTTTACTCTTTTCCCGGTTAAACAGTATTTCCTTTTAAGTTGCCACGTGTCTTTTCTTGGTTGGTTTTTCTTTTTTCTTTTTGCTTTTCTTTTATTCTTTTTGTTATTTTTTTCTTTAAAAAATAATTTTTTTAAAACTATAAAAATATATATTTGTAAAAATTATATTTTTATACGTAGAAACCACTTATGTCAATTTTTTTTTATTTTTAACCCTCTAACGATAATTACGAAGATACATTTTATCATAATAATAAAAATACTTTGTCAAAATTATTATAATGTTCTTTTTAATATATTTATCAAAACAGCTCTCTTACCAAAATTTGTCAAAGTTAATATAGTATCCTTATTATTATAATTACGAAGATACCCTGCAACCATTGTTTACCAAAAATATTTTGATACCTCTCCTACTATAATTATGAAAATACATTTCATATTATAATTTGTCAAAATTGTTGTGATACCTTTTCGTTATAATTATGAAAATGTATTTTTATTACTTCATAATTTATGTATTAAATTTTAATATCTATACAATTATATAAAATTGAACCTGATAAAAATTATCATAATGCACTTTTAATTGCTTAACGAATGAATGAATGACACACATCCAAATCAACTATAATGCCTCTCATTTTATAATTAACTAAAATTATTATAATGCTCCTATTAGCAAAATCACTAAAATACCTCTTTTACTATAATTTGTCAAAGTTATTATAATATTTTGCAACCATAATTATAAAAATGCCTTCCTACCATCATTGAATAAAATTACTATAATGCTACTCCTACCATATTAAAATTATTGGTTTTTTTCCTTAAAAAATTAAATTGAATGAGTGATGATATTATTAGGCTTTGATTCCATAAGTAAATGGGATTGAATTTGACAATTGATCGATGTCGGTAATAGGTAAATATTATGTCAAAAAATTAGATTATCATATATGTATTAGTGGGTTTTAATTCAATTTATATAATTTTTTTAAAGCAATCTCTCTTATTTAAAATAAAAGCCGATATATGTTCAATTATGATTGAGTAACATAATCTGAGCATCTTTTTTTTAAAGGATTATATATTCCAAAAAAAATTAAAAAGCAATAAAATACTAAAAATATTAATTTTTATTATTAAATAAAAAAATATAATTTATATTTCATCAAAATAAAAAAATTTATAACCAAGGCAAAGCTGAGTGGTTCTTCTAGTCATTTTATTTATTTTTCAAAATATTAATATCTATATTAACATTAGTATTGATATTAATATCAATCAATATTATATATAATATATATAAGTATCATCTCTAACATACAAATAATCAATGACGCATATACCTTTAAAATTTTATTAAACTAACTATTATGTTTTTAATTAATAATCAACTCAACTTTGAGTCACTTTGCCAGATATTAAAGCTGATATTTAAAGATTTTGGATTCAAAAAAGTTTATGCACAAAGTATTTTCTTCAGTCATGTAAGTATGAGGGTAATGATTCAAAGGTAGATTAAAAATTTTAAAAATATTCTTAACTAATAAAATTTTATTAAATGAAAATATTAACTAATTTTATTTATTTTCTTATTAACATTAAAGTTCTTATTAATTAAAGTAAATTTTACTCGGATGATAGTTTATTATGAAATTAATATTAATAATTTTTTATTTATCTATTTCTTTATTAACCTTAAACTTTTTACTAAAGAAAATTGTTTCCCTAATATATAATTTAATAAAATAAATAATGACTATTTTGGTCTCTTTTTTTTCTTAACAAAGTTATATTTTAAGTTAACTTAACATGGTAAATCCTTAATAAATATGGATGGATCATTTTTACATGCATGCATAGTGTTTGGTGAATTTCTGTAATTTTTACATTCCATAATTTTTACATTTTTTTTATGAAGTTATATAAATTATACTCATAATCAAATAATTTTTACTATATATATCAACTAGAACATCTATGCAAGAAATTAATAAATAAAACCACTCAAACAAACAAATCAACAAATATAATTGAACTAAATTCACATATGACAAGACTTAACCTGAAACTTAAATATTTTAGGATTTCTCTTTGCTATGGAGATAAAGTCTCATGACCTTTTTTTCTTTCTTTTCCATTTTATTATAACTTGATACTTATGACCAATGTTATCTATACTTTTAGATAATACTTGGCTTAAAGAAAACAAAACAATATGAACTTTGTTGTAGAATTTGTGATCTTTTTGTAGCTTTCCTTTTTACACTTTGAGTAGAACAAAATAAAACCTACAATGTAGAATGGAAACAGCTTTAAGGTGTACTACTAATGTCACTATCCTTAATGCTTTTGCCTTTATAAATAATAGTATGCGAAAGATCGTTGAATCGAAATGTCTCTAAAATACAATGAAACTTATGTTTGATTTACTTTGCACTAGTAAAATCAAACCACTAAAAGCCCTTGATAAGAAATAGAAACACTTTATCTTTAACAAGGTTTTCTACAGCAAACAATGCCAAAAAAAAAGCCTTTATTTGTGAAAGATTAGAGAATAGAAAGGAAGAAATATGAATTTTTAAATTTTGTAAAATGAACCCATAACAATCTATGTTTATAAAGATTGAATCCTAAGGTTGTGGCTATTTGCTTGTGTTGTTTCAATCAAAGATCACTTGTTTTGGTTAGATAAACTTTTTTTTGAATAATTAAAGACAAATTGGTTTATTAATCTAATCAAACTTTTCAAACCAAGAAAAACCATTTTTCACATTTATAAAATATATAATTTTTCATACAGAGCATCAACTTAACCTAGATGGCAATCGAATGCCTCTTTGAATTTTCATTTTCTAGAATGTTATCAAAGTAGGACAGTTGACTACTATAAGACTTACATAATGCAATCATCACTGAGCAATTGACTATTTCATATGGTAGTCGACTCTTTCATTTCTAGAATGGTTCATCTATTAAACAATTGACTTCTTTTTTATAGCAATTGATTGCTATGGCCTAATTCAAATTCCAAAAGACTTTCAATTGATAGTAGTCTATTATTCTAGGATTAGGAACCGATTGTCTAATTTTCAACCATAACAATCAATTACCTTAGGTTGGCTACCGACTGTTAATTTATACAGAAGCTATATTTAGCTTTTGTTTGTTAAAACAGTCGAATCCATGCCAATCACTACAAGAAAATGATGTTTTAGAGACAGATTTGTAGTGGTCATTCACTTAAAAACACCGTTAGCTTCTGTGTTTTTATAAAACTTAAGGCGTTTATTATCAAAATATCACTAAATATTTAAAGAGCGGCATTCTTACTTATAAATGTCACCCAAGACTTGTTATCAACAGCGTTTCTTGACTAAAATGCCTTGAATAATCCTGCTTTAAAAAATTCAGTAAATACGAAAGGCGTGTTTTTGGCAGAAAACGCCTACAATAATCACTTAAAAAATTATATGAGATTATTAAAGGTATTTTTTTACAAGAAATGCCTTTAATAATTGGACCAATATTTTCCACAAGCTTATTAAAGCTATTTTTGTTCAAAACAGCTTCAATAAATAGCATATCAACATATTGGGATCATACGGATGTTAACCATAAAGTTGTAGGTTCGATCATTCCCTTTAGCATTTTTTGGGTTTTTCAGAGATTATTTATAATTGATTATTGTTGGTGTTTTTTTTTTTTGGAAAAGCATCTTCACCAATTGCTTTAAGAAATTTTGCTTAGATTATTGAAGGTGTTTTTTTTGCAAACAAACACCCTTAATAATCCATAAAAAAATATATGAGCTGATTATTGAAAGCATTTTTGGCCAAACTCGCCTTCTATACTCCAATCAATAAATTTTTGTTGTGATTATTAAAGGCGATTTTGGTAAAAAAACGTTATTAATAATCCATAGGCAACAGTTTGAAAGGATGGTTGAAGGCGTCTTTTGGGAAAAAAAGCCTTTAATATTCCATATGATAAATTTTAATAATTAGATTATTAAAAGCAGTTATATCCAAAAACGCCTTTAATAACATTTTGTTAGGGATTATTCAAGGCATTACCCGTAGGATAACACCCTTCATAATTCATTCGATTAATTTTTAGTTGGTATTATTGAATGCATGTTTTTACTGAAAATTTGTTTGGATTATTGAAGGCGGTTATATTTAGAAATACCTTCAATAACATTTTGTTAGGGTTTATTCAAGGCGTTATCCATAGGAAAATGCCCTTTATAATCTATACTTGTAATTTTCAGTTGGTATTATTGAAGGCTTTTTTCTAAAGGCCTTCAATAATCCATATAGAAAAGATGCGACGAATTCTTAAAGGTATTTTTTTCTCAAAATGCCTTTAATATTCCACACAAATAATTTTTGGGGTGATTATTGAAGGCAATTTTGGTTAAACACGCCTTCAAAATTTTCTGTTAGGGTGATTCAAGGCGTTTTCTTACTAAAAACACCTTCATCAATCTTATAAAAAAAACATATTTGATATTGTATATGTCAAATCAGTTGTAAGTTTATACCCAGAAAACGTTTGTTGTTAGTTGTATATTAATGCCCATAAAACATTTGATTTTTATATGTGATACTACGAATTATATTTTGGAATTTACATAATGAACATTGTTTTATTTCAATAAATTGACACATATCTAAAATTAAAACTAATAACGTTGCCTTATTAATATACTTTTCTGAAATATTCGTACTGATTAATTTATTAAGTACACATAGTGTATTCATATTAAGTATAACAATAATATTAAACCAATACCCTAATTTACAAACTTAAAATTTCCATTCAACATGGCATGTTCAAAACATTATAACAATTTGTTCCTTATATATTTACATTCAACCAACAATGTCTAACTTGAAGGTTTATCAACATTGATAAATGATAATACATAATCACACCATTCTTTACGGACTTCATGTAGTTCTTCTTCCGTGAAGCTTTCTTTACTCTCTTACTAAAAAAAAAATCAAAAGTAATAGTTTACGAAATTTATACTAATCTTGAATGGTGTGGCAATAAAATCATGTAACACTATCTCTCGCATAATACGAATGACATAATATCTACATTCAGTATTATTGGTTTGAGAAGGTACCTAAAAATTAATACTTGAATGGGTTTTGAAATTATTTATCTACACAAACTCAACATAAAAGAATATATTTCACATTTACCGGTAATGACACCTATTTTGGTTGAATATCTTCCTATTGAATACAGATATTATCTTAAATTGAAAAGAAAAAAATTAGTTAATACATAAATAAAATTACTTATGAGGAAATAAAAGATATATAATATAATAAAGTGTAATACCTCTTTATAAAAGTTTCAAATATAGCTTATTGTGCATTATACGGGAGCAAATAATAATCAGCCAGTGTTTTCATGCATAGGATCACATGATTAGCACAATAAGCAACTGTCTCACTCTGCTCACTTATGAAGTTAGGGTCAATGAATCAAAATCTGCTGGTTAATTTTCTCTCATTGAGCTCTTTATATAGTAAGCTGCACAATAGCAATCAACACTGCTAGTTAGTATTACACCCTAATATAGATTACTACATATTGAAAGTGAATATTTGTATTAATAAGCTAACCTCATATAAGCAATGATCTTAGTAGCTGATAATTCATCTAGTTCACAAAATTCTTTAACCTCCTCCACACCAATGAAAGAAAATGATGGTTTATCAAATAATCCTTCCTCAGACTCAATGGTTATGAAGTTTCCTCCGAAAAAATGCTCCAGCAAATATTTGGATAACTCATCCATGAAAGCCTGAGCAAGGGTCATACGTGAGTTTGAACATGCTGCTATAATATTTAATGAAATATAAGTATTAAAACCAAATTAATCAATATAATAAATAAATTAATATTAAAATTATAAACAATATCATACTTTTTGGGTGGTAGTAGAGGATGGGTTCGTTTCTTTACTTGCAACAGAAGCTTCTCGTATAGGGACAATGCTGTCAGACCGATGAATTGGCATGTTATGCTACATTACTGCCAATATGGACTCCAAAGTAATGAGTCTTTGCTATTGGTCATTGAGGCATTGCTCCTGGTCATCAATTTGTTGTTGTTATTGCTCAATGATTGCTTCCTATTGTGCATTTCTCATTCACGGGGTTTTTTGTTGATTACCAAAAAACTTGGATGGTAAGACAAATTTACCAACCCCACGAACTTGACCAGGCCTTTCTTTAGCACCTAATGCTAAAGATAAATGATCTTCGCTATATTGGGTTACCAGTTTACCTTATTGGACTTTGGCAGCATAATCATCTTGAAAGATAACAATAACATGGGCTGTAACAACAAATCTATACAAGCTAGTATACACTCATGCATACAACCATAATACTAATCATACATTATATTAAAAAAGTAGTTATGCATATAATCTTTTTTGTCATTTCTTTGGTTGCTTCATCTACAAAAAATCTATCCTTTTGTAGATGTCTTTGCTGTCAGACATCTCATCTAGAAACTTCTGTGCCAAAGTTCACTGATTTCTATTAAATTACCGTAACAAAAAAATCAGAATGTATAAAATAAATGTTCATAAATATTCATTAATGAGTATAAAATAAGTGTGCGAATAAATACAAGCTTATATTTCACATTTGCATATCCCTTTCTCATTGTCTAATGGTGATACCGTAACAAAAGAATCAGAATGTATGAAATAAATGTTCATAAATATTCATTAATGAGTATAAAACAAGTGTGCGAATAAATACAAGCTCATATTTCACATTTGCATATCCCTTTCTCATTGTCTAATGGTGATATTGTTGTTTGGCCAGAATGTCCCGTTGCTATTCTTTGATTTTTTACAAAATCAAGAAATTACGTCAATCACATATGAAGATAAAAGGTTATATTACATAAAGACTTATAACAAGTTTTTTTGGTAATGGGTTTGCATACTGAGAAATCTTTTGAAAGCCAATATTGAACAAAATTTGTCTAATTTTCAACACTTGTTACATCAACATATGCCACAGATGGAACAGCCAATACATTACCTTCATCTACTAATGGTAAAATATATTGGGTCATCAATATGCTTTTAAAGTCCTAGAATGCTTTCCTAGTAGATTATAACATAATCTTTTTACAGTCATTTGGGACATCGAACCATTCCTAAATAAGTTAACATAATTAGTATGAACACATTGAATTTCAATGTTAAGATCATTTAGCAAATTTTACAAAATAGTTGAATAAACATTCCACAACCGACTGCCATATATCATCCTTTAGCTCATTAGGAACTCCTCACCAATCGATGTACGTAATGAAAACCTAACGACAGACGATGGCTCCAATATGAGTACCATCTTGGTAGCTCTTTTAGACACAGGCTGTCCACTTTGATTGAAGTCAACATGAGTTTTTGTGTCAATTACTTTTATTTGTTTATTTGGATCCCTTCCCTTTCCTTTTTGGCCTACAATAATATCTTTTGCATGTTCATTAAAAGGAGAATGATGTTGTTCGAAGTTCATGATACCTGCAATGTTAATCATAATTATACGAGTTACACAATATGATCATCTAAATTTAATACTGTACTTTATTAAAAAAATCAATACCATACTACGTATAGAAACATCATTCACCACACCAATCAACAATGTGGTTAGACACACCCTTCAGCAAACTACTCAGAAAGACCATTCAGCAAACCATTCAGAATACAATTCAGCCTCCCAATACCATACAAAACCATTCAGTAAAACAATATCAGACAACAAGGTTTAGCAAACCATTAAGCATATGATTCAGTCCCCCAATATCACACAATACCATTTGGTAATATAATATCATACAATAAGGTTCAGCAAACCATTAAGCATATGATTCAACTTCCCAATATCATACAATACCATTCAACATAAAAATCAAATAATAAGGTTCAACAAACCATAATATTTAAGGTGTACTACATAGAAAGAGCATACATGCAATAAAAATTGCTTGGATGACTATGCTTACGGTGAAGTTAATAAAAATATATAAGCGCATATGTAAATATTAAGGAACCAAAAAAATTTTTTTTTATCAAATATTATAAATTATACAGTAAGCTAAAAAAAAAAAAACACTTACCAGTAAAAAAAGAGTTATGCACCATTGATTTGTTAAAGGTCACTAGCAACGATAGGGATAAAGAAACCAATGGTCTGATGAAATGTGTTTAAGGGTTTGGTTTGGATGAATAACACAACTTTTAATCATTTTGTGTATTAGCAATTTGTGATACCGAAGTTCAAGGCAGGGAAATGAATATATAAATTACTATTAAAGGCATTTATCTGGAAACAACGCCTTCAATAAGCCCTTTAAAATTTTATTAGAGATTATTGTAGGTATTTCTTACAAAAAGATGCCTTTAGTAATAAAAAATTTAATTGTCCAACAAAAATATTTAAGGCATTTATATTCACAAAACGCCTTTGATAATTCTTAAAAATTATTAAAAGTATTTTGAGTAAAAAACTGCCTTCACTAATATGCCCATGATAAGGATGAAAGGAATTAGTGATGGCGCATTATGTAGAAAACACCTTCACTAATTATGGACTTTAAAAGTTTTTAACAAATTATTTAAAGCATTTTATAATAAAAGACGTCTTTAATAACCACAAAAAATTTTATTGAAGGCATTTTATTATAAAAAACACCTTTAATAATCTCAACAAATTCTACAAAGAAATTATTGAAGGCGTTTATAATCAAGAAATGCTTTCAATTTTTATGAAGATTTTTTAAAAAGAATTATTGAAGGTGTTTGTCAGTAGAAGACACCGTTAATAATTCTAAAATATTTTTTAGAGGGAAATCATTGAAGGTGTGTGTTATTAACAAACACCTTCTGTAATTAAGTACTAAGTTTAAATGAATTAGTAAAGGCATTTTTTTGGAATAAACATTTTCAATATGTATGTAGATAATTTAAATGGAATTGTTGAAGGCCTTTATTAGTAGAAGACGCTTTTAATACTACCAAAATTTCTTAGAGAGAAATCATTGAAGGCGGTGTTATAGAATAAACGCTTTCACTAACCGTTACAAATTTTAAGTTCTCGATTATTGAAGGTATTTTTCGTTAGAAAATGCCATTACTAATACCAATAATTTTAATTGGAAATTGTTCAATGCGTTTTAATTAAACTAAAAAAAAAAGCTTCTAGTAATGGCATTTTTTTACAATAAACGCCTTCATTATTTTGAGCAGTGGAATATTGAAGACATTTTGCAACAGAACACGCCTTCAATAAATTGATTCCAAAAATTTTTTACGAATTAGTCAAGACATTTTTCTAGAATAAAAGTCTTCAATAGAAGGACATTGTCGAAGGCATTTAATAGTCGAAGATGCCTTTACAAATCCTAACAAATTCTATAAGGAAATTATTGAAGGCGTTTATAATTAAAAAATACATTCAATTTTTATGAAGATTTTTTAAAAGGAATTTTTGAAGGTATTTGTCAGTAGAAGACGTCGTTAATAATTTCAAAATATTTTTTAGAGGGAAATTATTGAAGGCATGTGTTATTAACAAATGCCTTCTATAATTAAGTTCTAAGTTTAAATGAATTAGTAAAGGTGTTTTTCTAGAATAAACATCTTCAATATTTACATAGATAATTTAAATGAAATTCTTGAAGGCCTTTGTCAGTAGAAGACACTTTTAGTACTACCAAAATTTCTTAGAGGGAAATCATTGAAGGTGATGTTATGAAATAAACACCTTCACTAACCATTACAAATTTTAAGTTCTCGATTATTGAAGGTATTTTTTGCTAGAAGATGCCATTACTAATACCAATAATTTTAATTGGAAATTATTCAATATGTTTGTAATTAAAATAAAATAAAAGCTTCTAGTAATGGTGTTTTTCTACAATAAACACCTTCAATATTTTGAGCAGTGGAATATTGAAGGCGTTTTGTAGTAAAAAACACCTTCAATAAATTGATTCCAAAATTTTTCTACGAATTAGTCAATGTATTTTTTTAGAATAAAAGCCTTCAATAGAAGGACATTATTGAAGAAGTTTAACAGTCGAAGACACCTTTACTAATCCAAACAAATTCTACAAGAAAATTATTGAAGGCGTTTGTCATTAGAAGATGCCTTTAATAATTCCAAAATATTTTTTAGAGTGAAATTATTGAAGACGTGTGTTATTAACAAACGCCTTCAGTAATTAAGTACAAGTTTAAATGAATTAGTAAATGCATTTTTTTGGAATAAATGCCTTCTATATTGATGGCATTTTTCACTAGAAGACATCATTAATAATTCCAAAATTTATAGAAGGCGTTTATTTTCAAAAAATGCCTCCAATATTTATGTTGATAATTTAAATGGAATTATTGAAAGCTTTGTTAGTAGGGAAATTATTTAGAGGGAAATTATTGAAGGTGGTTTTCTAGAATAGACATCTTCACTAACCACTACAAATTTTAAGTTCTCAATTATTAAAGGTGATTTTCACTAGAGGAAGATGCCTTTAATAATCCCAAACAATTTTTAAAAGGAAATTATTGAAAGCATTTTTTTTGCAAAAAATCACCTTCACTGATATTGTAAGAAAAAAAATGAAGTTATTGAAGGCGTATTATGTAAAAATCATTTTCACTAAATATTTAAAAATTTTAGGTGAAATTAATGACGGCATTTTTTTGAGTAAATGCCTTTAATAATCCTAAACAATTCTACTACGCCTCTGTTGAAGGCACCTATAATATATTTAAAAAATATTTAGGATAAAATTATTTTAGGTGTTTTAGTTAGTAAATGCCTTCCATAATCCTGTCCAATAAAAATATTTTCAAACTTAACGTATCCAATCTCCAATCTCCAACTTCAAGCTTTATCTTTATTACTATACTATTTCTTTTTCCAAATCAAGTTCAATTTACTTTCCTTTTCCTTTCGCTTTTAGTATTTGAGCATTGTCTTTTAGAACCTTATTACCACTATTCATTACTTAAATTTAGCTTTTACTTCAATCGACTATTCCTTAAGCTTTTCCAATTCGTAATTTTTTTTTATGTAAACAATTTTCTCCAAAAACCACCTTATTTCACCTTATTTCAACCCCAACTATAAACACTTTTGGGTACTGTTTATGTTAGCAGTAGAGTTTAACATTCATAATATCTGATAGCTGATAAATAACTTCACAACAAGGAGTTCTCGTTTTGTTTAAGTACTGGTCTTGTTATTATCTTTTGTTTAAAACATAGTAAACTTAAGTATTGTACATGATCATTTTCATATAAATTATTTATATACTTTTAGTTTGACAATTTAGCAAGTTCTAAATGGATAAGGGTTGGATGCAAAAGTTAAGATTAAGTCAATAGTATAGAGATGGAATGAAAATTTTTTTAATTTTACATTTGAGAATACAAGTGAAGATAATATGATATTATGCCCATGTGTGAAGTGTGCGAATATCGAGTGACAAATGTGTCAAGTTATTTTTAAAAATTTAATTTGCATTGGATTTCTTTCGGGATGTGTTAATTGATATTTTCATGAAGAGTCTATACTGTCAAGGTCTTCCACTAGAGTTCTTTCAACTTCAATGGCTCCTCAACACCAACATGATCTTTTTTATAGTAGATGACATTGAAGGCATGTTATGAGATGCTTTTAACATTCATAACCAATATTTTTATAATCTTTCTCCCTAAAATGAAGGATTTAATTAGTCCAATGTTGAAATGCATGAATTTTATGAACCTAGGATAGGTGTATATGACCAACAACCTAGAGGAGAAGGCATCAAAAGTTTTATAGGTTGCTTGAGGATAGAATGAAGAACTTTTTGAAAGATCAAAGCATTCAAGGTTATCTTTCTATGTTCGTCATTTTCACTTGAAATGCTTATGTGGATGGATGAAAAACTCTCTGACTTTATTATTAGAGTTATGAAAGAAATGTTTCCCTTTGCAAAAATCTCTGAATCTTGTAAGGAATGAAAAAAAAAGGATAAATGATTTAGGTCTTGGATATGAGAAAATTCATAGTTGTCCCAATGATTGCATGTTGTATTAGAGGGATAGAAAAAATCAAAAATTTTGTCATTTGTGTGGTATTTCTCGTTGGGTGGACAAAAACCCCAATGAAAGCTTAAATGAAGATGGTGATGAAGTATGTGTCAAAAAGAAGCCTATTAAGATTTTACGTTATTTTTCATTAATACCAAGACTTTAATGACTCTTTACGTCTTTCAAAACTACAGATTCAATGAGGTGGCATCATGAGAAGTGGACGGATGATGGATCATTGAGGTATCCTGCAGATTGATTGGCATGGAAATCATTTCATTCTAGGTTTCTAGATTTTACATCTGATCCTTGAAATGTTATGCTTAGACTAGCATCTGATGGATTCAACCCGTTCAAAATGATGAGTACTTCTTATAGTACTTGGTCAGTTGTATTGATTTCTTATAATTTGCCACCATGGATTGCTATGAAGTAACAGTTATTTATATTGTCTATGATAATTCTTAAGAAAAAAGGTCAGGATAATGATATAGACATCTGTTTACAATCTTTTATTAAAAAGTTAAAGTAATTATGGGAAAGAGTTGACACCTATGATGCATCAAAAGAAGAGAACTTCAATATGCATGTTATTTTATTATAGACTATCAATAATTTTTCTACTTATGTGAATTTATTTGGATGGACTACAAAAGGTTGTTATGCTTATCCATGTTGTGCCGTACAGACATGTTTGATGTGGTTACCTAATGGTAGAAAGTTTTGTTATATGAGACATCATCGATGATTAGATGATAATCATTGATTTAGATTTCAAAAATATCTCTTTGATGGAACTGAAGACTTGAAGAAATCACCTTTACCCATTAGTGGGTCTAATATCTTGTCAAAGTTAAAAGATATCAATTTCACTTATGGAAAAATGACTCCATCAAGGAAAAGAGTAAGAGACATCTTTAAAGGTGTATGGCCTTGTATTACGCAAGTTGGTGATACTCATACTCAAGTTAGGGATCTTGATTTTCAAAGTGATAAAGAAGACAATGAAGCAGATGACCCCAATGAGTTTGAGTTGTGGAAAAAAGAAGTATCTTTTTTGAGTTGCTTTATTGGAAATATAATTTATTACGACATAACCTTGATTTGATGCATATAGAGAAGAATATTTACGAAAATTTTATTAGGACACTTTTCAATGTGAATAGAAGATTCAAGGATGACTTAAAAAGTCAGCTTGGCCTAGTTGATATGAAAATTTGCCCAGACCTTTATCTGAAGTTGCTTCCTAATGCCAAATATCGATTGTCTGCTGCTTGTTTTAGGATTTATAAAGCTAAAAAAGATGTGTTTTGCAAGGTTTTAAAAAATGTTAAAGTTTCAGATGGCTATGCATCAAATATATCGAGACATGTAAATCTGAATGAGTGAAAACTTTCTGCATTGAAGTCACATGATTATCACATTTTGATGCAAGACTTACTTTCGATTGCTTTACATTCATTCAATGTCAAACCAAGTTACTTCTGTGGTAATTGAATTGAGTAACATATTTAAATCTCTATATCAGAAATGTATGAATATGGAAAAGCTTGACAAACTTCAAGATCGAGCTGTGATTACTTTATGCCATTTAGAAAAGATCTTTCCTCCAAACTTCTTCACTATTATGATGCATTTGGTTATCCACCTTCTATATAAAGCAAAAGTCAGTGGGTTGATTTATTATCAATAGATGTATCCTATTGAAAGGTATTATTTGTTAATAGATTGATTATATTTTTTATTGATGATCAAGCCACTTTACTTAAAATAACATATGACTAATATTTTATGCTATAGGTTTTTGGGCAGGTTAAAGTCTTATTGTCATAACAAACACTATCCAAAAGTTTTTATTGTTGAAAGATATTTAGCAGAAGAGTGTATGACATTTTGTTCTCGTTATTTGAAAGATGTTGAAATGAGATTTAATAGACCATTGAGAAATGTTGGTATGTAGCATACAGACTCTGCCTACAATTATCTTTTTCAAAGTTTTGAACAACCAATAGGCAAAGCTAAATTAGTGGAGTTAGATGATAAATCTTGGGCACAAGCACATTGATATGTTTTATTTCATCATGACTCAATTGAATCATTTCGCTTGTAAGTTTTTTAGCACAGAAATTATTCATTACATTAAGCATAATTTATTGTTTTTTTTTTTATTAATACTTTATCATGATGCTTTATAGTGAGTATAGAAATAATTTGAGAGATCCTGCACATTATCGATGATCAAACCCTCGAGAGCTTAATAAGTTGTTCACTGAAAACTTTCATGAATGGTTAGGAGCAACTATAAGTAATGTCATACTTCCTATTATCAGAAATCTACATAGAATGTTTATGGTATAAATAACATTAATAATATATATTTATTCCACTTTTATAGGTTTGGATTGTTAGTGAAGAGGTAAAGTGTCTTTCACATGGTCTAAACCGAATTGTGAAATGATACAAAGGTTTTATCATCAATGGATTTAGATTTCACACTAAATCCCATGAGAGATTTAGAAGTACACAAAATTCAGGTGTTGTTGTGACTTTATCAACTACTAGCTATGCTAGTGCTAGGGACACAAACCATTGAGTTGGATTATTATGGCAAGTGGAAAGTTATCTTATTTCGATGTGATTGGGCTAATGTGAATAGTACGAGAGGTATTAAAAAAGATCAGTATGGATTTACACTTGTGAATTTTTTTCAATTAATTCACACTGACAACAACTCATCGATGAACCTTATGTTTTTTCATCTCAAGTCAAATAACTATTTTACTCTGAAGATCCCAAAAAATTGGGTTGGTTTATTTTTCTTTGAAACACACCTAGAGATTTATTTGATATGGATTTAGATACCAGAGATGATGTTGAACATGAAACTGAATGTTATCTTTTTGCTGAACAAAACTTAGATGAAAATATCTCCAGTACCAATGCTAAGTGGGTCCGTGAAGGTATTAATAAAGACATTTATGAACCATGAAATGGTGCATCTATAATTTGTAATTTGAGTGTTTAAGACATAATGTAGTAAATGATTATATGTAATTAATGTCACATTTGCTATTGTATAGTTGTTGTATTCTAAATCATACATTATCTTTTGATTTAATTAAATTGATATATTCTTTATATATCATAGGTTTTGACTTCTTAACTTCTCGATGGCTTTATATATGTTCTAACTAATATTCTTTCTATATTTGCTTTTATGGTATAGGTAAGCTACAATGCAGAAGAGTAGGTTGAAAGGAAAAAATATCAGAGATATTAGTTCAGAACTGTCTGTGGCACCTATAAATATTGGCAATGGATTGAATCCTTTGGAAGAAAATAAACGTACTGTCGAATTTAACTCCGTCATTTTTAACCTTTCAATTGATATTGGATCTAGCAATATGAGAGGTCCAAGTTTAGATAGTACCCCATCAATTGATTATGCTTTAAATTTGAATGTAGGTATGAGATACTCCAATTTTGGAATTCGAGTATAATGATAAAAGTATTGCATTTAAAAAAATTAGGCATTTATTTGTTGCAGTTGATAACAATGGTCAATGAAAGACCAGAGGTCGGACAACTTTGAAGGAATTGTTTGCATACGTCCTAACAAGCGTATTGTAGTGTCTGCAAACTCTGATAGGTAACCAATTGGTGAAGAGGCTCAACTGTTAGCTGGATTTCTAGGCATGCTAGCCCGTAATGAAATGAAATTGCCTATTCATTATAAAACAAGCCATAAAGTTCCAGAAAAAGTTAAGGCTGATGCTTTAAACATTATTGAGGTATTAGTATAATTAATTAGAAATAAAAACTTTTTTATTTAACATTTTGTTTACTTATTCTAACTTTTCTTATTGAATTATTACAGCCAAGATTTGTACTTGAAATAAAACTTCATTTGTGCTTAAGTCATTGGGAAAGAAGTGGTAATATTATAAACATAGTTTGAAGAATTAGTATTTCGATCAAAATACTTCGGTAGAGGTGATGATGGGAAATCTATCCTGTAATGTGATTAGGTGGCAATATGAACAATTAGTTAGATTTTGGTTTCAAGAAAAGGAGAGGTACTAGTTTTATAACTTGTTATAGTAGAATTGAAATGATGAAAGTGTTTTTATGGTTAACTTGGTAATATTTTGTTTTTCTATTATATACGGCAATTATTTTTTATGAAACAAAATAAGAACATATTGGGATTGGTAGCAGAAAGGCAACAAAAATATAGCCACACAAGTGGATCAAAAGGTTTTGGCAAAGAAAGCAAAAAGAAATAGTAAGTTTATGATAATAAACTTTTTTTCTAATGAATAAATTTTTTCTACCGTTAAAAGGTAAATATGCAAATTAACAATTATTATTTTGTTTTAATAGTTTTGATAGTTTCAATACATGATATTAAACTTATCTAAAGTTTTGAACTTAGTTAACACGGATGATATATTTGAAAATGTTATTGTTTACATGTATTTAGGTAAAAATACAAATTTGTTGTTATTGTTGTATTTTAATAGTTTAGATAGCTTCAATACTTGATATTAAACTTGTCCGATTGATTAAACTTGATTTCTACAATTGATATGGGAGAAAAAGTTGTCGTTTATGTCTATTTGGGACTATTTTCGCATATAAAAGACAAATATACAAAATAAACTTTTGGGTGGCATTCAACATATTGAATGGCTTCAATCCTTGATATTAAACAGGGAAAAAATGATTGAATATGGTTTCCATGATCGATATGTGTAAAAGCCCAAAATGCTATTATTGTTTACATATGTTTAAGAGTATTGTATTGTTACGAGGCCAAAATATAAATACATGATATTAAAATTATTTGAAATGTTAATACTTGATTGATGGGCTTGATATGTATGAATAAGTTGTGGTTGATATGCATCCTATCAAATAACAAATGTTTTTGTATAGGAGAATGAGATGGGTGATACAATTGGATGTGTGAAACTTTTTTGCATAACACATACAAAAAAGATAGATCTTACATGAATGTCGAAACACAAAAAATTGTGATAATTTGTATCATCTATTTTAACAAAAAGTAAATATTTACTCTTTTTAATGTATTATCAATTAAGTACGAAAAATTGATAGTTATATATCACAAATTCACAGGAGTAAACGAAAAAGAAAATGATTACTAAGATTGAAGTAGCATCTGATGGTTCTCTCAACATATAAGAAATGAAAATTCGGATATTCATAGAAGTTGCTGGAAAAGAAAGGCATGGATGGGTCTGAGGCCTTAGATTGGGTCTAACACCATCTGCCTACCATGCATATAGATCTCAACAATTTACATCCTCAGTAAGTCAATCTTTGCAAGACATTTCAATATTGAAAAGGGAGTTACAAACTATGCAACAACATTTTCAGCAAATGGAAGTAGAAAGAGAATAGGAGCATACCAAAATTGAGGAAGAACGTGCTAGAATGGAGCAAGAATATGCAAAATTTCAGTAGTTACCTGATTGATTTGATCATTTTATGAATTTTATGCAACAATAATATTTAGGAAATGATCTTGGTGCTCCACCAACTCAGGTGTTATATTTAGTACATATTTAAATTTTTAAATATAAAAAAAGCTTACAATGAAGTATTAAAATTTATATGGTATTATTCAGTAGGTTCTTGAGCACGCTAGTGACCAAAGTGGAAAATTTTCTTCTTCAATTGGCAGCCAGCAAAATGTATGCAGTCATCCATTTCATACATTTTAATTTTTATTTTCTTAATGTATTAAAATATTTGAGCATTATTATACTAATTATTAAACTTTGTATTAATTAGATGCATATTTAAACGTGAATTAAGTTTATATTAATTTCAATTTTTGAATTTAAGCTCTTTAATGAAATTAAAAGTTATTAACAAAAATTTTAAAAAAAATTATATTTTTACATAATGGCGGCGTTTGTGTTTAACAATATCGTTAAATGAATAATTTAGCAGCGTTTGTATTGTAAAACGTCACTAAAAGTAGCGGCGCTTTTACCAGCAAATGTCACTAGTAAGTGGTATTTTTTTATACAAACGCCACCAAAGTAACGACACTTTTCTCAAAAAATGCCACTAAATTAGCGGCAT
Organism: Durio zibethinus; assembly: GCF_002303985.1. The sequence continues at coordinate 14,153,715 of NW_019167993.1, forward strand.
CTAAAAGATATAAATGCCGCTAATATAGAGGCGTTTTCAGATACAAACACCTCTAAAGTAGGGGCGGTTTCAGTTACAAATGCCATAAAAACAACGACGTTTTTCAAAAAAAAAACTCCACTAAATTAGCAACGTTTGAAAGATACAAACGCCACTAATATGAAGCATTTTTATATACAAATGCCTCTAAAGTAGCGACATTTCAGTTACAAAATGCCAGTAAAGAAACGACATTTTTCTCATAAAAACATCACTAAATTAGCTACGTCTGAAAGATACAAACACCGTTAATATAGAGGTATTTTCAGATACAAATGCCTCTAAAGTAGCAATGTTTTTAGTATCAAAATGCCACCAAAGCAACAATGTTTTTCTCATAAAAATGCAACTAATTTAGCAGCGTTTGAAAGATAGAAACACTGCTAAAATGGTGACATTTTTTTGAAAATGCCACTATTTTTTGTGACACGTGTATAGCCTGCACTCTGAGTGACATTTTTCACAAATGCTACAAATCTTTTAGTGGCACTTATAAATGCTGCTAAACGTTAAAAAAATGCCACTAAAAATCTGAACTCCTATAGTGTATGATAATCTACTACTCTTCTTGGAAAGCTAAAACAGTCAACTCTTATATACTAGTAGTCAATTGCTTACATGTACTATATTCTATTTAGAGATTTTTAGGCTTAAAACCATACTTTAAGTTCTTTATAACTTAATATGATTTCTTTTTGATTAAGTACTTTACTTAATTGTATTGTTTTCATACTTTTAAAATATTTCTAATATATACTATATATATTAAAAGTATCCCTAAATTTTTGGAAGTTGATAGCTGTATTGATTTATAGGATTTGTGGGCTTTGAAGTACGAAAGTGGGTTTATATTTAACAGTTGCTCATTTTTTTCAAGGTGTGGTGGCTTTAAAATTTAAGATGTCTTAGTTATTATTTATTTGGCTTATTTAGGGTGGGATTTGTTTTGAGTTTTATTTGAGAAGGTTAAGGATTGAGTATTATCAATACTAACATTTAAGTTCATAGTCACTTCAAATGGTGTTGTACTAACCATTCTTGGAGAGTAGAAATGTGAAGCCAATTATTGACCCCAAATGCATTTTCCTTTCCTTCAAACCATTTAAGCACTTTTCTATGTTGAAACTAGAAGAGTTACAAGAAAAATGGTCATATACCCAATCCAAAAGATGTCAAAGTAGGTTTAACAAACATTTGCTCTGTCAATGTAGGTATAAATCATGTATTCTAATTTACAATTTGGTACACTAACTTATATATTGTATTTTAAAATTAAGAGAAATTTATGTTACGGATTGTATGATAGGATTTAAACTTCTTAAATTCCATTATTTATTTTTTTAAATAACAATAAATGGAGAAAAATCCAAAACTATAAAAAAGAATATCTAACCATTACACAAAATCAATTATAGGCTTTCTACATATTCGACACCTGTCTTTTTCAGGATATAGAGAGGATTATTTAATTTATTAACGAAATTTTTGTTATTTCATTTATTAATATAACTAAAGTTAAAATTCATAATTGGAAATCAAATACTCTAAATGGCTTATATTACGTACTTTAACTTTTGAATTTTAATTTGATTTTGTAATTGGGCTTTAAACGAGCCTATTCAATTTTAGATTTGTGTGTTAGATTTTGGGCTTGGTTTGGGTTTTAAACCTAAAACCAAGGGGTTTGGGTTTTAAACCCAAAACTAAGGGTCTAGCCTATTTACTTTTTAATTTATTTCTTGAGCTTTATTTATTTTATTCATTTTACCTTTAGTCATTTTATATTATTTTATTATATTATTTTCAAAAAATAGAAAAACAAAAAATAGAAATGCAAAAAGATGACTGATAATCGGATAAGTAATTCCTAATCATGAATTTTTTAATAAAATCCAAAAGAAAAGTAGATTTGGATTAGAATGTTTTGAAAATAAAAGTTTGAGATTAAGTCATTCAACTTATAAGATAACATAAAAGAAATTCTTTTAAAATCAAGACTTTGTCCCTATAAAAACCCCACTTGGCATATCAAATTGCATTCAACAATTTTATCATAAACATAACAGCAAACTATAGACATAAGCAACTAGTAGAAAAAAAAGCTTTTTTGACAACTTGGTGATTCTACTAGGAAAATTCTAGAGTCAAGCTTGTAACTGTGCTTGTATTATCCAAGCCTTATATAATGGATTTAATGATTTATTTTGTTGAACTTGTAATTGATTTTATATTATCAAACCTTATATAATGTATTTAATGATTTTTTTTCTAGTTTTTATTTTGATTTTGATCTCTTTTATTAGCACTTAATGTTCTTTATGCACACTGACACATATATGTTGCACATTCATGTTTGAGCTTTATTCTTGGGCTCCATCCTTCTAGATATCTATGCTTTCATATGGTTTCATATCTCCGCACTGGCTAACAAAATATTACTACTTAAATTAAACCCTTTCTACTTTTAACCTATGATGGACGAGGATTGGTGTATCTTATTAATCCATAAAAAAATAATAGAGAGAAATAATTTGAGAACATTTAGAATGTGATAATCTAAACTATGCATATAATGAAGTAAATGACGCTAACTTGGAGGTAGAGCCATATTTGTCCTTTTTTAAAAAATTACCTAGAAGGTGTTTCGTTTATGGAATCTTAGATTTTATAAGAGAAAGTGATCCCTGGAAAAGTATAGATTCCTAGTAAAGGGTGATTCTTTCTATCATGAAAATTTTATATTCCTATATTTAGTTCATAATGTAGACACCCATCTGTGTTTGGGATCAATTGGACTGTGTTTAGGGTCAATTGGACCTTGTCCAAGGTCAATCAGACCATATTTTATTATATTACTATATTATCATTATTATTAGCATATTATATGGTATTATATCATATTACTACTACTACTGCTGCTGCTGCTACTAGTACTACTATTTCTACTACTACTACTACTATTATTATTATTATTATTATTAGTAGTAGTAGTAGTAGTGGTAGTAGTGTAGTATTAGTATTAGTATTGTTTTTGTTTTCTTCCTTTTCTTCTTAATTGTTATTGATCAAGGAAACTGATTGAATTCAATCCTTTTAGTCAATGGATTTTAAATCAAAACCCAAATCAAAGGCTTTCAGTTTCACCAAAAATCTAGCCAAGAATCATGTTCAGACAAAACCAATCCAAACTTGAACCTCGGGATTGATTCTGTCCGTTCTAAAAATTGTTTCCAGGATGCTTATAAATTGAATAATCCTTAGAATATGAAAAAGGGGTTGATTTTAGAGGGGAACAGTGGAAAATTGGACAATTTTGGTTGCAATTATGGGAAACAATTTTTAGGCAATAAAGGCATTTTTGGGATTATGATCTTGGGAATCCAAAATTTAATTTAAAGTTTCTAGGTTAGACTTAAGTTTTTGAAGGTTGGATTATGGTTTTGGAAAATTTTGGGAGTAATCTAGGCAAATTTGGGGGAAATATGGAAAAGTTTGGAAATTCTGGGTTTTTTTTTTTTGGAAAACATGAATTTTTCGATGAATGTTTGAAGTTTTCGATGAATTTTCTGGTGGGATATGAAGTTTTTGATGAGTTTTTTTATGGAATATGAATTTTTCGATGGGATTTTCTAAAATTTGACAAGGATTTTTAGTTTTCGATGGGATCTCAGCTACGTTTTAGAGAAAAGGGAAAGCATTTTAGGGTCTAAAGAGAAAAATCAGAGGCATTTGGGATAAAAGTATTGACGGATTGCATTTATATTCTCTAAAATGACAGTGTTTTGGTAGCTTAAAATCCACGCTCTGACCCACTGACCCGCATGTCGACTCGCGTACTGATCTAACTCGATCTCAAGGTTTCCTTTCTCAATTTCATTTTATTTTTTGATTTTCATTTTTTAATATTTTATTTTATTATTATTCTATTTTCTTGGTTTTTAATTATTTATCTATTTTAGTAATTCAATATTAAAAAAAATTTTTTTTTTAGAAAAAAATAAAAAATAAAACAAAAATCTTTTCAAATAAGTTTTTCAAAAAAAATGTATGAAAAAAATTTTTTCAAATAAGTTTTCGAAAAAAATATTAATAAAAACAAAAAAAATCCTTTCAATAAAAATGACAAAAAAAAAAATTTCAAATAAAAATCCTTAAAAAATAAATTCATGAAATTTACCAAACTATTGAAGAATTTTTATGGATTTAATTTTTTAAAATGAAATCTACCAAACTATTAAAAAATTTCATAAATGTTTTTTCAAAAAATAATAATAAAAATATAATAAAATATAGTAATTTTTATCCTCCAAACTATTGGAAGATCGGTTCTTAAATTAAGTCTTAAAATGAAGTCTTACCAAACTATTGAGTGACTTAATGAATTTTCTAAAATAAGATTTTTGTAAATATCATTTTGTAATAAAATCTCACGAAACTATTAAGAGATTTGCTTTAAATTAAGTCTTACCAAACTATTAGGAGACTTTAATAATTTTTTTGAAATAAAAATAAATTAATAAATCTAACAATCGAGCTTCTTCAAAGTAGAATACTAGTCTTCATGAATACTCTTAAGGTGAGAGAATTATCTTAAATTGCTACCAAACTATTAGGACAATTTTAAGATACATTTTCAATATTAAATTATTTGATAAATAAAAAATATGATCAAAGCTTGGATAATCTGAAATCTAATTGGTACCATCCAATACATCCTTTGGATGGGTGCTGTGGGGGTACTATAACCTTCCTCACGCATAACCGTACTCCCAAACCTAAATTTTGATTTCATATATCAAAATTTACTATTTAAAAACATCCAAATCAATCTTGGGATCCCTCTTTAAATGGGACAAATTCAATTAGGTGGCCAATCATACCTAAACAAAAAAGATTAATGGCAACTCCTCTAACCCACGTCTAGTGGTAGATCTACAGATCTATACGTTATAACAGTTGGCAAGTCCGTTGGGGATACCGAGAGTCTAACCAATAACTGATTTCTTATTATCCAAGCCTTGTTTAATAAATTTGAGATTTTTTACTTCTTTTGATTGCTTACACTTGCTTAATTATTTATTATTATTATTTTTTGTTCTTATTGCTTATACTTGCTTAATTATTTGTTTATTGTATATATACCTATCATTCATTTGTATGTGCATAACATAAGCTCTCCACCCGAGCTATACCTTTAGGAAAGAGTGAAGTGCCTATGCCTTCGTGAGATTTCATGTCTCCACATGGGCCTACGAAACACTCACATTCAGATTGAACCCTTTTCGTTTGTAGCCTATGATGGGTAAGGATCGAGATGCCTTACTAGTCTGTGATGGACTATAATGTAAAGAATAATTTGAAAACCTTTAGAAGTAATCCAAACTGCATGTAGTTAACTTTAAGAACCTAACCATAGATAAAACCATATCCTTCCACCTTTTATACTTAACCTAAATTTAGGGTCATGTTATTTTTGCTTGCTTTATATATTTATTCATTTTTATTTGAGGTGACTAACCAATTTTTTTTTGTCTTTTTTTTATTTCTTTTCTTTTTGTGCATATTCATAAACATGCATGCAAATTACATATTATGCTTACTAATTTTTTTATTGTTTATGCATGCATTCGTACATCACTGCATAATCTAATAGGTACATAAACATCATTCTAAATTTGCACCATAATTATGAGAAATCAAGGTCCAAGGATAGATCAACACCAGTACTACACTTGAGCTAGAGCCAAAAAATGGAGTAAGAAATGCAAGTCATCTCAAAAAGATAGAAAAGACCTAGGAGATACTTGAGGGAAAGTTAAGCAAAATTTTAGACACTCTTGAAAAGATAAACAATAGAAAATAGGTGAAAGAAGATGGTTCACATAAAGTTACTAAATCACCATATCCACTAGGTTTTGATCCATATCAAACCCAAACTACTCCAAGTCTTTAGCCATAGCAGACCACTTTCCTAAGTTATAGAACATCTTATGCACCTAATCAAGGGAATTTTCAGAGCTATACCAATCATGTCTTCACTGAAAAGACAGATGAGCCAATCTAAATTCCTAAAATGAATGAAAAAGTTACAGATGGAAGACTTTAAGACCAATCAAGCCATCAGTAAGATTGAGAAAAGACTACAAGCTATAAAAGGCATTAATTTCTATAGATCTATGGATGCTACCAACCTTTATCTAGTTCCAAATGTTGTGATTCCTTCAAAATTGAAAGTACCAAAATTTGATAAGTATGATGGTACCAAGTGCCCCATTATCGTGAGTTGGTGATGCATGCCAACAATGAAAATTTACGTTATGCATGTATTTTAAGACAGCTTGATCGAGTCTACTGCAAGATGATATATCCAATTGGATAGGACTCGTATTAAGTCATGAAAAGATTTAACTCGATCTTTCATTAACCAATACTACCACTCATAGACATGGCTTTTGATCGCCTTTCAATACAAAGTATGGAAAAGAAAGCATCTGAATCTTTTCAAGGAGTATGCACAAAGGTGGTGAGATGTCACTACTCAGGTATAACTCCCTTGAAAGAAAAAGAGATGATAGTGATATTTTTAAGCACTCTCAAGTCACCATACTATGAAAAGATGATAGGGAACACAATAAAAAACTTTGCTGACATGGTAATTTCATGGAGATAATTGAAAATGCAATTAAGAGCAGCAAATTGAAAGAAAAAGAGTCTTCTACTACTAAAAAAAGTCTAAAAAGAAGAAAAGTGAGACTCAAGGAGTGAGTTTCGATAGGCAGCAATCTAGAAACTATCTTAAGCTAATCTATCCCATATATCATTTTTTTGTAAGTTATGTTTCTACTACAGTGTACCAATTACCTCCATGACTTTTTTATTCATCCTCTCTAAGGCCCTCCATTTATCCTACTGCCCTAACAAATGGTGCTTGGAATAAGGAAAAGCCTACATTTAACCTTATCCCCATGAGTTATACTAAACTATATCAAAAGCTTTACAAGAACCATATGATTGCTCTCATTCCTACAAAATAATTTGAACCTCTCTATCCCAAATGGTACGATTCCACGGCTCATTATGACTACCATTTTAGGGTGGCAGGTCATTCTACCAAAAATTGTATCTTTTTGAAACGTATAGTGCAAAGTTTGATTAAAGAAAGGTGATAAATTTTGATACCAAAGGAAACACGACATCCAATGTTAGTGACGACTCGTCACCCAATCATCTAAGGGCATAATCTTGAGAGGTTGATTGGAACTGTCAATCATGTTAGATTTTTTAAGAATATGGATTTTTTATGTACTTGGATTTTATCTTATTTTTTTATCTTTTTAATAAAAGTGACAAATATGATGCACTTTCATGACATTCCTCTTTTATGTGAATCGCCACTATCTACTTTTACCTTTTTATACCTCTTTTTAATATCCATTATTCGTTTACAAACAATGAATGTTCAAATAGTCATGATGAAAATTAGGGTTTGACTTTGAAAATATCGTTCGTGATATTTTGAATAATGAATTTGAGATTGTTGGGACTGTTGAATAAAAAGGACAAATCTGGAGAAGAATTTTAAAACTGATGCAACCCGTGATCTTTGCAATTGTTCACAAGTTTACTTTTAGTCAATAAAGATTCTCTATTAAGAGTATTCATGTTCGAAATGAGAAATGACCTTCTTTCTTCTATCCTTTCAAAAATAAAATAAAATTCTCTTTTGCTACCCTATTTAAGCTTATTGAATTTTTTTTTTAAGAACCTTAACCAAAGATCACCCCCACACTGGAAGGCAAAGTTGAAAAGTTTGTTTACCTTTAGTAATTTTAGGGGCAAAGCCCTTTTATTTTTCTTGAAAAAAAAGAAAATTAATGGGGCAAAATGCCAATATGCTCTACCAGAAAAAAAAAAAAAGAAAAGAAAATAAAGAGAAATTGTTAGGGCAAACTGTCAATGTGCTCCACAAAAAAAATTAAAAAAAAATTGATGGGGCAAAATGTCAAAGTGCTCCATATGAAGAAATAACTTTGGTTTATTACCCTCTAAATACCATTTGTGCCTGTTTTATCCCTTTCTTTGGCACTGTTACCCTAGCCTACATTTAAAAGTATATTTTGATCAAATGTGAATACTTGATTTAGAGAATCATGAATTGAATTAAGGCAAGTTTACCATTGGATTGTGTGAAGCTTTGATCAAAGTGTCATTGATGAATAAAGGGGGAAAGAAAAATGAAAAATAAGAAAAAGGGTGCTAAATAAAAAAAACGAAAAGAAAAAAAAAAAGAAAAGAGACAAAGGAAGAAAAAGGAAGACATAAACCGAAAATCTAAAAGGACGATTTAAATGATGATGAAAACTTAAAAAAAAAAAAAAACTTTATATGAAGTTCCCTGAAATAAGGATGATAATTAGCTCAAAGATTGAAAATATTAATGGAATGTGTTTTTAAAGGATGATCCTGAATTTAAGCTTAAAATTGTTTGAACGATCATTATTTTGGATGTTAATGTCCTATTTGAATAAATCACAACATTTTACCTTTATTCACCTTTGAGTTGTTCCTGACTCTACCTTTTGTTCTTTCAAAATAAAGATTCATTTTTCTTAGTCTTCACTAAATAAATATTCTTTGAATGAACTAAGAAAATGTATCATGTCTGTAACTGATTTGAATGATGGAAAATAAATGAATGACATTTTTCATAAAAGTTTTCCATTCTTTTGAAAGAAACCCAAAATAAGATAAATGAAAAGAAGCATGCCAAATAATTTACAAAAGGGTAAACAAGGTGACTCAATGATAAGTTCAGTAATAGATTAGTTGACATGGCTTGTGAGTTATGACCAGATGAGAAGAATAATATGGATCAGCTAACAAAATTTACTCTGTGACTATTAATACTATAAGCTAAGAGGGACTGGTGAAGTCTTGAAAACCTTTCCACCATAATTGAAATTTTACGACATCAGCATTATAAACATTGCATTCATATTTACATCCTAGATAGGACGTGCATTTGTATCGTTGTAATATCATCATCACTCATTTACAATTTTAACTCAATCCAAATCATGTTCTTGATTTATGGCATCATTTCGATCATTCATCTTCGACCTTGACTCAGTCTTGGTCATTTTTAGATTTACGACATCATTCCAGTCATTCATCTTTGACCTTGACTCAATCTTGGTCACTTTATCTTTTTAACTCATGATTTCATCTCAATCATTTGATCTCGATTTTGTCCAAATCATTTTCTAACTAACGATTCCATCCTGGTCAGCTATTTTTAACTTTAACTCAGTTTTGGTCGCTTTATCTTTTTAACTCATGATTTTGTCCTGGTAATTCGATCTCGGTTTCATCCAGATCATTTTTTAACTTATGATTCTATCCCAATCAATCCTCTTTGACCTCGACTCGATTTTAGTCACTTTATCTTTTTGACATGTAGTTTCATCCCAGTCATTCGATCTCAATTCCATCTAGATCATTTCCTAACTCGTAGTTCTGTCATGGTCAATCCTTTTCAATCTCAACTCGATCCTGGTCACTTTATCTTTTTGACTCATAGTTTTATCCTGATCATTCGATCTCAGTTTCATCCAGATCATTTCCTAACTTGCGGTTCAGTCCTAATCATTTCTGCTTATTGAGTTGACTTTTGGAATAGAATGGGTATCTAAGTCTTTGCATCATCCCTATCTAACAAGAATATGCAAAGAGGGACAGTTGTAGATACTTATCCGTGTCTGGGGTTAATCGGACCTTGTCCAGGGTTAAATGGACCATGCTTTATTATATTACTATATTATCATTATCATATTATTATTATTATTAGTATATTATATGGTATTATATCATATTATTATTACTATTATTATTATTTTTTTGTTTTCTTTCTTTTTTTCTTAACTGTCGGTGATCAAGGAAACTAATTAAATTCAATCCTTTTGGTTAATGGATTTTAAATCAAAAAAAGTTTTCAGTTTCACTAAAAATCTAACCAGGAATCACACTTGGACAGAACCAATCCAAGCTTGAATCTTGGGATTGATTCTATTCGTTCCAAAAAATTATTTCCAAGATGCTTATAAATTGAATAATCTTCAAAATATAAAAAAAAAAAGGTGATTTTAGAGGGGAACGGTGGAAAACTGGATAATTTTGGTTGCAGTTCTGGGAAATAATTTTTGGGTAGTAAAAGGGTTTTTGGGATTTTGATTTTGGGAATCCCAAATTTGATTTGAAGTTTCTGAGTTAGACTTAAGGTTCTGAAGGTTGGATTAGGGTTTGTAGAATTCGAGAATAATCTGGGCAAATTTAGGGGAAATCTAGAAAAGTTTGAAAAATCTAGGTTTTTTTTTTGGAAAACATGAATTTTTTGATAAATGTTTAAAGTTTCCAATGAATTGTCTAGTGGGGTATGAATTTTTTGATAAGTTTTTTGGCAAAATATGAATTTTCTAATGGGATTTTCAACTACAAAGATTTCCAGTTTTAGGTGGGATCTCAGCTAGGTTTTAAAGAGAAAAGAGAACGTTTGAGGGTCTGAGAGAGAGAGAGATAGAGCATAGGCATCTAGGATAAAAATGCTAAAGGATCGCTTTTATACTACTCCAAAATGATAGCATTTTGGTATCTCAGGATTTGCGCATTGACTCATGGACTTGCATGTCGACCTGTGTACTAACTCGACCTAATCGCAAGGTTTTCATTTTTGTTTCATTTTGCGACTTTCATATTTTAAGATTTTATTTTATTATTATTCTATTTTACTGGTTTTTAATTATTTATCTGTTTTAGTAATTTAATATTTACAAAAAAAAATCTTTCCTTTCTAAAAAATAAATAAATAATAAAAAAATAAAACAAAAAATCTTTTAAAATAAGTTTTTCAAAAAAAGAAGTATGAAAAAATCTTTTTAAATAAGTTATGAAAAAATCTTTTTAAATAAGTTTTCAAAAAAACAATTTTCAAATAAAAATCCTTACAAAATAAATTCATGAAATTTACCAAACTATTGGAGAATTTTCATGGATTTAATTTTTTAAAATGGAATCCACCAAACTATTAGGAAATTTCATAAATCTTTTTTTCAAAAAAAAAAATATAAAAAAATATAATAATTTTTATCCTCTAAACTATTGGAGGATTGATTCCTAAATTAAGTCTTACCAAACTATTAAGAGACTTAATGAATTTTCTAAAATAATATTTTTATAAATATCTTTTTGTAATAAAATCTTACCAAACTATTAGGAGATTTGCTTTAAATTATATCTTACCAAACTATTGGGAGACTTTAATAATTTTTTTAAAATAAAAGTAAATTAATAAATCTAATGACGGAGCCTCTTCATAATGGGATAATAGTCTTCATGAATACTCCTGAAGTGAGAGGATTATCTTAAATTACTACCAAACTATTACGATAATTTTAAGATACATTTTCAATATTAAATTATCTAGTAAATCATAAATATGATTAAGTCTTGGATAATTTGAAATCCAATTGATACCATATTTTGGATGGGTGATATGGGGGTGCTATAACCTTTCTCATGCATAACTATACTCTCAAATCTAAACTTTGGTTTTGTAGAATAAAATCTACTATTTAAAGACACTCAAGTTAATCTTGGGACCCCTCTTTAAATAAGATAGATTCAATCAGATGACCAATCACATCTAAACAAAAAATATTGGTGACAACTTCTCTAACCGACGTCTAGTGGTAGGTTCACAAATCTATATATTATGACACGCGAAATCTCAAATTACATAATAAAGATTTTTCTTTTTACTATAGTGTCTTTCATTACATGTTTGTAATAATGTCAAAACCTATATTTTTGCAAATATAAATGTAATATTTGACCAAAAAATATAAAGTCAAATACTACATTTTTAGTATGCAATAAATCAAAGGCTACATTTTTTCTTATATAAACGCAATGTTTGTCACAAACACTACTTTTTTATGAAAAATAAACATGGTGTTTAAAAATAACTAACCACTACATTTTGAAACCAAAAGACTGTGTTTAATTAAAGACAATGTTTCTAAAGAAAGAACACAATCCGTGTTTTAAATAAAAAAACTACTTTTATACATGTAGAAACATGGTCTTTAATTAAAGACCATGTTTCCTACTTGATAAATGTAGTCTTTGAAAGTTGATGATCATGATGATCATAGTGAAGCTAATGACCATTTAATCATGGTATTCAACAATATCACACTTTTTTAGTCTTTTCTTTTGCCCCCATCTAACTTCTAGTATCAAGCACCATTACTTCCTCTATTCACATAGGCCATCCCTATTGTTCAACCTAAGAAATTTCAACCGTTCATTTATGCTACTATCTTGAATAGATATCAACCACGTTTCATTGCTAAAAAATGTGGTCTTTGTTATTTTTAAAAGACTATATTTTTATGTCAAAAATATGGTCTTTTTTTTTTCAAAGACTACATTTCTTATGTCACCAACGTGGTTTTTGTTATTTAAGCATTATGTTTCTCACATAAAAAACGTAGTTAAAAGTATCATAGATATTATTTTATAATATTATATTAATTACTATGTTTTCAATATAAGAAATGTCATTAATATGAAGATATCTATTTTATTTTGTTATTATTTTAATTGATTTATTACATTTCATATATATAAAACATAATGCTTTCTTTAAAAAAAAATTTGTGTTAGAATGGATCTCCGTTTATCTTGTAATTACATTGATTTTCAAGGGTAAAATAGATTAGAAAATTTTATTATTGAGTTCAAATGTGGGACAAAATTAACTTTTATCCCAAAATCTTAAAAAACCATAGCAAGATGTGAGTCTTTGATTTCGAGATATTTAGACATTATTAAAACTCTTAGAATATCCCTAGGAATCAGATAATGTAAACCAACTGTGAAAATCACATTGTGAAAAACAAGATTTTAAAGAATAATCTAATTTTTTCCCGAACCAAATGCATTTTTAGAGTTATGTCATACACTTATTATAGAAAAATATATGATAAATTGTGTGTTGATTGAATTTCTTTTTTGCTTTTGTTTGTTTTTTACTTAAATCATGATAACATTAGTAGGTCTACATAACATTAGAGTTATGTCATATACTTATCGTATCAAAATATATGATGAATTGTGTGCTGATTGAAAATTTTTTTTTTTACTTAAATCATGATAACATTAGTAGGTCTACAAATATGCTAAAATATGAAAAAAGACTTGTAAGTGCTTAAAAAAAATCTAAATAAATCCTCATATTATTTTTGCATATAAAAAAGCTCTGATTGAATTTCTCTTCTTTTTTTTTTACTTAAATCATGATAACATTAGTAGGTCTACGAATATTCTAAAATATGAAAAAAGCCATGTAAGTGTTTAAAAAATTCTAAATAAGTAATTATATTATTGTTGCATATAAATAAACTCCTCATCATTTATTTTTAATTATCTAAACCCTTTTAAAACATGTGGACACAATTATTTGGCAAAAAATGTACATGCGGCACAGATGATAGAAAAAAGTGCTAAAATTTTTCAAAAAGTGTGGTCTAACAAAAATATTTACTAATTAGTACCATGACCAAAAATAATTATTAGCAAGAAAATAACAATAATATAAAATTAGAAAAATTTCTTTTCTACATGAAAATTAATAAAAAGGATTAATTACTTGACACTGCGATAAAAGATAACTAGTGAAAAAAATCTATATGTAAAATTATTATTTACTAATTAAAAGAAAATATATATTTGTAAAATTAATAATAAATGTCTGTATTTATATGGAAATTAATAAAAAAATTAATTATATGATATTATGATAAAAAATAATTAGTGAAAAGAAATATACATATATGAAATTAATAAAAAAGAAATGTCTATATTTACGAGGACAAAAACCCTTGAAACGAGACTTATATAATTTATATGTAACTCTTTCAAGTCTCATTTATATAAGTCAAATGTAAAAAATTTTATAATTATATTACATTTGCCATTATGCAATGCTTTGACATCATAAAAAATATAGACAAAATAAAATTTTATTAAATAAAAAACATATCTATAACTTAAATATTAAAGTATAAATTAAACCCCAAAAAATAAATAAATAAATCAAATATTGAATTAAGTTTTATCAAAATAAATCTATATATTTAAATATAAAAAATTATCATATCAATAATGTAAATACTTAATTTTGTTCAAAAAATTTTATTTTTTTTAAAACTTAACTTTTTTCTATAATTGAACCTTGGTCATTAATTTTTCAAATCTATTAATAATTCATATTTAAATGCTCAATGATCATTGGCCCAAATAATGCTTGAAATGAACAAATAAAAAACTCGATAAAAGAATTATTCTTAAAGTCAATCAATGACCTATTATTGGTCATTAAATAAAAAATAAAAAAATATTAGTAATAAGATAAATAAAAATATAAAATATAAAAACATATAAAATATATATTAAATATTAAAATATTTAATATATTTTTAAAAAAATAATAAAAAATATATAATAAAAGAGAGTTTGACTGAAAATCTAATAAAATTTTAGAGATTCAAAAACAAAAACAAAAAATTGAAATAAGCCCAATACATGACCACGAAGTGGGCCATCTGGTTAGTCTTATTTGGGAGGCAAAGCCATGCAAAAAAAGAGCATGAAGGCCCGGCAAGGAAGGCCAGGCACGGTACATGAGTTGCATGAAGGCTTGGTAAGGCAAGCCATGAAAGAACACGTGGGGAAAAAAAAAAGAAAAGCCGAAAAACCTGAAGGCAGTGGCCAAAACAAAACAAAAAAAAAAAGGAAGAAATTAAAGCAAGGAAAACGGGGCACGGCTACAGTAGATAAAAAAAGCAGGGAGCAAAAAACGGAACAAAAAAGGGAGCAGAAGGTGAAGGAGGAAAAGAAAAAATAAGAGAGGGGTAGCAAAAAAAAGTTGCGAACGTGAAAATGGGGAAGAAGCAGCCGCAAGGGAGAGCAGAAGAAGAGGGAGGTGTGATTAACAAAATAATAAGCAACAAATAAAAAATAGAAGTGAGAAGCACGAAACTAAGCAGAAAACAAGAAGGAAAAAACCGAACAGAAGGCAGAAATGAAACAGAAAAATAAGAGAGAGGAGAGGATTAAGACTTTCGTAAGTTGAGAGGAAACATTCGTGGGAGAAGGATGGACGCTAGCAACAGAAATTAAAAAACCGGAAACAAGCTGGAAAAAGAAACCAAAAGGAAGGATGGTTTTCTGAAACAAAAAAAAGAAGGGTTATTGTCATGAAAGCTTGAGCACTCACTTTTGGTCAGTATATTTCTAGGTATGCTTTTTATCCTCTTTTATGCATATTTTTGTCTTGCATGGCCTGTGTGGAAGCTGATTTCTTTTTCAGGCTTACGGTTTGGTTCCTTGTATGGGATCGGTACCTAGGAGACAAAAGCACCATCATTTTTATGCTATCAATGTTTACCTTTTCTTAGAAGCTTAAAGCTTCAAATGCTGGCTGCTTTAGTTGCTTGTTGTTTTATCTGCATGATGACTGTTTAAGGGAGGAATAAAAAGCTTTAAACTTTGCCCTTTACTGTCGTTTACACATGATTTGGTGCCTTTCCTTTTTCGGTTGTCTGCAAAAGTTAGCATTTCGTGGCTCATGGTTCATGTTTCATTTGATTTAGGTGTAAGTAGTTTAGATAAGCAAGGGGTTTAGCAAGTATAAAGGAAAAAAGAAAGGTTTTTCATATGGGAGATGATGGGGACGGTAATGGCAATGTCTAGTACATTTTTTTTTTTTACGTTATTTCCATTTTGCTATCTAATTGTTACATGGTCTATTTTAAAGGGGCCGTTTGTTTTACTTCGGTCTTTTTAATTCTCCACTTATGTCATGGAATTAGAATAGGAATTAAGTATAGGAAGACTATTTTCATCCGTTGGTAGTTCTTGTAGGGTGTAATTTTTGCTCTTTGATTTTTTTATTTCATGTCTTTTACTATCCAGGCCCTCAGCTTATATGCCTTCACTTATTATGCTCCCACCATCATTAAATTTCATAATATTGCAGTATGCCTTGTACCAATTAATTCGACGTTTTATCTTATGAATCATGGAAACTCGCTCTTTACTCTCGCGTGCTTGTCATGGTGTTCATGACAGTTTAATTATTCATGTTGTGTTGAAGCTGATCTATAAATACTAACTTTTTTTAAAAAATATGATTTTTAAATCCTACATAAATGTTGAAGGAAATAAAAATCGAATTTTAAAAAATATATATAATAATAAATAATTTCACATAGGTTTTAAAGAATTGCTAAATAATAAAAATAAAACAATAAAAGATTAATAAATAATAACAATAATAAATTTTTTTAATTAAAAGAAAAATAAATAAAAATATAAAAGATCCATGTTTTAGAGAAATAAATAAAGGTAAATAAATAACAACAACAATTTTAAAGAACAAGAAAATATATGAAAATATAGGATATTCAATTTTTAAAGAAATTTCAAAATACAAGTTTATTTCAAAATTTTATTTAGATGTTAAAAATTTTTAAAAAAATTCGTAAATTTTTGAAATCCTAAATGATATTTGAAACTTAAAACTAGAAATATCCTATTTTATTTGGAGATTTATCAAAATTAAAACAGACATTCAATCATAAATTGGATCTTAATACAAAATTTTGGATCCACTGGTTAAAAGCCCAAATAAATTTTTGGGTTTTTATTTAATTTTAATTTTATTTTTGTTTTTTGGTTTAATTTTGTTTGCGGTCAAAATACAAAAAAAAAAAAAGAAAGAAAGAAATGTCAAAAATAAAAAATGTGAGAATCTACAAATCTCAATTTTGAGAATCAAAAATATGTTTTTGTAGTTTAATGGTTGAAGATCTCAATTCTAGGAATCAAAGATCCGATTTTGTGGTTGAATCTATTATGGAAATACTTGGATCCCAATTTTCATACAAAAAGGAGAGATTACAAAATCACAGAAGAATTGTAGATTAAAAGGAATTAATTTTTTTTTTTAAATTGAAAGGAATTGAATCCTTATTTAAAGACCCTTAATCTGCAAAAAGGGAGAGGATGGAGAGAAAATCCCAAGTGCCCACTAACCAGTAGAGCCCTCACCAAGCCTCTATGGTTGAACTGAACAAGGATTTAAATTGCGGTAATGGTCACATTTTCAGTCGCATCGCGTTTGTCACGGTTGCAGATATAACGAAGACTTTCACGGTCATTGCGGCTATTGCGATCGTGAATTTTTTTAAATTTTGCTCAACTTGCTATAAAATATAATAATTTTAATGATTAATCATAAAACCTCTTATTTTATATTTTTAAAGTAATTTATATCATATAATGTGTTTTATTTATTTAAAAATATATTTATAGTAAAATATTCATATTTAAAAAATTATTTATATGATAATTAAAAAATAAAAAGAGATAAATAAATATGTCAAAAATAAATAATCATAACGAATAATATATTTAATTATTTAATTACCGTATTCATCAAATTATTACCGAACTATATTATGCATAAATCAAATAATAAGTGATTAGGTATTCATAAATTAAGTAAGAGCATTATTATTTATGAGTCAAAAGAATTACTTTTTATGAACTTACAGTAGATTAAACTTGACAGCCTCCATGTTATGGGCGATTTTCAACAATAATAACCTCAAGTCTACTTCCCTTGTCTTTTGACTAAATTGCACAAACTCACATAACTTCTCATCCCTTCACCTTGCATTCAATAATTTTTTTTCTCCAAACCTTTATCCTCATCCCCATCTCTCAGTTCTCTTTTTATTTGGTGTGTGCTATCTACTTGCTTCTGTAAATCTCAAGTTTCACTCTCATCTCTTGTCTCTTATTTTAAGTCTCAGCAACTCTTGTCTCCTTCTATCAATGTACATAGCCCAATCTAATCCCAAACACACAAAATCATGATAAATTTGGAAATTAAAAAAAAAATAATTTGAGTGTTGAATTAATTGTTTACTTTAAATTGCATATACTTGATTTTGATTGAAGTTGAACTTGAGAAAATTGATTTTTTTGAAAGTTTAAGTTTTGTGGGTTTTTTTTTTCTAAATTTGTAAATTGATGTTTATTTTCTTTCTTGTTGTTTTTATTTTAAGTTTTTAAATAAAATCAAATGATTTTTTTTTTGAATTTTTGAATGAAAATAGGAATAGCGGCAATAATAGGCAATAGCGGCAATAGCGGGCAATAACGGACCATTATTGCCACTATTTACCGTTATACCGTAATTCACGATCGCAATTCATCCGTTATAGACGATATTCAAATTTTCCCTCGTTTTTTCTCCAATAGTGGTGGCGGATAGTGGCGCGACCGTGAAATAGCGGTCACGACACCGTTATTCGACCGCTATTTGAATCCTTAGAACTGAATACATCTCTTCCATCCCCATAATCCAGTCCCGAAACCATTATCACTCACCTCATTTCGTCTAAACCTTTGAACTATCGAAACCCAGGCTTTTCAATGACAAGGTCCATCTCCCCAACGTCACCAGCAATATCTTATGCAAGGTTTTCAAGTATTGCAAGATACATGTTGATGCCACCTCCGCCAACAAGGACAAGAGCACCAATGATGAACTCAAGGCTTGGGATGTTGACTTTGTCAAAGATGTGAAATTGAAACAATTCAGAAAAGAGCTCAACACAACAAAGATAAAAAAGAGTCATTGACAGTTTTAACAAAGAACTAAGACTAGACAGAGAATTAAAAGAAAGTTAGTCTGTTACATGAAAACTGCATTGGGGAAATACGAAATTGAAGCAGTGGCATTAAAGCTTAAAGTGATGGAAGAACATAATTAATAAATGGAAAAATCTTCCTCCGCTAACTTAGTATATATCATCACGTGTTTTTCTTCTCAATTTTATAATTCTTTTTCTTATAATCATAATGCTTTTTTTTTTTCATTTTTACTTTCTAAGATGCTAAATGGATTTTATTTTATTTTTTTAGTTTGATCCGAATTTATTCTTTTTTTCTAATATGAATCTTTTATTTATCTATTTTTTATTTTTTATTTATTAATTCTATCAAATGATTAAAGAATTTTCATGAATTTAGAATTTTTTTTTTATAAATTCTTCTAAACTATTAAAAAATTTCATAATCAATTTTTATAAAAAAAATTAATTATTAATAAAATATTTTGTTTTGATCATACTAAACTATTAGAAAATTTGCATCTTAAATTAAATTTAATCAAATTATTGAAAGATTTAATAAATTTTCTAAAAATAAATTTACAAGGAAATCTCATCAAACTATTAGGAGATTTGCATCAAAAGCAAATCTTGTCAAACTATTGAGAGATTTTACTAATTATTTTCTTGAATAAAATATATTAATGAACCCGACGACAGAGCATTTTCAGAGTGTAATACTAGTCTTTATGAATACTCATAAGGTAAAAGAATTATCTTAAATTACTACTAAATTATTGGAGTAATTTTAAGATCAATTTTTAATATTAAATATTTGGGTAAATTATAAATATGATTAAAACTTGGATAAATTGAAATCAAAATACCATCTTTTGAATGGGCTCTGTGGAAGTGCTATAGCCTTTCTCAAGCATAATCGTACTCCTAAACCTAAAATCTAGTTTTATGGATTTTAGAATCTATAATTTAAATATACCTAAGTCTATCTTAGGACTCTTCTTTAATATGATAGATTCAGTCAAGTGGTTAATCACACCTAAACAAAAAAAGATTAGTAGTAACTCATAAAATCTATGTCTAGCGATAGATTCACACATATATACATTATGATAGAAACCTTAAGTGAAGCCCCAAACCCTATGTGAAATCCTAAATCCTAAGCAAAACCCTAAAACCATAGTTCAAACACTAAATGAAAACCTAAGCCTTTAAGTCTCGAAGCTCCAAATTATTCTAAACTCTTAAAAATTTGTATGAAAACCTTTTATGAAATAGTTTGTTCCCGAATACCACCTAGATGATGGGGTATTTAGAAAATTTTATTTCATTAAGAATTTTTATATAATTCTATAATTTTAAAATAATAAAATTAAATAAAAAATATAAAAATAATAAATGAGATTTTAAATATAGATAGTTGTACCCAAGCTCTACGTAGAGGTTAGAAGTCTAGGTGGTCATCTTAAATATGCATCTCTTTGTCATTCAAAACACATTTGCATATATTCATGTCCTTGTACTCATTATGCATATGTATATATTTTAATTATTGTTGTTTATGGTTTACTATAGCCTTTTTTCATCTTTATTGCATAAAAAGCTTTCTTTCAAAAACAAATAAATAGATAAAATTAAAATAATATTCCAAGGACTATAATTCTTGGTACTTTGCCTCAATGTTAGAAATTTACCAATGATTTTCATTTGCAAAGAATGTTATTTTATTATTTTTAAAGAAATGTTGTGATAAATCTTAGATGGAAAGGATTATCTTTGACTTTTACCTTTATGTTGGAGATTTTAAAGTATTTCTTTACTTTATAGATTTTATAGCATTTCTAAATAAAAATTTTTTAATTGATTTTATTTCTTAAAAATGAAGGGAATTATAATTAAATTTCATATAAAAAACCATTTTTGTCCAAAATTATAAATAGCGTATAATTAATTGGTACCAATTTTATAGGCATTGTAGGGGTGCTAATCCTTTCCTATGCATAACCAACTTTCGAACCCAATTCTATTTTGTAGACCAAAATTATCCTTTTAAAAAACTTTAAACATGTTTTATTGTTTTATTGAAAATGTAAAATTTTTGCGTTGCCAATAACACCCTAAAAAAGATTGGTGGAGACTCCCCGTGTTCTCATGATTTTAAACCTTTATGTTTAATGATTGAGTTTTCAGACTAATACATTATGATAACTTGGCAACTCCACTAGGGAACTTTTAAAAGTCAGGCAAAAAAATTTTAATCATGCGCTGTTGAAGGTTTTTGATTTAATTGGTTTTATTTGACATTTAATTTAATTCCTTTTATTTTAATTTTTAAATAATATATAAATAAATTCCATGTTAATTATCATCTTGTTTTGATTTTGTTATTCATTTATTTTGTTTTGATTAATATATTGGTTTGCACTTTTTTTTTTTGCTTACTTTTTCATATTCACTAACATGCATGAGCACTAGACCCAGGCTCTATCCTTATTAGGAGGAAGTGAAATAACTATGCTATGATGAGGTGATAATGTCTGTATTTGCTAGCGAAACACTTTCACTCAGATCAAACCCATTTCATTTGTAGCCGATAATGGGTGAAGATTGGTGTGCCTTATTAATCTGTAATGGATGATGATGTAAGGTTTGATTTGGAAACCTTTAGATAAATAAATCCCGACCCAGTATATCATAAGCCATAGGAAACCTGTCTAGGATAGGGCCAAACCACCTTTTTTAAAAAATAACCAAAAGTTAGGACATTGTATATTTTGTTATTTGGTTGTTCAATTATTTTTATTTTTTATTTATTTTGGATTATTGATTCATTTTTATTTGTATAGTCTTTAATTTTGTTGCATGCATTATATAGACATTATGTTTTAAAAAGGGAGATTTGTTTTAGGTCAGTTATTGGCAAAAAAAGAAAAAAAATTTCTCATGGAGCCATCAACGGTGTCAATCTCTTGCAGGAATTATTTAGAAGTTAAAAGCTATGCCAATTTCTTTCATAGAAATTACACAAAAATAAGATATATGGTGCATTTTGATGCAATTTATGTTTAAGGTAATAGCGTAAATAAGCTAGGATAAAAAAAAGTCCAAACAAAAAAGAAAAAATAAAGGAAAAAAAGATTTAGGATAGGTAAAGAGTTTGTCATGTTTTTGAAATTCAATCATTGCATTCTACATTCATCATTCAAATGATTTGTATATTTTGGGTTGTTCCATTTTTGTAGATATATTTGCATCATTTTCATACTAAGGCATTCATAAACATATTCTATGTAGCATGCAAAATTAGGAATTGTTTTGTGTCATTTATTCATTCAGCAAGAATAATTGCATAAACATTTTGGTTTAAACCATTGAAATAAAATATTTGTTTTAATGGGTATAAGAAGCTGAAAATATAGAAGATCAATTAGAGAGTAGAATTAGTTCGCTAGAATGCAATCAAGAAGAGTTTGGTCTTGACATTCAAAAGATGGCAAAATAGCTTACTAAATTGATGAATACTGTTGATAGACTCAAAGAATTTATTTTTGTGCCTTTTTAAGGGTCTTTTTTAGTTTTAGCTCAAGTAAGTCTTATGAATTCATTGAGTCATGATCAATCGATTCCTGCTGGGCCTAGCACATTTTATGAGCATGCTAAAACATTTAGTGGTTTGAGCAATAGTGAAGGTTTGGATAAGATCATAAAAGGGATAAGTGATTTGACTACACAAGTGTTTGTGCTCCATATTTGATTTCAAAGACAAAGTCACCAGATTCTATGCAACTTTCACCAATCATTTCAAACTCGGACTTGCATTCAAATCCTTCTCATGTCTATTTTTTACCTCTTTTCCAAGCATCTAGGATCAGGCCCCAAAACTTCATATAGTCTCCAAGAAGTCCACATCTCCAGCCTTTCATACCCTAATCACATATTTAGCCAATTTCTCCACTTTGCACATTTGCACCTTTACCAAATTCATGGAGTCCTAATCAATATATTGCCCAAAAATTATCCAAGAAAGAGAAATAGTTAGATCCTAACCTTATTTCATATAAAAAACTCTTTTCCTATCTATTTGAGAGACACCTTCTTACCCTTATACCTTTAGACCTTTAAAGTCTTTGTACCCAAAATATTTTGATCCAAATGCAAAATGTGAATACCATGGTAGGATTACGGGGCATTTAAATTAAGAATAGTGAGGGTTTCAAACATAAGGTGCACTCACTTGTACATGCGAAATTGTTCGATCCAATGATAACAAGGGGTTAAAACTTTAGGAACAATGAAAAGTGGATGGCATGATGATAAACATGGATGGGGTTTTTGTTTTCAAGTGATAGTTTGGTTGGCAAAGTAAAATACTTTGTGGATTTCTTTTACTTGTGAAATGTTTCTTTATGTTAATAAAGTGTTGGCTTTTCAAACTTTAATATGTGAATTATGGTTTGTTTTTAATTCTTGCCTTTTTTTCAATTTTCACACTTTTTACTAAAGAGCTTTGTCATTTGTGCATTCATTCATTCATCCATTTATATATCCATTCAATAAAATGCAATTCATATGTGCTCTAAAAAAGAAGGATTTTCTTTAAGAATAATCCTTGCAATTTTTTCGAAAGATCAAGAGAATATTAATTTGATAGGAGAGATGAAAAAGATTATCGAAGAACTTTTTGCTCAAGAAAATGACCAACCTGAAGGACCTACCTTAAGACCCCTTAAAGGAGGAATCATGGAACCTAGATGAACAGAAGAAGTATAGTCTTTTGAAAGAAAAGATTCAAGTTGTTTGAGATATAGATAAATCTTGTGATGCAAAGGATTCCCAGCTAGTTCCAGATATGGTTATTCTACTCAAGTTCAAGATTTCAACATTTGAGAAGTATAATGGAATTGGATGTTTTGAGACACATTTGGCTCAATATTGTCATAAAATGGTTAGGTATGTTGTTAACAAAAAGCTACTTATTCATACATTTAAAAAAAGTTTAACTAGGGTAGTAGCCAATTGGTATTATAGTTTGAAAAGAAAGTAAATTCGTACTTAAAGGGATTTATTGCAGGTATTCTTGAAGCAATACTAACATATGTTAGAGTTTGCTCCGGATCGATTAACCCTTCAAAACATGAGAAAGGGCCCTAATGAGAGCTACAAAAAGTATGATGCTAAACGAAAAGAGGATGCATCATAAGTTTGACCACCTTTAACTGATAGGGAGTTGAATTCTTTATTTATTGATACCATTCCTTCTCTTTATTATAATAAGTTGATCGGCAATACATTTTTAAAATTTGCCAATTTAATATTTGTTATCGATAAAATTGAAAATGAGATAAAAAAGGGAAGAATTATGGATTCTAATGTGGAAATTCATAATGAAAGGGAAAGGAATACTTTCGAGGAATATGTACAAAAGATAATTGTTAAAGGAAAAAATGAGAGAAATCTCACCATGATTTAGGAAGGTTTAGTAAATGATTATTCCCATTGGTCATCGTATTGTTCCCAATTGACACTTCGGGCTAGTAATTTCCTTAACCATTTCATCTATGTGCTTTAGTTTCTTTGCCACAAATACTTACAAAACAAAAGATCAACCCAAGCTATTCACAAAGCCATAAGAGAAAGAGAGTCAAGATGTATCATTCACTCTCAATGTTTAATGATTAGCTCTTCACTTTAACAAAAAAATATGATTTCTATTATCCTTATAAGACCCAAAAAGCCTTCTTATCCGAAGTGGTATAATCCCAATGTTAACTGTGAATTCTATGATAAGGTCGAAGGGTATTCCATAAAAGTTTGTATTGCCTTCAAAGATATGGTTTAGACTTTGATTGATGCAAATCTCATGAAATTTAAAGAACTGGTTAGTCATTTTGATGATTGATAGCGATGGAGTTAAGGGTCAATGATGCTAAAGCTAAAGCACCAAGTGGAGAACTTTTTTTTTTTTTTGTAAATTTGAATGTCATCATAAGAGCACTATTGGTATGTGATTTTTTTTTAAGTTTGCATTTGAGTGTTTACATTGAATGAATGGACATTGTGCATCATAGTGCCTCATGGATTTATATTGTCATTTGAGGTTTTTTCTAGTTTCTTTGAAGTTTTGGACTTACAGATTTCTTTGAAAGGAAAAAATAGTAAAAAAAAGAAATTGTTTGATTTGAATAAAGTTTCATGTAGTTAAGTATTGAGCCTATAGAAAGAGAAATGACTTAAAGAAAAAGATAAAGAAAAAAAAAAGAGAAAGTTTTACATCTTGAATGAGTTAGTGATCACAATTAAAAATTACCTAAACACTTCTTTTTAAATTATTCAATTGATTCCACCATCGACCATAACCTTTCATAAGCCATGAATTTGAACTTTTGAACTTTGCCCTTACCTAATAATGTCATGACATCAAAACGTGATAATCTTTTCCCAGACATTGAATAATGAAATAGTTAATTGAGAAACAAAAAAAAATTAGGATTCCTCATAAATCAAATGTATATTTTAAAGAATTCAGATGTGATAATTTGATGTGTCAATGTTACGCTATAGCTCCAAAAGTTTTCAAAGTCAAAACTACCATGAGTCTTGTAAAATAACCTCAAACTTACCAACTTTTTAGTTTTTTACCCTAAAGTTAACTTGGTCCAATGTTTTGGAGGCATGTTGAAAAAAATCTCATTGCTCATGAGATAATTTTAGCTATGATCAACCTATTCATTCTCTTTTCGGTAAAGTGACATGGACTATTTGATACCTTAAATGAGTTTATTCTATAGGACCATTTTCTTGTTCATTTCTCATAACCTTTTTTTCTTATAATAACTTTTATTAAGTGTGATTTGTTAAAATGGAGCATCTTCAATGAATTACACTACTAGCAAAGTGGATTAAGGTATGAGTTATAAGAGACATGTCAAAAAAAAAAAAAAAACAAAGAAACAAAAGAAAAAAAGGAAAAGTGAAAAAGTGAAAAAAAAAAAGTGTTATGATATTATGCACTTAAGAAATTTGAATAAATTCAAATAAAGTCTTGATAAATCCAAAAGTTTTAGAGAAGAAATAGAAAAAAAAATAAAAACCTATAATGAAAAAACCAAAAGAAAAGTCAAGAAAGCCAAAAATCCAAAAAAATAAGGAAACTTTTTAGAATGAAAAATTCTTTATTCAAGTTCATTTTCCCAAAGGAAACTAGTTTTCAATTTATGTAGTTATGCTTGAAATGACAAATAGTCATCTTTCATTTTCCCTTCACAATTGTAAAAGTTTATCCCTTATTACCCCTTTAAGCTTGATAAATTTTCTTTAAAAAATAAGCCCTAACTAAGGATCATCCTCCATACTGAGGGGCAAAAAAGATGTATTTAGAGGTTAAAAATGGTGATGTCCAAATAGAATCCTGTATGTTGGGGTAAAAACCCAATATAAAAATTCTCAAAAGTTTTGAATTGCATTTGAAAAGAAAGAAAAGAAGAAGTGAAATACAAAAAAAAAAAAAGGAAAAAGTGAGAAAGAAAGAAAGAAAGAAAGAAAGAAATGAAATGAAATGAATAGGTGAAAAGCATAAGAAAATGAAAACTAATATACCTCAGAATGTATCCTACAAATGAAAGAATGATCCTTGGTTTTAATTACCTTTAAACATTTCTTTTGAGCTTTTCTATCTTTTACTTTGCCAACCCCAAACCTTAGTCTATGTTGTATCCTATGAAAAGTCTATATTGGATCAAGCATGGATGCTTAGAAATTGAAGAGCTTCTCTTAGAAAAATGATCATGAAACTCATGAACCTTTTGGTTTCTTTTTATTATCTAATTTTCTTTTTGGACCATTATCCCTTATTGGATAAGTTCAAATTCTTAAGTGCATAGTATTATAATTAATCAAAAAAAAAGGAAAAGAAAACAAAAAAAAATGAATGTGGTTCTAGGATGAAAACCTTATAAGAAGGTAATCTAGAGTAAACCTTGAAGGCCACTCCTAATACTGAATAAGGTAGATGTTGAACAAAGATAAGCCAAATATTTTTAAGGGATCTAAAATATCAAAATCCCAAGAGTTTGAGAATGGTGGATTTAAAAAATCTCAGCCTTTTTTATTCCTAAATAACCTTTCAAAATTCCAAACCCTTCTGGCTAACCTTGACATATACCAAAATGTCATATTTTAAGTCTAAAGTAAATGTTGGACATGTTTGGTTTTTGAGGGATTCATGTTTTTTAAAGAACTTATGTTTCATTTATGAGCCTACATGGAAAAAGTATATGCCTTTTTTATCCCTTTCAAGTGGAGAAACTCTTTTGAATGAACAAAAACCTTAGTATATTGAACCATTCAATACATTTGGAAAGAAAATTTTTACTTCCTTCATTTTTGGTAAAGATCACCATTCCCAAGAAAAATTTAAGTCCAGTCATATGTAAATTTAAATCCAATTTTTCTAGCTAGAGAGAGATTTAAGCCCAGTTTAGTTGGCACTTAGCTTTTAAACACAGATTATCTTGCACTAATAAAGTTTTAAGCTTAGTTTAACTAGTATCCAAGTTTTAAGCCAAGTTTAGCTGGCATACAAGCCAATATTAGCTAGCACATAAGTTCAATTTAGCTGACACATAAGCCTAGTTTAATTGGCATGTAAGTCTAGATTAGTTGAAAAAGTATACACTTTTTTTATTCCCTTTAAGTGGTTAAGTCTTTTGGAATTAATACGAATCTCTAGGAGCAGAATCATCCAATCCATTGAGAGAGAAAATTTTTACCTCTTTCAATCCTAATAAAGATCATCAATTCCCTAAAAAATTTTAAATATACCCAAGTTATAAGTCAAGTTTAGCTCATACCCAAGTTTTAAGCCTAGATTATTTAATACCATATAAAATTTAAGCCTAGTTTAGCTGACATCTAATAAAAATTTAAGCCCAGTCAAGTTAACACCCAGTAAAATTTAAGCCTGGCTTAGTTACTACCTAATGAAAATATTTAAGCCGAACTTAGCTAGCACTCAATGAAAGTTTAAGCCCAGATTATCTGGCACCAATGAAATTAAGACTAGTTTAGCTAGCACTAAGGAAAATTTAAACCCAATATAGCTAGCATTCATGAAAAGATGTAAGCCTAGTTTAGCTAGGACCCCCATGAAAAAATTTAAGCCTAGTTTTATTGGCACCAACAAAAATTTAAGCCTAGTTTAGTTGCCATTCAATGAAAATTTAAGCTAGTTCATCTGGCACCAATGAAAATTTAAGTAGTTTAGCTTGCACCAATAGAAATTTAAACCTAGTTTAGCTGGCATAAATGAAAATTTAAGTCTAGTTTAGCTAGTACCTTATGAAAAAATTTAAGCCAAGTTTATTTGTCACCAACCTATATTTTAAGCCCAGATTATCTAGCACCAATAAAATATTTAAGCCCAGCTTAGCTAGAACCAAAACTTTAAGCCTAGATTATCTGGTACCAATGAAATTTAAGTCCAGTTTAGCTGGCACTCATGAAAAGATGTAAGCCCGGTTTAGTTGGCATCCCATAAAAGAATTTAAGCCTAATTTTACTGGAACCAATGACAATTTATGCCCAGTTGAGCTAGTACTTAATAAACTTTTAAGCCCAATTTAGCTGGCATTAATGAAAATTTAAGCCTAACTTAGCAAGCACCTAATGAAAGTTTAAACCCAGATTATCTGGTACTAATGTTAGAACTACCAAAATCCTTTAAGATGATCCCAAACACACTGACCTTTCAGTCAACTACCCTAAAATTATCCTTGATTAGTATCTTGGGGCACACTAGAAATAAAGACCTCATTACCCTTAAGACAACTTGAATTACAATAAACCCGCCCCTTGTTATAGAGTGATATGAACTTTTGGACACCTTAAGTAAGTTTATTACATAAGAATCATTTATTTATATTAACCTTCAATAAGGGTGGATTACCAAAATAAGTTATTTTTCTCAAATGGAGAAAAGGCCATGTAAAGAAAATTAAAGAAAAGAAAAAAATGATGAAAAAAAGAAAAAAAGGAAAAAATTTTAGTTATGACACATGCACTTGAAACATTCAAATAAATCCAAAAACAAAAAGGTCTCAACAAATTTATAGAAAAAACTAAAGAGAGAAAACCAAAGAGTTCAAAAGAAGTAAAAAAAAAATTCCTTTGAACCTTTTATCTAAAAAAAATTGCTTTTCAACTTTAAGTAATTATGCTTAAGGTAATAAATGACCATCTTTCATCATCCATTCATAAATGTAAAATTTTGTCCCTTGCTACTCCTTTGAGTTTGAAAAAATTCTTCCAAAATGAATTCTAACCAAGAATCGCCCATGACACTGAGGGGTAAAAAAAGAACATATAGGGTTTAAGTATGGCAAAATCCAAGGAAATAACCTTATATGTTGAAGGTAAATATCCAATAAAAGGTTTTAAAAATTTTGAATCCATTCAAAATAAAAGAAAAAAAGGTGAAATAAGGAAAAAAATGAAGAAAAAAAATAAATGAATGCTTGAGAGAAGAATTTAGGAAAATAAAATGACATATGCCCCAAAATGAATCTTTCAAATGAAAAAATTATCCTTGGTTTAATCACCTTCAAACACTTATTTTGGGCCTATTTATCCCTTTCTTTGATAACCTAAACCTTGGCTTGCATTATGTCCTAATAAAAATCCATATCAGATCAAGCACAAAAGCTTAAAATTGAAAAGCTTTTCTTTGAGGAATGGCATAAGACCTCTGAATCCTTTTTTCTTCTTTTATTACCTAAATTACCCATTTGAATCATTAACACATTTTGGATAAGTTTAAATTCTTGAGTGCATGGTGTAATAATAAAAAAAATTTAAAAAAAATAAAAAAAAAAGAAAAATGAATATGGCTTTAGGGTGAAAACCTTGCAAAAATACAGTTTAGAGTCAACTTGGGAAACCTTAAAAGCACTTCTGATGTTAAGCAAAATAAATGCTAACTAAAGGTAATCTAGACCCATGACAGATTTGAAGAAGTTAAGATCTTCAAATGTTAGAAATACACAAAAAGGGATCATTTAAAAAACATTTTGGAGTTTTCTTTCCTCATCCCTAAATGGCTTTCTAAAATTTTAAGCCCATCATAGTTAGCCTTATCATCCATTAAAATGCCACATTTGAATGCTAAAAAAAGTGTGAATCGTGTTTGATTTAGGGATTTATACTTTAGACAAACTTATGTCTCATTTGTGAGCCTGTATTTAAAAGTATACACCTTTTTTTTTATCTCTTTTAGGTGGTGAAACCTTTTTAATTAAACTAAAGCCTCCACATACTAAACCATTTAATCTATTAAAAAGAAAATTTTTACCTTTTTCATTTTTAATAGGAAATGCCAACTTTCAAGAGACTACCAAAGTCATATTTGTTCAGATATTTCATTCTTTTTGACTAAAAAATTTAATTATATAATGCAAATTTTGTTAACCCTTTTTGAGAAATTTTTGAATAACCAGTCACACTTTTTGTGAAAAACAAAGAAATCATGTTTAAGAAAATTATTGAAATGTGAGAATCATTAGACCAATTTGTATTCAAGAAAGAAAAAGGTTTTTTTATGGAATAATTAATGTTGTTAAAAAAAAAAGAAAGAAAGAAATATTTTTAAGAATGATAGTGCGTCTTCTTATTAAGTCCAAACACATGTTGCATATTAAATGTTACATATTGCATGATTATATGAAAACTTGTTGAAAATAAAAGGAAAATCAAGCAAAACATGTTGGAAAAATAAAGAAAGTAGAAATTGGTAAACAGACCATGAGGAATATAGGTGAAGGAACAAAAAAAAAGACATAAGAAAATGGAAAATGTGACCCTTTCAAGAGGAAATTGAAACTTTAAGAGGAAATTTGCATAAATGAAATCTAAAAAATGAAAAAAAAATTAGCATTTGCATATTTATATAGACACCTACATCATGTAAAAGGGTGTACAATTCTATTATGGTAAGGACTTTTACATATACATCCTCATATTTGCATCATGAAAAAGGTTTTTACTCCTAAATCATTGCAATACATCTACATTGCTAGGATATAAATTTGCATTTGTATAGATCATTTGCATCAGGAAAAGACATTTGCATTTGCATCAAGTAAAAGACATTTGCATGTTTTCATAGAGCATTTATTTGTACCTCTACATGAAGTAAAAAATTTACAGTTGCATGATCATTTCAATAGCCTTTTGCATTATGGGTTATGTTTGCCAAATTTAAATGGTAAAATAAAAAAGATGAAATTTATTCTTCAAACTTTTAAAACACTTAAGAAATGGTTTAAAGCACTTCTAGAAAGAAAAAGGGTTGTAACAACGATAAAATATTGAGTATTGTCAAATCTAAAAAGATAAGATCTTTTGAAACAAAAAGTGAAAAGCTTTTGGAATAAAAAGTGAAAGTTTTCAAACTCTAAACAAGATTATGATTGAGAGAATTAGTACAAAACTTTTAAAACCTCTGTGCAAAATCTTAAATTTTTTATAGAATTCCAAAAGCTTCAGACAAAATCTTAAATTGTAAAATGATTTCCATGACCTCCAGGTAAAACCTTAAATTTTTGACTAATTTTCAAGACTTGCATGCAAAATCTTAAATTTTTGAAAAAATTTCCAAGACCTTCAAGCAAAACCTTAAATTTTTTAAAGAATTTTAAGATTTTCGAGCAAAATTTTAAATTTTTGAAAAATTTTCAAAAACCTCCAAGTAAAATCTCAAATTTTTGAAAGATTTCCAAAGTCTTCGGGCACAATCTCAAAGTCCTCCAGGCATTATTTCAAAGTCCTCCGAGCATAATCTCTAAGTCTTTCAGGTAAAATTTGTAAGTCTTCTAAATTGAATCTATTTTCAGTATCATGATTTGTAAGTGTTCCAACAAAACTTTTTAAAATTTCAAGATTAAGATTTTAGAATTCAAAACTTCTAACAGCAAAAGCAAAAAAAGATAAACACAAAAACACAAAACAAAAAAAAAAAAACCCTCCTTCAACATGAAAACAAACAAATGTACAAATGAGACCCTATCAACCCTTGGTCTTAAACAAAATCAATGTTTTTGGTCTTTGTATTATTTCTAATTCTTATAAATATGCAAAGAGGGGTAGTTGTAGATACTTAGTTTTGTTCAGGTAAAATCTCAACCATTTTTCAAGCTCTTAAAATCGAATCTGATTCAAATCCATCATTGCTTTTATTTTTTACAAGTTTTTAAAATTAGAATTGGAGCTAATTAGACCCAAATGTCCCCAAGTTAAATCTAGTCAAACTTAGTCAAACATGGTTAAAATTGGTCACACTTGGTCAAAATGAATAGAACTTGAGTCAACTTTTAAAATTCACAATCCAATTAGAATCAATGTGATTTAAAACAAAAATTTATGATTTTTAAAGTAGTAAAAAGTTTGATTGTATTTCGAGAAATGCAAAATTACTAAAACACTCTTAGGGGTATTTTTTTTAATTTGGTTTTCTCCAAGTCTAATTTTCATAAAAACTTTTAGAGCATAATTGATTATATTTTGATGATTTTTATATATTGAGAGCCTATATCACATATTAAGAGGTAAAATTGCCATAACGCCCCTTATGGGTATTTTTGTAATTTATCTTTCTTAATGTTGAAATTTTTCAAAACACACTAGCTCATGGTTTGATATTATTTAATAATTTTTAAAATTTTTAAAATATTGATTGTACCTCAAAAGATGTGAAATGACCAAAATGCCCCTTTATGGGTAATTTCATAATTTGACCTTCACGAGGTTGATTTTTCACAAAACTTTCCAAATCATGATTTTATAATATTCGATAATTTTTGATGCATTCAAAATCATAGTAATACCCCAAGAGGTGTGAAATTATCAAAATACCCATTATGGGTAATTTCATAATTTAACATTCCCAAGGTCGAATTTTCATAAAAATTTTTAGATACTAATTTCATAATATTTCTTGATTTTTAGTGCTTTAAAATCACAAAATGAGTGCAGAATATTGATTTCCAAGAAAATAGTCTAAAGATTGAAAACCTTATACTAAGAAAAAATGGTCTTTTTTTCTAGTTTAATGGTTGTAAAAATTCAACCTTTGTAGCGAACAATGTGGATCACTAGATCATATAAAGGAATCTTAATCCAATAGCTAAAGTTTGCTCCTTGGATTAAAAACAAGGGGAAATTTTTAGCCATTGGATGAGTTTTGATCTTAAAGTCATGGTTTAATATTTCAAAGATATTTTGGAACTTCTTCTTGGATGAATAGAGGGGATGTTTGCTGCATGAAAAACTAGAGGAAGAAATATGAAATAGAGGAGAGAAAAGGAAAAAACGTGAGAACAAAAAAAGGAAAAAATTCTTTGTTGCTTGCTTGCTTAAAGGTAACTTTTTCAACCTCCATCTTTGCATTTTTTGCATTCTTATCACATTTTTCATTGAAATTTCATTGTGTTTCATCCATTTCTTTATTGATTTTCTTTTTGAAGGTTTTTGGTTTATTGTCTTGCTCAAAGTTTGAATCAAACTTCATCCAATTAATCAATAGTTAGATTGAAGTTAAAAAACAAACAAAACCACACATATCCACCATTGAAAAACAAAGTTGGTGGTTCATTCAACCTCTTTTCCTATGGCCAAACCTCCTCTTAGCTTCCCATCTAAATATGTTCTTTGTTTCTTTTACTACTTATGTTGTTTGATTGATGGTGCACTTGTTATTTGTTAGTTTATGAGCTAGTTTTGTGGTGTATGATGATGTTTGACTTGTTTTTTTGTTCATATAATTTTCTTACTTTTTTAGTATATTGGATGTTTGATGGAGTTCTCTTTGAAGTAAAAGGTCTTTAAGTCTTGATTTTTAAGATGTTCAATGCATGCTTAAACAAAAAAGAGTGAAAATGTCATCAAATAATTCACATGAAGGTTCAAACATGGAGGTTCATGTTTTGGCCAAACCATGTTCTCCATTTTATGATGATGGTTGCTTGAATTCATGTGTTTGGTTGTATTTTTGAATGGTTTATTAAGTTTTCAATGTTTTGATTTAATTTCCAATGAAGAAAATGTTGATTTAATGGTTAGTTTGAGTGATTTGTGAAGTTGTTTAGTTGGGTTTGAAAAAACATGAATGGTGGAACATGTTTTCAAAAATTAGAAAAGTTTTGTATTTGATTCATTTGATCTTGATTTTTCATGACAAACTTGTTGGTAGTTTATTTTTTTAATTATGTGGGTTTGAAATTATTTTTCAAATTTATGCTTTTGGCATATACATTCATTAATAGTATTTTTGTAATTTATTTTTATTTCATGTCCATTTTCATAAATCTTTAAAATCAGAAACCCTAAATTTGAAACCTAAAATTCCCATACCTTAAAACTTAAAACCTAACCCTAAACCCCACATAAAATCCTAAATTCTAAACCCTAAACCTTAAATTAAAACTCTAAACCTAAATCCTAATTCCTAAACTTTAAACCCTAAATCCCATAGCCAAACCAACCCAAGCCCTAAACTCAATCATGCATTCCATTTCATATTATCTTGTCATTACATCTATTTTTATATCATCATGCACTCATACTTTGTCATTCATGCTATATTATCATGCATTCATCATATTTTAGTATGTTCATGCATCTCATGCATTTGTTTTCAAATATATATTTTTAAAGAAAAATATTTTGAAATGAGATAATATCTTAAGAAAATATAGTCATCCAAATCTTGCCTAATTATAGAGGGACACTTAGTGATTATTATTTATGAGAGGTGTTATCTTGATTTTAATGAGGCAATTTGAAAACTTTTAAACTGGAAAAGTTTTCGAGCTCCATCTAATTATTGGAGAGTAAAGGAAATGTTTCGACATTCAAAATGTTTTCATTTTGATCCAAAGATTAAAAAAATGATTTGTTTAAAAAAAAAAGAATTAATTTTAAACATTAAAAATATGATCATTTTAACCAAAATTAAAGGACAATATGCAGCCAATTGGTATTGTCTTCGATGAGTGCTGTAGAAGTGTTAATTTTTCTCCATGCATAATTGATTTCTGGACTAAACTCTGATTTTGTAGAACGTAAATTGTTATTTTCATAAAACTTATAAACCTATTTTAAAATATTTTATTAAAAGGATAAAATTTTGAATGACTAATCATATCTTAAAAAAATTGATGACAATTCCTTATTTTGTTTTTATTAAAAATATTTTTAAGCCCCCACTTTTCTCAATTTTCCTATTCGTCCGGCTTTTGGGTTACCCAACCCCCAAGTCCTAAGACATGAAGACATGCACTTTTTTAATTATATTAGTTTTGTTTTTCTTTTATTATATCTTGAAAGGATATGCGACAACCCTCCATTCAATTAGTGAAATCTAAAAGCTCCACCGATGCATGAGATAATTTTTCTATCTATGTTCAGATCATTTAACCATAGGTAATTGATATCAATTAGCATATGTAATTGAGAGATTTTTTTTTTTTATAATTTACATAAAAGCCTATTCATTTTGTCATATGTATTTCTTAAATGGAGACGGCGAAGCAAAATAGTAGGTTTAGGAAATTTGATATTAAAAAAAAAAACGAATGTATCCTTCATTATTTGTTTTCCACTTGAGCATTTGGTTTAACAATGATATGCATGTATCCCAGAATCAAAGAATTGGGTTTGAAGAGTTCATTTTTTATATACCACCAAATGAGTTTTTTAATTTTACAAGTATATTTAAAAAATTGACAAGTAATTTTTCCTTTTTGTTATATTAAATTTTTAATTTTTTTAAAAATATTCTAAGAGATTATGTGTCACCATGCGAATCTTAACGGTAGAGTTTAAAAACTCCATCGGATAATTTTTCCAGGTTGGAATTCCCTTTCCAAATAAAAAAATCTTATTAAAACCCAAAGAATTGAGTTTGATATAGAAATGTTCATGGATCAGATTTAGCCTGGCCAAGCTCAGTTGAGAATTTCATGGACTTGCCTAAGGCCCAATCCTTGACACCCATTTGGGCCCATTAGGACCATTATTGACTACTTTAAAAATATTTACTGAATATTTTAAATTAAATTAAAATAAAATAAAAATAACTTTTTACAAAAAAATATTTCAAATCGGATTGGAGTTTGAAAATTCTTATCTAATCCTTGCCCTACGAACCTAGACTGGTAGTGTAATCCATGACAAGTTTAGTTGATATGCATTTGGATCAATAATCGAGTATTTGATCAAATGATGACACATTCTTATTCATATTTCTAGTTTGGAGTGTTTTTGTTTTAATTTTGTTCCCTTTGATTTTTTATATGAAATTTATTTTGTATTTCGATATTTATGGTTTATGTTATTAATACAAAGTCACAAATAAACGTTATAATTTTCATAAAACTGTCAAAGAAAAAAATTTATATAATGAGGTAATAAGTTAAAAGTATATTCTTTATTTCAAATACATGTTGAAGCCATTACAAGAAAACTAACATTCACCCCTTTGAAGCGAGTCAATCGACTGAGAGTAGATCAAAACACATCATCAGTTTGTAAATCGATGAGATGGTTTTAGCTCAAGAGTGATGATTAAGCTTATAAGTCCTTTTAAAGATGTAAAATAGATAGCTTAAATCATTAAAAGTATAAAATTAGAAATGCTTAAAGAGCAACTTATAATTGAATAGAAATAATCAATTAGAATCAAAATCAATAAAGAACACAACAAGCTTGTTAAATTAAGGCTGTCGGCCATGATGAATTTGAACAAACTTCATTGAAGTTGACGGACAAAGATAAATTATAAAATTATCAATTGCCTGAAAACTTTGAATGCTCACAAATCACCAAACTCAAACATATAATTACGAAGAAAGTGCTCTAGGAGAGCTTGTACAAAATTTATCAAACTTAAAAAGATCGATAGAGAGCTTTAAAAAGACTACAATTAAATAAGGTAAACTATAATGAAAGTTTAGTATAGCACTGGGCTGAAGTTAACTAATGAAAACTAAAATAATAAAAAAAATTTTAACTTTATAATTTTACTTAATAAGCACTTATTGTTTTATTACATTTTAAATAAATTTTTAATTTTTACCTAAATAAGCCATTACCCTTTAATTTATATCTAACTAAGTCTTTAAACTTTTAATCATCTAAATAAATCCCTAACAGTAATCATTTTTTCATTTAAAATAAGGGTTTTATTTGAATATAAATAAACGTATGAAAACTTATTTGGATATAATAAAAATATATGAATTTATTTAAACAAAGTAAAATAGTTCAAAGAATTTTTTAACATTCTAGCAAAAAAAAAAAGTATTAGGGATAAAAAGTAGAAGATATGGTTTTGAAAAAAAATGAGACAATAGAATTTTCGTACAAATAACTTATTGGATAATCGACAAAGGTTGTGATCTACCAAATTATGATAAATCAACTTATTCATTAATATAATGTTTTAAATTAAATCAATGAATTTTTACCACATCATTCAGACAAATAGTAATCACAAAATATAAAGTTAAGAAGAATTTTCCAATGTTTTAGTGTTTTCAATGTTTAAAATGTGTAATTGAATTTCTCTTTCATTAAATTAAAAAAAAAAACTTTTGGTCAAATTATACAATTAGTCCATGTATTTATATAAAATTTAAACTTTAATTCTTATACAATAATTTGTAAAAATTAAATCCTTATACTAACTTAATTTAACAATGTTGGTTCTATTGATAATAGTGCTATATGATTTTCATTAAATTAGCTAATGTGGCCATTGATCATGTTGACTCAGTATTGATTTTAATGACATGATATCATATTAATAATAACATTATTGTCATATATTAATCAATTATAATATTAACAATTTCAATTAATATATCAAAGTTAATATTATTTTAATTAGTATAAATATATCATATAACAAAATTTATAATGAACCAAATAATTGAATAGAGTTGCATTTATAATAAATCCAAAGTAAACCAAGAATAAAATGATCATTCTATCAACCAAACAAAATAACAGATTCAAATATAAATTCTTATGAGAGATGAGCTCATATTCATTTGAAAGATAGACTTTGAATCCGAACAAAATGAAAGGAGGAAATGATTTATTTGATAAATTGAAATATCAATATCATATATCATAATGAGAACCTTCAATTTTTGAGTCTTGACAACAAAAAACTTATTTAAATAATTATGTTAAATTAAATAATAAGATTAATTTTAAAACCAATACACATTAAATTTAGTAAATTATTTTAATGTATTTAGAATCTTAACCTATATTTGATTGTAAAAATCATTTAAATAGGATTTAATTTAAAGGAATAGAAATATTGTTTTATAAGATATAATTATAATTATAATTCATTAGTAAATTAATTAAAAAATAATGGTTTTATTATAGATTTGTAGCGTATATTGACAAATTTGGGATAGATTGTTAATAGATTGGTTTAAGATTTTTTTTTCATATGGCCACAATAAACTACAATTATAATATAAAAATATGATAAAATTAGTAACAAATTTACATTTTATGACATAGTGTAACAAGAAATAATAACAAAACTAGTAATAGTACTTCATGTGGGTGACAAAAAATTGTGACAAATTTAGTGACAATATAAGAAAATTGTGACTAAATATTGTGATCAATTTTTCAATATTGTGATAGAATATCATTATAAGAGAATATTGTAGCAATTTTTAA
This sequence comes from Durio zibethinus, assembly GCF_002303985.1. Next base: position 14,192,270 of record NW_019167993.1, read on the forward strand.
AATTTAATATTTTTAAAAAACTAAAATATTTCTAAAAATTCAAAATATATTTTGTATTAGAAGGATTAAATTTTAAAATTTTGTGTGAGTATAGAGATAAAATTTTAAATTTTATATAAATTCAAAGATTATTTGCATAATTTAACAATTGATTTCATCAATCCCAATTACTATGTTAGCAGGGTAACACCACATCATTAAAGTTAATGCCACATCAGCATGGTCAACGACTATATCAGCTAATTTAATGGAGGTCAAGTAATACTGTTATCAATTAAAACAATATTGTTAAATTAAACTAGTATAAGAATATAATTTCTGTAAATTATTGTATAAAGATTAAAAGTTTAAATTTCATATTAGTAGAAGGATTACTTGCAAAATTTGACAAAAAAACTTTAAGAAAATAAAAAACAAGATAGAATAGCAACTAAATCTACACATATGCCAAGTAAGCCCAATTGGTTTTCCAAAATTGTTATCCAAAGTTTGACTCAACCCTTCTCGTTGAAGTTTAAAGTCTTAAAAATTTTTTAAAAAATATTTTTAAAATAAAAATTAATATTTAAATATATTTAATATATTTTAAAGTTAAAATTAAATAAAAATATTTTTATTTCTTAGATGGATTGAATGTAGACTCCGTTCATACAAAAGATTACTAGCATTTATCCTTAATTTGAGCCTAATTGTAATAAGTTAAACAAATGATGCACATCTTAAGAGGGCGTTTAGTTTAGGAAAATCCATGCATTTTCCTCTAAAATCTTATTGGTGAGTATTTGTTTTCAATATTTGATTTAAAGTAATTCGATTTCGAGAGAAAGTGACATATTTCCAATAGTATCTAAAGCACCGAAATAAAAAACCCAATTATCCCTGTGGTATTCTAGGATTCTATGAAGGAAAGTTACGTCATTTCTAAATTTGACCTAAATAAAAAATTATGAAATAGCCGTTACCATTTTGAAAAGCATGTCTAGAAGTGACTGCAATTCAGTTATAGGTTTCTGCTACTCAAAAAATTTTTATATTGTAATTAATGGTGTTTGGCATGAAAAATGCCTTAAATAATCTTGTTCAATTTTTTTTTTTTTTGGATTATCTAAGGTGCTTTTGGAAAGAAAATGCTTTAAATAATCTTTTACAAAATATTGAATGGGATTATTTAAGACGTTTTTGGCCAAAAAATACTTTAAATAATCTTTTTAAAAAATCTTATAAGTAACCAAAAAAAATAAACATTAAAAGAAGGGGTTGAACCTACAACCTTATGATTAATAATCATATGCTCTAACCAACTAAGTTACTCTAATTTTTTTATATTTTATCTCTTAAATCTTATAAATAATGAAATGATAAAAAACACTTTAAATAATGCCTTTCAAAAACATTAAAATGTTAAAAAGAAGGGTTGAACCAACGACCTTATAATTAATAATAATATATTCTAATCGATTAAGATATTCTAATTTTTTTATATTTTACTTAAATCTTATAAGTAATGAAAGAGATTATTTAAGGCGTTTTTAATAAAAAAAACTTTAAATAATAACCTTAAAATTTTTTAAGAGATTATTTCAGGTATTTCTAGATTAAAAAAGCTTTAAATGATCTCTTGATACATTTTAAAAGGGATTATTTATTATATAAGGTATTTTTGGATAAAAATATCTCAAATAATCCCCTTATATTTTTTAAAGAATATTATTTAAGACGTTTTTTATCCCAAAAAAATCTTAAATAATCTTCTAATATATTTTAAAGGAAATTATTTAAAAGCATTTTTTAACAAAAAACCTCTTAAATAATCCTTTTTAAAAAGTTCAAAAATGTTTTAAATAATTCTCTTTAAAAAAATATTTGAGATTGTTTAAAGCATTAAAAAAATTTTTAAGGCATTTTCTAACTAAAAAAACCTCAAATAATATCTAATATTTTTTTATTGATGATATTTTATAAATAAAAATAACAATCAAATAAAATATTTATTTTCTTTTGCTGTTAAAAATATCATTTGTTGTTTGAATATTTATTATTAATAAAAATTAATAAAAAAATTATCATCATATGTATAAAAGAGATTATAGTAGTTATGTAATAATTAATATATATAGATTCTTTCCAAACAAATGAGTAAATCTAAACATAAAATATCTTAAAAATAAAAAAATATTTTAGATATCATATTTTTTCTCATAATATAAAATTTTACGAATAAAATGCTTCTTAAGTGTTAAGTAACTTTTGCCTTGTTTAAGAAGTTTTCCGGATCCTTAAGTTCGCTCACTTAGATCTCTTTTTATTTTTACAACTTTTCATCATGTTGTTCTCATTCTTTGTTTTCTTGTTCTAAGACTCTCGTTAGGAGATGCCTTATTTTTCTTTTGGTCTCCAGCATTAGGAAAAGAGCTATAAAGCAGAAGAAGACGCGTAATCGAGGGCGTTACAAGAGTAACAAAGTAAAACAAGAGAAGATGCGTAACCAGCAGGTACGATGTCACGTTTATTTATTCAATATACGATTGTCGTCTCATGAGTCCTGATTTGTCATTTTCCATATATTTTCCAAACGGATGTTTCGCGGAGTTTAACATTGAATTGTGCCGTGGGCTGCATTTGTTTGCAGTCGGAGCTCCGGCACAGTATGATTAATTGTTTCTTTTTTTGGTCCAACAGCACTGTCATGAGTTGTTTGAAAAGCGAAATCATGATGTGATTGCATCAAACATTTCTTATCGTAAGTCTAATTTTCATTGGAGGAATTTAAAAATAAAAAAAAGGTGTGGTGACTCACTGCATTCCGAACTGAACAATTATATCTTCATATATAGATTTTTAGTCCAATTTTACTCTTATATTTATGTATCCTTATCTCAGAAATATTCCAATTTATTTGCTGATCTTTATCTCACAAACACCCCAAAATTTGTTAATATTTTTTATTGAATAATTTTTTTCTTTAAAATTATCAAATAAAATATAAAGTATAAATAATAATAACTTATTAATGCAATATATTTTTAAATGAATGTTTTTAATTATAAATATATTATTTTTATTATTTATTTTCAATAAAATTATTATTTGATATAAAAATAATTATAATGAATTATAATTAATTATTAATTCATAAATTTAAAAATAATATTAAAAATTTTATTATACACAAAATTTAACCTAACTACTAATTCACCAAAATATTATTAAAAAATGATGCCACATAATGTCATTTTTTATTCGAGATTTGTTAAAAGTCAACTAATATTGGAGTTATTTATTGCCTATTTTAACTGGAATTGACCAATCAAAAACCTTGGGAGGCAACGTGGACAACTTCCGTTGCTGTGCGTTGACTCGCTTAAGAACCAAAGAATCGTACGACACTCCTGTCGATGTTTATAATACTTGGGAGGAAAGCTGGAACACGCAAGAAATGAAAATAATGCATTCAGGTAGGAGGAAATGTTGTACTCTTCCATTTCCAAAAACACTCCGCCTTAGAACTCGGGGGAAAGGTTATATGGTATGATTCAATATGTTATTTATGTTTATACTTTTATTTTGTATTATATTTATTTTTATCATATTTACCTTATTAGTGTTTATCGTCACTTACATTGCAAAGTTAATATAAGTATGTTGTTTTTTTACCATTAGATTATATGTTTGTTTAAACTTGATAATTTAAATTTTTTAATTTTTAAATATTTAAAAATTATTAAAATTACAAATTTGATCATTTATAACAACTCAATATGGTAAGAGTGATGATCATAACTAAATTTATTTTTTGTTTGAAAATTATGTCCAATTTTATATTGGTTTCTTCTTGATTGTAAAAGATATTGCATAAATTTTTTTTATTTATGATTTTCAATCACAACAGCAATGCAAACTAAGCCTCAAAAGTTCACTTTAAAAGGTAATCTTTTTAAGCAAAAAAAGCCCTCAATCAATTAACTATTCAAATAATCAAAAGCATAATCAAACAATTAATTAATCATAAAAGAGATAATGATTTAATGTGATTCAGTTTAATTTACTTATGTCTACATGTAAGAAAAAGAAATATATTAGTTATAAAAAATTATAAACATACAAATCATCAATACTCATTCTCAAACAAACATATACTCATATGCACTTATACACCATATCTATATAGATTCTTTCATTCTCTTCAAGTTCACTCTAATATACACACCCATTAAAATATTTTCAATCTCCTCTAGTTTTAGACGGTGTCTACAAATAAATTTTATAACTCTCTTACATCTTTTTTTCATACCTAATACTATAAAGACTCCACTATTTATAAATATATTAACTTGACTATTAAGAATCTATTTTCTCTTAAAAATTTTTTCTATAAGTTTTCCTATCTGTCAAGTAAAATATCTAACAATCCCATCTTGAATAAATCTCTATGCAAATCTTTTATGGGATTTGAGTCAAACTTAACAACCTTCACTTTAACTCAAATTTCATTAATCATCAATCTCCATACTAAATATGCTTGTTTTATCTGTAATGGAAGTCTTGTAACAATTTTCTCTGTGTCTTCACGCTTCATATAAATCAATCTATCAAAATATGAACTTAAACTCCTCTCTTGAATTGAGCTTTTTTGGACTTATCTTTTCTCATGTCTCAAACCTTTAACTCTAATACTAATAGTTAGGAATCCCATCCACAAGCTTCGAATGGCTTTAATATCAATTGTTAGGAGCATGACAACTTTGTTACTAATTGTTAAGTAAAAAAGGCCCCCAATCAATTAACAATCCAAGCTAGAGAATACATAATCAAACAATGAATCGATCATGGAAGAGACAACAATTTAACATGGTTCAACCCAACAATCTATGTCCATGGATGAAAAAAAATAAATTCATTAGTTATAGAGAAATACAAACATACATATCATCAATATTCAATCCAAAATAAACATATACCCATGTGCACCCGGCACTATATCTATTTAGACCCTCTCATTCTCCTTTAGCCCACTCTAACATACACACTCGTAAAAACCTTCTCAATTTACTATAGTTTTATGGGGGGTTTATCCAATAAAACTTAATAACTCTCTTACATCTTTTTCTCATACTTACTCTATGGAGACTCTACTATTTATAAGTATACTAACTTGCCTATTAAGAATTCTTTTTTCTTAGAACAATTTTTCTACAAATCTTATCATCCATCAAGCAATATCTAACCAATCCCATTTTGAATAAACCTCTATGCAAATCTTTTATGGGATTTGAGTCAATCCTAATAACACCCATAAAAACCTTTTTAACTTTCTTTAGTCTTATTGGGTGTTTAACCAATAAAATCTTATAACTCTTTTACATATTTTTCTCATACCTAATCACATAAAGACTCTAATATTTATAAGTATACTAATTTACCTATCAAGAATATCTTTCCTCTTAGAATTCTTTAGAATTCTTCTTCTACAAATTTTTTTATCCATCAAGCAATATCTAGCCAATCCCATCTTGAATAAATCTATATGTAAATCTCTTTAGGGTTTGCCTCTTTTCATGTTTCAAACCTTCAACTCTATACTATTTATAAGGAAACAAACAAACATACACAACACTCATACATATACAAACGACAAAGTAAGCCTACAACAAAATAAAAACAAACAAATATATTTATTCGGCGCAATCCAAAGTGACTTACTTCAAATCCAACCCACTAACAAAATAAATCATTACAATTATGAGACTTTTAAAATGAGAAAAGTCACCAAAAACTCCTTACTCAAAATATAACCTAAAACCTAATTACACTCTTTTAATAGCTCATTTACTTATCTATTTTTTTGTGTCTAACTATTTAGGATTACTAAACTAAAATCAAAGCATCTAATATATAAGGGTAAAACTTCGTATAACTTTACAAAAGCTTTCACGTGAGATACAAGACATACTCTCAACTCTTATAACTCACTCAACTTTCAATATGGGATATGATTCAAGGCAAAGCTCAATAAGTCCAAGTTCAACCTTAAATGTTTGAAAAATATTGAAGTCGAATGTGAGAGATCACATTAGAAATTACAACATATTATTTGATTTTCACCTGTTATCTTGTTATGTAAAAATGATGAACTTTTATACCTATAGGAAAGACAAAGAATGAAAAAACTAAATAGATGCATGACAAGCTAAAGTGGGATATGGAAGAAATAAGTAAGGAGCAAAAAAAGATGAAAGCGGGCCAACAACAAGTAAGAGAAAAATTAGAAGCCATTGAATTGGAATGTGAGCAACTTCGAAAGGAGACTAACCTAATAATTCTACAAAGTGTGAGCACCCAAATTTGCCTTGCTTTGATGTTCCAAATCTTGAAAACAAGAGAAAACCAAGAATTCGACAAGGCAGCCCAACCCATTTATGCTCTTCGGTACTTCTCATAATTCATTGGTACAATATATTTAAGCTTTATCACATTTAATTTGCATGTACATTATTACGAATACTTTGTAACACAGTAGCTAACATTACCTTTTTCTATTTCCTTGTCTACTTTTACAGTGAAGTGATAGTGAAAGAGAACCAATAAAGGAATGTTTTGAAAAATTAAAGGCTAGGGTTAAGCCATATCATTATATACTCCACATTCTTAGGCCAAACTTTTCATCCAAGTTTTGACAAAATCAGATGTTCAATGCCATGGATGGAAGTTTAAACTTTAATTTGCAATTATCTTTAAATTTAGATAGTTAGTAGTAAGATTAAGTATAGTGCAAATTGAGAGTAATTCTAATATATTTTTTTAAACCTAAAACTTAACATAAATGGTTCATTCACTTCTTTTAAGAGTTTGATTCTAGAAAGATTGAGATTCAATTCTTAATACTTGTAAATTTTCTTTCAATTCTTAATACTTTGCAAAATTTCTTTTTTTAATTTTCTTTCAACCTTGGCTTATTTTATACTAAAAAAATTATATAGTTTCTTTATTTAACATTACAAATCTTATAAACAACCAAATTTGCTCTTAAATTTTAAAATTTGAAAGATATGCATGCATGGTTAAGATTACATGGGTATCAATACCAACCAACTTCTAGAATATGTATAAATGTTTATAAGAACCCTTAATTGTTGAACTTTATATTGAATAAGGATTAATACAATCTAGTTGAAGAAGAAACTTAGGTAAGTTATTTCTAGAAAATTATCTTAAGGATAATAGCTTTTTCATTATAGTGCAAAAGGATTTTTAGAAACATTATTCCTAAGATATAATATCTTGTAAACACCTAATTTTGTCTAGGCAGAATCAGGCCAATTGTGAAACTCTTAAAATCTGACTTAGTCCAAATCTAATTTTTTTTAATCTTGATAAGTTTTTAGAATCAAATTTAAAACCAATTTAACATAAATACCCCAACATGAAATCTTGTCAAAAAAGTGAAACTTGATCAAAGGTAATCAAAACTAGTCAAATTGGATTGAACTCGAGCAATCTTATAAAATTCACAACCAAAGCAGGTTAATAAGGCTTCATATTAATATTTGTGATTTTAATCTATAAACACCTTAAAATGTGATTTTTAAGTTCTTTAACCCAATAGTATTTTCAAAATGTGATTTTTAAAGTTCTTTAACCTATTTTTATAAGCACCTTTTTTTCAAAATGAGATTTTTAAAGTTTCTTAGCCTATTTTTATATGAGCCATTTTCTAAATGTGAATTTTAAAGTTCCTTAGCCTATTTTTATAAGAGTCTTTTTTCCAAATAAGACTTTTAGAGTTCCCTAGCATATTTTTATAAAAGCCCTTTTTCCCATTAAGATTTTTAAAGTTCCCTAGCCTATTTTTATAGGAGCTCTTTTTCAAAATATGATTTTTAAAATTTTTTAGCCTATTTTTATAAATAATCTTTTCCAAATGTGAGTTTTAAGGTTCTTTAACCTATTTGTATAGGCACTTTTTTTAAAAAATTTGAAGTTTAAAGTTCCTTAGCCTATTTTTATAGGAGCCTTTTTCCAAATGTGAATTTTAAATTTCCCTAACCTATTTTTATATGAGCATTTTCTCAAAATTTTATATTTAAAGCTCCTTAGCCTATTTTTATAGAAGCTCTTTTCCAAAAAGTTATTTTTAAAATTCTCTAGCCTATTTTTATATAAGCCATTTTTCAAAATGAGCATTTTAAAGTTCCCTAGCCTACCTTTATAGGAGCCATTTTTAAAATGAGATTTTTAAAGTTCCTTAGCTTATCTTTATAAAAGCCTTTTCAAAGTTAATATTTTAAAAGTTAGCCTTTCTTTAAATGAGCTTTTCAAAATTGAGATTTTTTAAAGTTTCATAGCTATAGTTTAGAGGAGTTTTTCCAAAATTGAGATTTTAGAATTTTGTAGCCTTTGTTTAGAGGAGTTCTCCAATGTTTACATTTTTTAAATTTCGAAGTCTTTGTATAGAGGAGTTTTTCAAAATTCAAGGTTTTTTCAAGCTTTTAAAATCTCTATTGGCCAAGAAAAAAATGAAAAAAAAAAAAGCAAACAAAAACCTTTCACCATTGGTCTAAAACAAAATTGATGTCTTGGTCTTTGTATTATTTTTTATATTCAAAACATGCAAAAAGGGGTAGGTGTATACATCTAAGTTTGCCCGAGTAGAATGGGGTCAATTGTGAAACTCTTAAAATCTGGCTTGATTCAAATCCAACCTTTCTTAAATCTTGACAAGTTTTTAGAATCAGATTTAGGACGAATTTGACCCAAATGCCGTAAGGTCAAATTTGGTTTAACATAGTCAAACAAAGTCAAACTTGATAAAAGATGGTGAAAACTAGTTAAACCAAATTGATCTCGGGTCAATCTTATAAAGTTCACAACTGAATGGGGTTAATAAGCCTTCGGATTAATATTTGTGATTTCCAAAAAGGTAAAATTACTAAAATGCCCTTTAGAAGTATTTTTGTAATTGGACTTTCTTAAAGATGGATTTTTGTGAAAACTTTCATATCACTTTTAAGTATTATTTTATGATTTTTTTTTATGAATCAAAAACCCTGATCGCACCCTAGAGGTGTGAAATTACCGAAATACTCATAGAGATATTTTCATAATTTGACCTTCTTAAGGTTAGTTTTTCGTGAAATGCTTTAGATCATGATTTTATGTTATTTTATTATTTTTAGTGCATTAAAAACCTTAATCACATCTTGGAAGATGTGAAATTATCAAAAAATCTTTATGAGGCTTTTGGTTGGCAGAATCTTGGATTCCATGGGAAAGTGTGATCCTTGAAAAAGTGCAATACTTAGGGTTTCTTTCATTTTTAGGACATCTCATGTTCAGATATACTCATTTAATTGAAAAAATCCACATATATTAATTCTTGAATAATTACCATAATCTCATTGACATATATGATAAAAACTTTTTATTAGCTTTTATTAATAATAAATACCCAAAAGAGTGATTTACGATATTTTTAGTCAAAAAATGCCTTAAATAATCTCTAATATTGTTTTAAAGAGGATTATTTAAGTACCTTAAATAAAAAAATGGTTAAATAATTCTTTTCATTACTTATAAAATTTAAGAGATAAAATATAAAAAAATTGGAGTAGTTTAATCGATTAAAGCATATGGTTATTAACTACAAGATCATAGGTATGACCCTTCCCTCTAGCGTTTAATGTTTTTTAAAAGCATTATTTAAGGCATTTTGACTAAAAATGCATTAAATAATCACTTTCATTATTTATAAGATTTAAGACATAAAATATAAAAAAATTAGAGTAGCTTAGTTGATTAGAGCATATGGTTATTAATCATAAGGTCATAGGTTCTATCATTCTTTCTAGAGTTTATTTTTGGGGATTACTTGTAAGATTTTTTTTTTTGGATTATTTAAGCCCTTTTTTTCTGGCTAGAAAATGCCTTAAATAATGCTAAACAATTTTTTAAAGAATTATTTAAGGTGTTTTTGTTTAGAAAACACCTTAAATAATCTTCTACAAAATTGAATGGAATTATTTAAGGTATTTTTTTGCTAGAAAACGTTTAAATAATCCCTAAAAAAAATTAAATAAGATTATTTAAGGCATTTTTTATCAGAAAATACCTTAAATAATATTGATAAATTTTTTTAGAGGATTATTTAAGATTTTTTTTGCTAGAAAAAACCTTAAATAATCTCAAAAAAAATTAAACAGAATTATTTAAGGCATTTTTCATGCCAAATGCCATTAATTGCAATATTAAAAAAGTTTTTTAGCAGTAGAAACCTACAACTAACTTGCAGTCACTTTCAGACATGCTTTTTAAAATGGTAACATCTATTTTATAATTTTTTATTCAGATCAAATTTGAAAATAATGCAACTTTTTCTTCCGAAATCTTAGAATACCACAAGGAGAGATAGGTTTTTGATTCTAAGATTTTGGGTAATATTGAAAATTTATCATTTTCTCTCGAAATCAAATTATCTTGAATTGAATGTTAGAATCAAATACCCACTAGTAAGATTCTCGAGAAAAATATATGAAATCCCCTAAGCCAAATGCCCTCTTAAGGGTATTTTTGTAATTTAACATTCTCTAAGTCAATTTTTTGTGAAACACTTAAAATCATAGTTTTGTATTATTTCATGATTTTTGGTGCATTAAAAACCTTGATTGCACCTCCGAAGGTGTGAAATTACTAAAATGCCCAAAGTGTTATTTTTGTAATTTAACCTTTTCGCGGTTGATTTTTGGCAAAACTCTTCAAATCATGTTTTCACACTATTTGGTGATTTTTGATGCACTAAAAACTTTGATCGTCCCTCGAAAAGTATGAAATTATCAAAATACCTTTGGGGGTAATTTTGTAATTTAATCTTTCAAAGATTAATTGTTCACGAAAACTTTCAAATCATGATTTCATAATATTTCAAGATTTTTGGTGCTTTAAAATCACAAAAATTAAGAAATGAACATTAGTCCTCAAGAAAATTACATAAAAGGTGAAAACTTTCTAATGAAGGGTAAAATGATCTTTTCATTTGGTTCCACCAGCACTAAAAATATAATTTTTGGCCATGAACATTCTAAACCATGGGATGATCTTGATAGGTTGAACCCAATGATGAAAAATGGCTCTTTGCAAAAATAAACAAGGGAGAAAAAATGACAATTAGATGAAAAATACATCCAAGGGCTTGTATGCATTTTACATGGGATATTTATTTATCTTTTAGGGTTGGAAAGAAAAAGGGAGGCAACTGGGAAGGTCGTGACGTGCAAGGTAAAAAAAGAAAAAAATAGAAAAATTTGGAAAAGCTTTGTGAAGGTATAATTTTTAATAGATTTCTCATTGCATTTTATACCATTTTCATTTCGTTTCCATAGTTTTCATGTTATTCATTATTTAATTTTTCTCTTTTTCTTGAGAAAATTTATAGTTAGTTGTATCTATAACTTTAAATTTGATCCAAAAATTTAACCAACTAGTCCATAGTTTGGTTTGATACAAAAAAGATTAAAGAAATCAAAATCCACTATTGAAACATTCATTGGAAGGTCCGGCCAAGCTCCTCTCCCTCATGGCGGAACCTCTTTTTTATTTTTATGATGTGTTTTCCTTGCTTTAGATCATGTGTATGGATGTTTGGGTTGTTATTCTACTTGTTACTTGTATGAATGTTGATTAGTTTAGTGGTTGTTTATAGTGTTTGGCTAAATTAGTATGTTTTTATGGTTTCCTTACTAGTTAGTTTACTACGTGTTTGATAAAATTCCTTTCATGATGAAAATACCTTTATATTATAGTATCATGAAGTTTTGATGCATGTTCAATTAAATAAAGTGATAGAATGATTGTAGTAACCATAAAAGCATTCGGCCAAGCTCTCTCATGCTTGGCTGAACCTTCTTCCCTTTAGTAATGGCAAAATGTTGCTTATTTCTCACATGTTGTTTGTGTTTTTGCATTATTTTTCAAGTTTTTTATGTGTTTGATCAAATTTTCAATGAACAAAAAAGCTAGATTAGTAGACTTTTTGGTGATTTTAATTTGTTTATATGAATTTCAAAAAAAAAAAAAAAACGGTGGCACATGTCTTTAAAATTTTAAAACCCTTAGTTTTTTTTATTCATTTTTACGATAATGTTATATACATGTTAAGTTTGTAATATATTTGTGAATATGCCTTAGTTTGTAATAAGTTTATTTTCATACATGGTTCATGCATTAAAGTTTGCATTTTCATTAATGGTATTTTTGTAACTTTTACCATATTACTCCCATGCTTCAAAATTTGTTTTTTTATCAATGAAATTTTAGTAATTTAGTTACGTGCATTAAAGTTTGCATTTTTGTCCATGACATTTTATTAATTTTGTTATATGCATTCCAAAACCCTAAACCAAAACAAGTGAAACCATAATTCTCAAGCCCTAAACTCTAAACAAAACCTTAAACCCTAAACCAAATCCAAACCCAAACCCTAAACCCTAAACTATAAATCCTAAACCTTAAACCAAACATTAAACCCAAAACCAAAATGCTAAACCCTAACCTAAACCCTAAACTAACCCTAAACCCTAAACCAACCCTAAAACCCCCTAAAACCAACCTTTAACCTGATTCATGCATTTGCATTCCATCTTATTTTAAGATTAGACGCATTCTTAAATTGCCATGCATTCGTACCTTGTCATTCATGTTTAATCATCATGCATTCATATTATTATTATGTTCATGCATACATGCATTGGTTTTATAAATAAGGTTTTTCAAAAGAAAGTGTTTTAATAAAACTTGGAGAATCTAGCCTAAATATAGGGGGACTCTCAACGATTATTATTTATGTGAGGTATTATCTCGATTTTATGGGTCAATTTAAAAATTACTAAGTTAAAGATATTTTTTAAACTCTACCTAAATATAAGAGAGTGAAAAAAGTATGTAGATGCTTAGGATATTTTCATCTTGATCCAAAAATAATTGATTTTACTTAATAAAATAAAAATGATTTGCCTTCAAAAGAAAAAAGAAAAAGAAAAGATTTGATTTTTGGAATAAACAAAGAAATTAATTTCTAAACATTAAGAATATGACCATTTTTACCAAAATCTAAGGATAATATGTAATTAATTGGTACCGTCTTTAATGGGCGCTATAGGGGAACCAATCTTTTCTCATACATAATCAACTCCTAGACTCAAACTTTGTTTTTGTAGACCGCAAATTGTTTTTTTGTAAAACTTTAAATCCGTTTTAAATGTTTTATTAAAAAGATAATTTTTTTTGTAGTCAATTATACCCTAAAAAAGATTAGTAACAATTACTCATTTTTTAGTTTTTATTGAAAATGTTTTTTTAACCCTTGTTTTTATCCTCATTCCCAAGTTCGGCGATCAGGTTCTGAGCCCCTCCATCGCTACATATCTATCGAAAAAGAACAAGATTGCACTTCAAGCTCATTTTGAGTACACTTAAACCAAAATCAGAAAAATAAGAGTGAAAGATAAAAATCTGATTTTTTGAGTGAAAATATGTGTTAAAATGAATGTTAATAGAAATATTTATAAACATCAAAATATGTCTGAAACACCTTTCCACGAATAAGTATCTTTTGGATAAGGGAACATAACCTTTAAGTGAAAGAGCATGTTCAACGTTATGATATTTGAATTCCTAAAATAGATAGTTGATTTGTCAAAGAAGGCAGTCGTTTGTGCAAAATTTCATACAACAGTTGGTTGATCCAAAAAAACAATCGACTACTCATGCCCAACTTTTGCTAAAAACTCACCAGAAAGTCAGTGACCAATTTTGTTCATGAGTAGTTGGAAGGCCAATCACTACTCTTGCTGGTAGCTAATAGGGCTACTTTAGTCGAATTTCACTTCAAAGCTATTTTTAGCTTACAGACATCATATTTTCAACACATATGCATATTACATGATTTAATTATTTTTTTTTTTTGTTTTCATTTGAGCACTTAAGAAAACAATTTATTTGGTAATATATACAACATTCCCTCAATTATTATCGAAGAATGCAAATGTACGCAATCCTAAAGAAAAATACAATTTGGTTGAGACCTCTCCACTTTGGACAATGAATATGCCAATATGCTCTATGGTTGATTGGAAAGCCTCAGCAGAAAATAAAGTAACATCAGGAACGTAAAACTGCTTGCAATGTGTTGAACTCTGTTAATCCAATCATGATAATGTTCTTAATAAATTGGATGATCGATCCTATGAAGGCCTAGCCCACACATTTCTTGTACAAAATGTCAGTTAGTTAATTCGATCGATCATGGTATGCTCAACATTCTTACCAAAAGCTAGCCTATTCATAACTTATGCATGTCATCTAACTTAATCCTCTCTAACTTTTGGAGACAATTAGTGCTCTTGTCGCTTTGGGCCAAATGTTAGTAATCATTCACCTTTGTTTGTTTTATCAGCTGGTTGAGGCTATTGTTGCCCCCTGAGCTGATTCTTGGCATTCTAATCGGTAGAGTCTACAGCAATGGCCTAGTAACAGCCACTTCACTTCCGATGACATTAATACTTCTACCATAGTACTCAGCCATAGCTTTCATATGTTTTTTGAAAGTGTTAGTCACATTATCAAAAATTTTTTCAATATCGACAGAATTTTATTGACAAAATTTTTTGATTGATAGTTATTGACTTATTTTTAATAAAATAAAATAAAAAATTAACTTAAAAATTAGTGACGGATTACAAACTAATCATTAATAAAATTTATTGATTGAATATTTTTCTTCGATATTTTCATAAGTAAAAATTTGAAGGAAATATTATAAAAAATTGGTGCGAGCTTTACGATCAAAATTATCCATTGATAATCCATCGGTTAATAATTTATCAATGAAAAATTGTCAATAATAAATTTTTAATAAAAAATTAAAACTAAATTTTAAAAAATAAGATTATTGAAGAAAATTTTTATCGACAATCCATCACGTCTTTAAATCTAAAATCCCTAACTCATCTTCCTCATTTTCTCTCTCTCTCTCTCTCATTTTTTCTGCTCGACCTTGACCCTAATCCTAACCTCAAACTCTATCACTTCTGCTCCTCCTTATCACTCTGTCAATCTATTCACAGTGTCATCCAACCCCTCGTTTTCACTCTTTCACAATCTCTTTCTTCCCAACGTTCGAATCTTGCATAAAATATATGGTTTGAATTTCTCTTTCCTTAAATTAAAAAAATTTAAGAAAATAAAAAGCAACATAGAATAGCAACTAAATCTATCCACGTTTGAGGCAGACCCGATGGGTTTTCTAAAATTGTTATCCAGACCCAACCCGTCAAGTAGAAGTTTAAAGTCTCGAAATTTTAAAAAAAATATTTAAAAATAATAAAACATTAATATTTAAATATTTTTAATATATTTAAAAATTAAAATTAAATAAAAAATAATTTAAAATAATTTAATTTCGTAGACCGGATTGAATGTATGACTCTAAACTTAAATAAGTTTACTAGCTTCTGTCCAAAGTTCGAACCCTGTAATAATAAATTAAACTAATGAGGTACGCCTTAAGAGTTAAGCAACCTTTGCCTTGCTTAAAAAGTTTGCCAGATTGTTAAGTTTGCTCACTTAGATCTCCTTTTTATTTTTTTTATCACTTTTCATCATGTTGTTCTCTTTCTTGGTTTTCTTGTTCCTAATATTCCATCTCTTTATGAAAAGCCTTTTCTTTCTTTTGGTTTCCAGGAAAAGAAAAAGGGCTAATAAAGCAGAAGAGGATGCGAAGATGCGTAATCGAGGGAGTTGGAAGAGTTCATAGTAAAACAAGAGAAGATACGTAACCAGCAGGTACGATATCACGTGTATTATTTATTCAATATTTGATCGTCGTCTCATGATGAGTCATGATTTGCCATAGGCTGCATTTGTTTGCACTCGGAGCTCCGGTAATCTTCGGTTCGTAGAGTTTAATAATGATTGGTGCCGTAGGCTGTATTTTGTTCGCAGTCGGAGCTCCGACGGAGAATGATTAGATATTTCTTGTTCTTGGTGCCACAGCACAATGAGTAGTTGTTTGAAAAACAAAAGAATGATGTGATTGCATCAAATGCTCATCCGAGTACGGATCTTTATCCGACAAATACCCTAATTTATTTATTAATCTTTATCTCACAAACAACACAAAAATATATTAATATTTTTTATTGAATAATTTTTTCTTTAAAGTTATCAAATAAAATATAAAATATATTTAAAAATAACTTATTAATGCCAGCGTATTTTTTTATGAATGTCGTTAATTATAAATATATTATTTCGATAAAATTATTATTGCATATAAATATCTGCAGCCAAAGAGTATTATTAATCGGATCATAAAATTGACATAATGTCATCTTTTATTCGCGGAATTGTTCCAGTCAACCAATATGGGAGTTATTTATTGCCTATTTTAACTGGAATTGACCAGTCAAAAACCACGGGAGGTAATGTGGACAATCGTGCGATGCTGTGCGTTGACTCGCGGAAGTACCAAAGAATCGTTCGACACTCGATGGAAGCCTTGCGATATCGCACGACATATCACAATACTTAAAGTAATTGGGAGGAAAACTGGAACACGCAGGAAATGAAAACAATGCTTTCGAGTGGGAGCAAGTATTGTCCTCTTCCATTTCCAAAATCACTCCGCCTTAGAACTTGCGGGAAAGGCTATATGGTATGATTCAATAAGTTATTTATGTTTATACTTTTATCTTGTATTATCTTTAATTTTATCATATTTAACTTGTTAGTGTTTGTCATCACTCACATTGCAAGTTAATTTTTTTTACCATTAGATTATATACTTGTTTAAACTCAACAATTTACAAATTTTAATTTTTAAATATTTTAAAATTATTGGAATTACAAACTTGATCATTTATAAGAACTCAATATAAACTTTAACACTCTTATCAAAAAGTGTTGATCATAAGTAAATTTATTGTTAGTTTTAAAATTATGTCCAATTTTTTATTGGTTTCTTCTTAATTGTAAAAGATATTGCATAACTTTTTTTTATTTACGATTTTCAATCACAACGACAATGCAAACTAAATCTCAAAAGTTCAGTTCAAAAGGTGAGTCCAAGTCCGACCTTAAATACCCAAAACCATTGAATTCGGATGTGAGAGACCATGTTAGAAATTACAATTTATTATTTGATTTTCACCTTCTTGTTATGTAAAAATGATGAACTTTTGTAATTGTAGAAAAAAAAAAGGATGAAAAAACTAAATAGGCGCATGAGAAGGCTAAGATGTGATATGGAAGAAATAAGCGAGGAACAAAAAAAGATCAAAGAGGGGCAAAGACAAGTAAGAGAAAAATTTGAAGCCATTGAATTGGAATGTGAGCATCTTCGAAAGGAGACCAACCTCATAATTCAACAGAGTATGAGTACCCAAATACGCCTTGCTTTGATGTTTCAAATTTTGAAAGCAAGAGAGAATCAAGAGTTCGACAAGGCAGCCCAACTCACTTGTGCTCTCCGGTACTTCTCTTCGCAATTCATTAGTACAATATATTTAAGCTTGATCGCATTTACTTTGCATGTACATTGTCATGAATACTTCGTAACACGATAGCTAACATTACCTCTTCTCGTTTCCTTGTCTATTTTTACAGCGAAGTGATAGCGAGAGAGAACCAACAAAGGAATGCTTCGAAAAATTAAAGGTTGGGTTGAGCTATATTGTTATATACCCCACATTCCTAGGCCAACGTTTTCATCCAAGTTCCGGAAAAATCAAATGTTCAATGCCATGTATGGAAGTCTGAACTTTAATTTGCAATTATCCTTAAATTTAGATCGTTAGTAGTAAGCTTAATTAAATAAAAGTTACTATTGCAAACTGAGTAATTCTAATATATTTTCTTGAACCTAATGCTTTGGTTCATTCACTTCCTTTAAGATTTGAATGTCAATAAAATTGGGATTCAATTCTTAGTACTTGCAAATTTTCTTTCTATAATTTACCTTTAGCCTTGGTTTATTTTATATTAAAAAAAATTATATAATTTCTTTATTAAATGTTACAAATCATATTAACAAACCAACTTTGTTCTTAAATTTTTAAATTTCAAAGGTATGCGTGCATGGTCAAGATTACACGGGTATCAATACCAACCAATTTTCAGAAAATATACGGATATCTATAAAAAGTCTTCATCGTTGAACTTTATATTGAATAAAAATTAAAGGTTTATTTAGATGAATAGTGAGATTAATTTTAATGAAATTAAAAATAATAATAAAAGTTATTGTAACTGTAATTAAAAAAAATAGTTATTGTTGCTGAAAATAAGAAAATTTAATAAAAAATTTATATTAAATAAATCTCATTAAAATTTGTATTTAAATTCAGTTGGTGGTGATTAAAGCTTAATTGCGTTTCACTCGATGTGTAGTTCTATCCAATCGCTCACTAATTCAATATAGTTGAAGAAGAAACTTAAATAAGATACGTGTAGAAAGTTATCTTAAGAATAATAATTTTTTAATTATAGTGCAAATGGATTCTTAGAAACATAATTTTCAAGATATAATATCTATCAAAAAAGAACAAGATTGCACTTCAAGCTCTTTTTTTTTTAATACACTTAAACCAAAATTAGAAAAATGAGAGTGAAAGATAAAAATCTGATTATTTTTTGAGTGAAAAGATGTGTTAAAATGAATCTTAATGAAAGTATTTATAAATCTCAAAAGATGTTTGAAACACCATTCCACGAATAAATATCTTTTGGATAAAGGAACAAGACCTTTAATTGAAAGATCATGTCTAACGTTATGATTTTTGAGTTCTCAAAATAGATAGTTTGACAGCTCAAAACAGGCAATTGATTATACAAATTTGCCATGCAACAGTTGATTGCTCTGAAAAAGCAGTCGATTGTTCATGCCTAACTTTTGCCAAAAAAATCACTCAAGGTCACTGACCAATTTTGTTCATAAGTATTTGGAAGGGAAATCGTTGCTCTTGCTGGCAGTTGATAGTACTGCTTTAGTCAAATTTCACTTCAAAGCTATTTTTAATTTCCAAACATCATGTTTTCAACACATATACATATTACGTGATTTAAGAACCTTTTTGTTTTCATTTAAACACTTAAAGAAAACAATTCCTTTGGTAATACATACAACATTCCCTCACTTATTATCTAAAAATGCAAATGTTTGCAATCTTAAAGAAAAATACAATTTGGTTAAGACCTCTCCACTTTGGACAGTGAATATGCCAATATGCTCTATGGTTGATTGGAAAGCCTCAGCAAAAAATAAAGTAAAATCAGGAACTTAAAACTCTTTGTGAGGTGTTGAATTCTTTTAATCCAATCATGATAATGTTCTCAATAAATTGGATGATTGATCTTACGAAGGCCTGGCCCACACACCTTTTATACAAAATGTCTATTAGTTAATTTCCATCGATCATGGCAAACTCAACATTCTTAATAAAAGCTAGCCTATTCAAAACGTATGTGTCATGGTCAGCTTTGGCTTGCCTTGGTCTTGCCAAGAGTACCCCGACGCAGGCAGCAGATGACACGTAGTCCATGGAATGGTGATCCCAAAGCAAGTGCGGGCAAGCATGGGCCTTGGAGCATATAGTGTGGGCACTTTGGAGCCTATTAATCAGGTCGGATGCTAGTCGATGAAGCCGTATGCAATCAACTTTGAGTGGGTTGGTGGAGCATGGATGTATATTCTAACATCATTGGAGTCAAAAGGAAGATCATGGTGTTTTGAGTTTGCTGGAGTTGAGTTTGGAAGGGCTTGGGGGAAAAGTGTTCCTATTTCAAGCCTTTTTATGATTTTTGGTAGCATAACTCTAAAAGCTCATATACTTTATATAAAAAGGATATTTGGTATCGGCTCTTCACTACCTCTGTAGCTAACCAATTGGCGGGGGGCTTGCTAGTTTAATGTGAGCAATTCCTAGGCTCCACATGTGCCTAAGTAGGTAAGTATCGTCAGATCATGAGTATGAAATGGTGTCTCCTCAAGACATGGTAAACTTAGGGGCAATTTGGATCATATCATGCTTTGCTTTAGGCCATAGGGTTAAGTCATAACATTTGATATGCCCTTTGGTTTCCCTTCCTTAAGTCAAATTATGTGTAACCAAGAATCATCGGGAGTGCTTATGTAGGAGAGGCACCAATAAGCCTAAGAGATGAGTGGACTAGTAAGCAAGTAAGCTACTAGACCCTTATGGTTACTTGGTAACATGCGTAGAAGTGGGTTGTAGCTGAGGCAGCACATAGGAGTATCTAATTAATGCAGGCATGATGTTGAGCGTCCATCATGCATGTGGCAACTAAAGTGTGGTTAAAGGGGTGAGGCCACAAGGTGCAAGCTTCATGAATAATAAGATGAGTCTAGTATTGCTCCAAACTTATTGTAAACTAGCATATGTGCCATGCCTTAGGGTTCTAAGCACTAGAGCTATGAAATACATGTGCGAACATGGTGTTGGGTTCTCATCATGTGAAAAAATGTTCGCCTAATAGGACTCAAGGTTGCATGCGTTTAAGTGAGTTCTTGTAGTTAGTACTTAAGATTTTCATGCTTGAGGGCACTAGATTAGTGCTCGAGGCCACATAGAGATTGTAGGTTAGTGATGTGATGGAAGTTAAGTTCCTCCCTCGACAAGTTTGGGAATGTTGCAAATGACCCTATGGGCCAAGTCAAGTAAGGCTATCACATGGAATACCGTTGAACTATAGTTGTCCAGAAGGAAATGGGCTTACAAAAGGCTTACCTCGACTATATGTAGTTTTGGTGCTGTACAATTGCATGGCTTTAGCATAAGGAACACCCAATCCATAACATGTGATATTAAAACCAACTCTGGGGGTACTAGTAATGCGCCTTGAGGATGATAGACCCTCGTTGGAGTAAAAAAAGATGTCATGGTCCAATAGAGAAGCCATGAATCCCCTATTGGCTGCATATTATAATTGGTCTTGGGATATAAGTGTTTATACTACTTTCAACTTATGAGATGTCTTTTATGAAACAAATTGTGAGATCCAGTGGGGTCAAATTGGATAATACTTCACAAGTTGGTACAGACCATGGCATTTGGTATCAAAACGGAGCTAGTGTCATCCTTTGCACAAGCATGAAATTTTAAGTAAATTCATAAATGAGAAAAATCAAGTTTGTGCTAGCTCGTAAAGAGCTATCAAGGTAAAAATGCAGTACTGTGGCTATAAGGACTTGAGAATGAGTCATTGATGCAAGCTATGGGAAAATTGGCCTAGGTGCAAAGCCTTTGAGTAAGCTTTTAGTTTCCAAACAGAAGGGCACAAAAGTTTAGCCTTAACTAGTAGACAATGTTAGCTTGTACGGGCATTCAACGCTTTTTAGATTGTGGTTGGGTACGAGTTATAATTGTAAAATGGTGCACACCATATAATTGCATTAAGTTAGCCCACGAGGGCCAAAACGAGTCTTGTTCTTAAAAACATGAGTTGTGCTTATTAAGAGGATGTTACTAACATGTGCCTTTATTATATGATGTAGGTACCCTAGACGAGTATCTGGGTTTCAAGCAAGGAGCAATTCTACGGAGGTAAATGAGTTTGAGATGGTAAAAAAACTAAGCAAATGGGTAGATGGAGAAAGCCATCTAAGTGTATATTGGTCAGTGGACCATTTAAGCTTATGTTGGCCGTTGGACCATTTGAACTTATGTTAGTCGTTGGACTATATTTGGCTTGGCCAAGAAAAGGCCATATAAGTTGAGTAAGTCAATGGTTATGGCATTACAAGTCAAATATGGTCAATGAATTAGAAAAGTTGAGCAAGGCAGAGAGATGTTGGTTGAAATTAAGCTTAAATGTGGAAATTTTAAGTAAAAGTTGGCCATTATAAAGGCCTTAAGTCCTATGGGTTGGTGAACCTTGGGTTTGAGTAGGTCAGAGGACCTTGTACTTATAGTGGATCAACAAATCTTTAAGCATCGAATGGGCTTATGTAATGCCTTTATTTGAATTTTTACAAAGTGAAATGCATAAAGATTAAAAGCAGATGCGAGCTTGAGTAAGTGAAACTATCGTTGAGACATGGTTGTATGTAGAGTCGATCTTGAGTAAAAGTGATTGCATGTCAAACTAAGCCAAAGCAATGGAGTCTATGAGGTATTTGAGCAAGGATTAAGTTCGAGATAAATGAGATTATGCTGCTATGAGTAGCAATTAGCTAAAAGGTCACCCCTAGAGAGGAAACCTTGGAGTGGTTGAAATGGCCTAAGTTGAGAGATGACCAAAGTGTTTGAATGCTTCTATGTTAGAGGCAACTAAGGGTGATGCAACATGAATGCGGTTGACTTAAACACCATGTCTAGAGGGTGCATCAAATAATTGGTGCCACAGGCGTACGATTACTATGATGGGCAATATTCAGCAAGGTGCAACATTATACGATAAAGCAAGAAAAGGTCATTCATTTTGCTAAGGATCATGTTCAACAAAGATACCTCGAGGTTGTAACTTTGATACCTTTAGTGAACTAGTGCAATGGCATAAAGTGAAGCCGCAGTTTAAATTTAGAGCTCCAAGGGAAAAATAGCACAAAAAGTGTAGAGAAGTGAAAGGAGCTTGGATGAGACCCTCTTGACAACAATAATGGAATGAACTATAGGCAATGCTTCATTTGACGAGATCACGGCGAATCCTTGAAGAGGGTACATAAGAGAGACATATAAAAAAATGTCAAATCTATGCAACATGAGAACTTGGGTGTGGTGTTAACGTCGATAAAGGCATCGACATAGTAAATAAAAAAGGATGTCATAGTCCGGCCTTGGTGTACTTTGGTCTTGCCATGACTACCTTGATGTGGGTAACAGACGAAACTTAGTCTATAGGATGATGATCCTAGAGCAAGTGTGTGAGCAAGTATAGACTTTGAAATAGGCCATTATATAGGCATCTTGGAGCTTATTAGCCAGGTTGATGCTAGTGGGTGAAGTTGTGTGCAGGCACCTTCAAGTGGGTTAATAGAGCATGGATCTACATTCTAGCATCATTATAATCAAGATAAAGATCATGGTGCCTTAAGTTTGTTGGAGTCGAGCTTAGAAGGGCTTGGGAAGAAAAATGTCCTCATTTCAAACCATTTCAAACATTTTTATGGTTCTTGGTTGTATAGCCTTAAAAGCTCTTACACTCTATATAGGGGGACATTTAGTGTCAACTTTCTACCACCTTCTTAGCTAGCAAGTTGACAAGGGCCTGTTAGTCTAAAGTGAGATATTCTTAGGCACATAGGGTGTTTAAGTGGACAAGTATCGTCAAGTCACGAATGTGGCACTATATATCCTCGAGATATGGTAAACTAAGGGATGGTTGGGGCCGATGAGCCTTATATCACGCCTTCACATTAGGCCATGAGATTAAGTCATAGTGTCATAATGTCTAGATCCGAAGATCTATCGCTAGACATTGACTTTTAAAAGTAGCCACCAATTTTTTTTATATCTAGGTGCGATTGGCCACCTAAAGAATCTGTCCTTTCAGGAAACACCTAAGTTTAAAGGTCCCTAAAAGAATAGGTTCAGGTCTACTAACCAGAACAGGGTTCGAGAGTTCAGTTACGTGTGAGGAAGGTTATAGCACCTTCACAACGCCCATCAAAAGATGGTACCAGCTTAAATTTGTATCTCCAATGAGCCTTAAAATTTTACCAAGTAATTAATTATTGAAAATTATTCTCAATTGACTCTAATACTTTCAGCAAAAATTGAGAAAATTTTCTCACCTCAGGAGTATGCAAGAAAACTACTGTTTCACTTGCAGAGGCTCCATCGTCAGATTATTTAACATAAACAAAAAAAATAAAAAAAAAAGAAAAGAATGATTGTTCTTGTGCAGGAAAAATTGATATTTTCAACTTTTTCTCAAAAAAAAACTTTTTTTGAAAATTTATTTTTAAGAAAAATTGATACTTTCAACTTTCAACTTTTTTTCAAAAATATTTTTTGAAAACTTTGATTTTTGAGGAAAATTGATATTTTCAACTTTTTTGAAAAAAATATTTTTTGGAAAAATTTATTTTTAAGGAAAATGGATACTTTCAACTTTTCCCCAAAAATATTTTTTTTTGGATTCTTTGATTTTCGAGGAAAATTGATACTTTCAACTTTTTCTCAAAAACTTTTTTTGAAAATTTATTTTTAAGGAAAATTGATACTTTTTCCCCAAAAATATTTTTTTTAGGTTTTATTTAAAGAAAATAAAATAATAAAACAAAATAAAAGTGAAAATAAAAAAAAGTAAAACAAAAATAAAAATTAAATAAAGATAAAAAAAATTAAATAATCCTAATTTAATAAATAAAAAAACAAATAAATAAATAAATATAAAAAAAAACCTGGAACGGCTCGAAGTACGGCTCGGCTCAAGGAAGAGAAACGACTCGAAGAAACGGTTCGAGACGTCGATTCAGCTCGGCTAACGGCTCGGGGAGGCAGAACACGCGCGGGTCAAAAAACGGGTCGACGCTCGGATCGAGTCGGATCTTGGCAAAATACGCGGATCCTCTGGGTTATTTAACGCAAAAATGACGTCGTTTTAGGAAGTATATAAGGCTGTTTCCTTTGTTTTTTCGATAGAAACCTTCTCCGTCTCTCTCTCTTCCTTCTTTTTCTCTCCCTTCTCTCTAAAACGATCGAAAAACTCATGTTGAATATTCACCGGATTCTAGAATTTTTCATTGAAATATGAGTTTTTTACCGAAAGTTTGTCGAAAAGTTGGTCAATTTCTGGGAATCTTCACCCAAAATTGGGCAGCTAGCCAAAAACTTCAAATTTGGCCGAAATTATGGTCAAAAAATTCAACGTCCGTCGGAAAAGTCACCGAAATCTGGAAATTTTCTAGAAATTTTCAGAAAAAAATTTCGTCAAAAATCTCCAAAAAATTTTTCCGATTCCTACAACTGTTCTAACACTTCTAAACATTTTCTTAGCCTTCAAAAATCTTTCATATGCCCTTTTCTCTCAACCAGTAGCTTCTTTCCTCACTGTTTTTTTCTGTTCTATTTCTGAGGATCCCTTTTATATGGATTGATCAGAAGAGTTTCTGATCAATCTCAATTTCTTTTTGATCGGGATTCAATCATTGAATCCAACATAGACTCTTCTGATTAAATCTCAATCCAATTTTCAGCCAGATAAATAAAAAAAATTAAATGAAAATAAATCAGATAAATTAAAAAAATTAACAGATAAATTAAAATTAAATAACAGATAATACATAATTTGATATACATAAATATTAATAGGAAAAAAAGAAGAAAAAAAAATAATAAAGATATATACATATTAATAAATACATAAATACCTAAGATAAAAAAAATAAAAGAAAAAAAATATAAAAAAATAATAATAAAAAAATAAAAATAAAATAGAAATAAAATAAAAATGTAACATACAAAAAAAATAAAAATAAAAAAATAAAAATAAAAATAAAATGAAGAAAAAAAAAAGAACATAGACTTACTTATTTGGATCAGGCCCAATTGATCCGGGCTTGGACTAAATTGGGTGTCTACAGCTATCCCTCTTTGCACATTTTCTGTGAAACAGAAATTGCGTAAAGACGTAAACACCCAATCAAGACTCAACTCGACCTTTTTACTTTTTTTTTGTTTGTTTTTTTTTTTGTTTTTGATCAAAGCTCCTCCAGGCAGAGGTTCAATGACTTTGAAAAACATAAATGACTCCTCTAATCAGAGGTTCAATAACTTTGGAAAAATAAATTGCTCCTCTAGACAGAGACACCACGACTTTGGAAAGTAAATTGCTCCTCTAAATAGAGGCACCACGACTTTTGAAAGTAAATTGCTCTTTGACAATCATGTCCAAAGGAGTTGAAAATTGTGTTTGAAGGAATTTCAGGAGATTATGCCCAAAGGTCTTATAAATCAACCCTGATACCAAAAGACATCCTATTTCAAGGATTAGGAACTTACCTGACAAGTTTCTTCTTAAATTTGAAAATATCTTTACATCTATTTTCTCTATGTGGGATGTTGGAACACCCCTGCTTCTTGAATTTATACACTATACTTTCCTAAAAGTAGTATATGCTATGCGATGCATATGAATTTCAATGCATGCTATGCAAATGTTGGCCAATTAATTCCTATTCAATGTATGGTACTCAAGTTTCTCAAGCTCTTTTCTTGGACGTCAAGCCCTTTGATTCTTCAAAGATCCAATTACACTACTTTTCTATGATCGAGCCAATATTGCTCTTAATTGTCTCTTCCACTCACATTCTTCCTGTAAGAAATCTCTTCCCAGATTCAGGAACTAAACATCTCGATTCTGCCTTTATCACTCTTGACTTATTCAATGTAATGTAAAAATCTTTCATGTTATTATTCATTCATCAATCATTATTTCAAATTCAAAAAGTAAGAATGCATTTGCACATTTCTTCCATGGTGGGGTATTAAGAAGAAAGAAATATGAATGGTTGAGAAACAGTCATAAAAAAAAGACACAAAGAATGAAATAGAATGTCTCTTATTAGCAAAATATTGGCAAACTTTGGCCAAGAAAGAATTACAAGGATAAATGTGGGGACAAAGTCTAAAAATGAACAATCAGATGATCATGATAACATATCTCCAAGTTTTTTCTAAAAACTTAACCCTCTAATGTATTTAACAACTTGAAACTCTTCCGAATTTGCTAGCCTTCATGTCAGCGAACTTTTAAATTCGATGCTGTATTCTCTTTATCTAAGCTGCCTTTTCAGGTTTTCAACTTAGACAAACCCCCTATGACTCAAACCGTCCTTTTAAGGTTTTTGCCTTGAGTCCTTATTTTTTCATTCACTTTTTTCTTTTTCTTTTTTTTTATTTTTTTATTTTTTTTCAAGTATAGTATTTCTTCACAGCATCAAAATTTATAGGATGGAATAAATCATTTCCATCCATCTCAGTTAGTATCAGCGCTCCACCCAAAAAAGCTCGTTTCACCACATACGACCTTTTTCAATTCGAAGTCCATTTTCCTCTACTATCATGTTGGATTGGGAGAATTCTTTTCAAGACCAACTCTCCTTCTCGAAAGCAACGGGGCTGAATCTTCTTATCATGAGCCCTCATCATTCTTTTTTGATATAGCTGACCATGGCATAGTGCAGTCAATCTCTTTTTTTCTATGAAATTTAACTGCTCATAACGTTCTTGAATCCATTCAGCTTCTTCCAACTCAACTTCTTTTAGAACCTTCAAGGAGGGGATTTTTACTTCCACTGGTAGTACAGCTCCATCTCATAAACCAAAGAAAATGGAGTTACCCCAATAGAGGTACGGACTGACGTTCGATATGCATGCAATGCAAATGGTAACTTTTCATGCCAATCTTTGTAAGTCTCGATCATCTTCTCTAAAATCTTTTTTATGTTCTTATTGGCTGCCTCAACTGCCCCATTCATTTTCAGATGGTATGATGTTGAGTTATGATGTTTGATCTTGTATTGAGCACATATTTCTTGTATCATCTTACTATTTAGATTCTTGACATTGTCTGAAATAATTCTTTTCGAAAGTCCATACCTACAGATAATCTCTCTCTTTATGAACTTGCAAACTACAGAGCGTGTCACACTTGCATATGATGCTGCCTCTATCCATTTTGTGAAGTAATCTATCATCACAAAAATGAATCTGTGCCCGTTAGAAGTTTTTAGGGTGATTGGACCAATGACATCCATGCCTCATATTAAAAATTGCCATGGTGGTGCCATAACATGTAAAGCAGATGGTGGAGCATAGATCTTATCAACATATATCTAACATTTATGGCATTTACGAGCATAATCAATGCAATCATTCTCCATCGTCAACCAGTAATATCCTGCTCTCATGATCTGTCTCGTCATTATATGTTCACTAGTGTGTGCCCCACATATTCTATCATGCACCTCTTCAATGATTTTCTTCACTTTAGCTTTATTTACGCACTTCAATAATACTTGATCTTTGCTTCTTTTGTACAGGACATCCCCATCTAGAAAAAAGCTCATAGCCAATCTTCGGATGATCCTTTTATCATTTTCTATTACTTACACTGGGTACTGCTAATCTTTAATATACTGTAAGATGTCATAATACTAGGGCTTTCCATCTTCTCCTTCCTCTACATTAGAGCAATAAGCTGGTATATCATTAACATCTAACTTGTTGGGTTGAATGTCAATATTGTCATTAATTTGAATCATTGCAGTTAGAGTAGCCAATGCATCAGCAATCAAATTCTCTTCTCGAGGTAAGTGGTTAAACTGGATATCTTCGAATTGTTTCGTCAACTCTAGAATATATTTATGATATGAAACGAGTTTTGAATCTCTCGTCTCCCATTCTCTTTTCAACTGATATATAACTAGAACTGAGTCTCCAAACACTTTTAATACTTTCACTCTTCTATCTATATCAGCTTGTAAGCCCATGACACATGCCTCATATTCAGCGATATTATTTATGCAATTAAAATTTAATCTCGCTGTTACAGGGCAGTATTGTTCTTCTGGAGAGATCAGAATTACCCCAATTTCATGTCCCAAGGCATTAGCAGCTCTATCAAAGTACATTTTCCAACATTTTTCTCCATGCTCCCCTTCCTCCAATTGAGAAATAGTCATTAAGTCTTCATCAGGAAATTTCAGCTTCATTGGCTCATACTCCTCAGTAGCACGATTTGTAAGAAATTTTGCTATAGCGCTCCCTTTTATTATTTTTTGGCTCACGTATATAATATCATATTCTGAGAGCATTACTTATCATCTAGCAATTCTCTCAGATGAAGAAGGCTTTTTGAAGATATACTTAATTGGATCCAGTTTTGCTATGAGTCACATAGTATGATAGAGCATATACTGTCTAAGTCTTTTGGTAGTCCACGCTAATGCACAACACATTTTCTCTAATGAAGAATACTTGGATTCATATTCCGTGAACTTTTTACTCAGATAGTAAATAGCTCTCTCCTTTCGACTAGCCTCATCTTGCTGTCCCAACACACATCCCATTGAATTTTCACATACAGTTAAGTATAGGATTAAAGGTTTCCCTGGAACAGGTGGCACCAATACTTGAGGGTTCGATAAATATTGCTTAATTTTATCAAACGCCTATTGACATTCTTCATTCCATTTCCTAGGATTATCTTTACGGAAAAGCTTAAATATGGGATCACATTTGTAAGTAAGCTGAGAGATAAATCAAAAAAATGTAGTTTAATCTCCCTAGAAAACCTTGAACTTCTTTTGGTGTGTTGGGAGGTGACAGATTTTGAATGGCCCGTATCTTATCGGGATCGACTTCAATTCCTCTTTCACTAACCACAAAGCCTAGTAGCTTCCCTGATTTTACCCCAAAGGTGCACTTGGCTAGGTTTAATTTGAGCTGAAATTTTTTCAACCTCTCAAATAACTTTCTGAGGCTGTTGACATGATCTTCATCCTCACACGACTTTGTAATCATATCGTCTACATACACCTCAATCTCTTTGTGCATCATGTCATGGAAGAGTGTTACCATAGCCCTTTGATATGTTACCCCAGCATTCTTTAACCCAAAAGACATGACTTTGTAGCAAAAGGTTCCCCACATGGTCACAAAAATAGTCTTTTTCATATCATCTGCAGCCATTTTTATCTGATTATACCTTGAGAAACCATCCATAAAGAAAAAATTGAATGCTTAGCCGTGTTATTTAC
This sequence comes from Durio zibethinus, assembly GCF_002303985.1. Next base: position 14,222,040 of record NW_019167993.1, read on the forward strand.
CAGTGTGTCGATATGAGACAAAGGAAAGTTATCTTTTGGGCTAGCCTTATTCAAGTCCCGATAGTCTACAAACATTCGTACTTTTTCATTTTTTTTAGGAACTGAGACTATATTGGCTACCCATTCTGGATACTTAGCCACTTGTAGAAAACCTGCATCAAATTGTTTCTTCACCTCTTTTTTAATCTTTAATAGCATTTCAGGCTTCATCCGTCTCAGTTTTTACTGAACTGGCTTACATTCTGGCTTTAGGGGCAATCTGTGCTCTACTATCTCTGTGCTCAGTCCTGACATATCCTAGTAAGACCAAGCAAATACATCTATAAATTCTCAAAGTAAGTCTGCCAATCATTGCCTATCTCTTGATGAAAGTGAAGTGCCCATTCTGACCTCTTTCTTATTCTCTTCATTTCCCAGATTCACTAAGTCTACTACCTCATGATAAAGCTCAATTGGCTTACTTTCTTGTTCAATCAACCTCATTAGGTCCGGAGGCATAATATATTCTCTAGAATTCTCTTCATTGTCAAGTTCATCAGTGTTAATTAAATTCTCAAAGCTAACCTCTTGATTGTTATCATGATTATCTTCATGTTCATTTAAAGACTTGAAATTGAATGAAATGGGATATGTTAGCAAGATGTGCTTGGAAAGATGGAAATAATGAAGACACAAGAAGAAATGAATGAAAATGCATCCTTCTTTTTTTTTATTAAAAATAATAAAAGATGAATGGCCCAAACAAAAAAAGATCACCCCAATGCCTTGGGCAATAGCTATTGAGATGTTACAATTACATTGTATCAAAATCAAAAGTCACAGGCATCTCGATAGCACTCCAATTATTCAGCTTATAATCTGACGGACAAAAGCGAACCCACTCCTCTTGATTAAGCCCTATTTCATCTTCACTTATAGCATTCACATTATGAGTCAGCAAAGGATTTCCACTAACATTCGGTGTAGTCACCCCTCCGGTGTCAAAGCAAATCATCCCATCCTTGATCAACCGTTGCACTTTTTGTTTTAGGATGGTGTAATTTTCGGTGGAGTGACCAGTAATTCTATAATAATAGTCACAGTGGGTTGTGGGATCATACCACTTAGGGTAAGGTGGCTTGAGGGGTTCCAATTTACTTGGAGCAATCAAATGACTGTTGTAAAGCTCCTTATATAATTTTATATAAGTCATTGGAATTGGGTCAAAAACAAGTTTCTCACGAGTAGTTCGTTGCTCCCGTGAACCATCAATGGGGTTAGTTGGGTGATTTTGGGGTCTTGAGGTAGGCTGATTGTTAGGACTATACATGGTATTTTGAGGCCTATGAGGGGTTTGATATGTTTGGGGGTATGGTGATTGTGCAAATGGTTGGTATGGATGAAGGGAAGTGTTATTTACAGTAAGGTAATATGGTAGATATTCTGGTGGTGAGTATGGTGGATAGCCTCCAAATTACTGTCTATCAAAGCTCACAGCCTGAGCTTTAGTTTTTTTCTTCTTCGGGACTCTCTTGTTAGATGTTTCATTTCCTTCTAGCTTACCATTCTTAATGGCACTCTCAATAATTTCTTTCAAAATTACCATATCAGCAAAGTTTTTATTGCATTCCCTATCATCTTTTCATAATAGGAAGGTTTTAAAGTGCTAACAAATAACACTAGTCTTTTTCTCGATCAGAAGAAGTTGTACTTGAGAAGCAAAATCCCTCCACCTCTGGGCATACTCTTTAAAAGACTCGTTTGCCTTTTTCTCCAGATTCTGTAAAGATAAACGATCAAGGGCCAAATCGATAATATGTCGATATTGACCGATGAAGTCATGTACCATATCACTCCAAGAGTGAATACGAGTTCTGTCCAGCTGAACATACCATCTGACCGTAGAGCTAGTAAGACTATCCTGAAAGACATGCATTAATAGTTTTTCATCATGAGCATAAGCTACCATATTACATTGTGATGTGAGTTTTGGGGCACTTTGTACCGTCATATTTTTCAAATTTTGGTACTTTGAACTTATGAGGAATAACCATATCAGGGACTAGGCAAAGCTAGCAGCATCAACTGACCTATAAAAAGTGAATCCTTCCACAACCTGTAGCCTTTGCTCTAGCATACTAATCTTGAAGCTTTCCTGAATTTCCACTTTTATCTTTTTTTTTCTCTTTCTCTTTTAAATCATCTAGATAAGGAATTAGTTTTACTACCTTTTCAGTAAAGACTGGATTTACATAACTATTATAATGCCCTGGGTTGAAAGCTGATGGTATTTCAGGATATGTTGGATATGTGAAGTGTTACGGTGGAACCTCTTGAGTAGACTGGGGTTGAGGTGGGCCAAAACCTGGAAGATATAAAGGGTCAGCCACTTCTTGTAGTGGGGGACCTTGTTGGGTTACGTTTTCTTCAACTCTTTTTTCTTTATTCATGCTATTTAAGAGCATCCAGAATCTTGCTCAACTCACTTTCAATCTTTTCCTGTGCTTTTTCTATCTTTTCAAATCTATGAAAATTTTTTTGCTCCATTTGCCTTGCTCTGGATCTTGTGTTGTATCGATGGGCAGGGTTCACACTAGATGAAGCTATCCTTGAACCTTGAGTACCACATCTTAGAATTAGTAAATTTGCATGACTATCACATGGTTACTTTGTTAAATGTAATGAATGAGAATGCAATGAATGAAAAATGCATGTATGCAAATAACATTTACCTTAAAAACGGTATTCAACTAAAAAATTTCATTTATTCCAAAAAGACTTTTATCTACATTGAGTTTATCATCCTAGAATTATAGCCATAAAATTGTTTGATCTGTTCACATTGGGCCTTGGCTTCTTCGATGAAGTTCAACAGACGCTGTCCATGTTCTCCTACTAGGGTCACCATTTGTCTCAATACTTCTACCTCTTCCACCATCTCTCTTGCCTTACATACCCTTTTATGGATTTGGGTTGTTAAGTGCTCAATGTATTTCTGCCTTCCTAAGTTTTCTCTTTTACCACACCAGACTTGGTATGATAATTCTCTATGTTCTCTAACCAATGCAGTGATGTGGTCTCCTTGTTCATCCAACTTTTGACTTAGCTTGCTCAAATATCTGTTTAGCATGTTAATTTCTACTTGTGCTTTAGTAATTTTTTCTTTCAATTCAGCATACTCTTGCTTCAATCTTGTATTTTCCTCAGTCAGCTCGACAATGGTTATCTCTTTGGCTCTTTCTCTCATACATAACCTTTTATGCTCTTAGTGTAGCTTTGTTAGATCTTCAATAGCTGTATCACGTTCTCTAGCAATCTTGTGAACTTTAACTTCAAAACTTTCGGCTCTATCTTTCCATTGAGCTTTTTCTTCTTGAAGCTTCTGGATTTCTTACTTTAACTTGCCCTTTTTAGACTCAAATTCTTTTGTTGCCAGCTCTAATTCTGATGGTGTCTTTTCAAATTTTTCTTCTGTTGGTGGTTGAGAGATTTCATAAGTGAATACCATTTCTTGTCTTCTTTTTGTTCTCCAAACCAAGTACCCTAGGGTGACTTTATTAGTAAATGGTTTAGGATTCACTTTTCAAGGATTTTTCCATGCTTTAATCATCTCTTCATCCTTTGAAATGCTTTAGGCTCACTGTAAGAGAAATCTAATTGATAAAGCCCATGAGTCATAGGAATGAACTGTTCTCCTCCAAATTACCTTCTCACTAGAAGTGGTGCATAATTTGTCATTCCCCATAAACCCAGAAGTGGGACCACTGTACTATCCCTACATTGATACAACATAGGCTCACGATTTATCCATTGGGCCAACCATCTCACCCTGGCATTTTTCAACTTTTGTAGGAAAGTTATCCATTCTTGTTTAGACTTCCGCTTTGACCACCCACTTTCGTAGAATTCCTTGATCAAAACACGATTACGGATATAAAGCTTCGAGAAAACACCATTTTCCTGTTCAAAATGGCTTTTCATCCACAAGTACAATAACTGTATGCAACCTATGAAGCGTCCTTCATTTTGACGACAATAACTCAAAGATCTAATAGTTTTTCTGCTAATGTTATCGTTGAAGGATTACAACCATTGATCACACTCTCAAAGAAGTTAACCACCGCTATCTCAATATATCTCAAAACCTTTGGAAAGATCACTAGTCCGTATATGGTCAAGGAAAATATATCTAACCCTCGTTTTTCATTGGCATGTTGCATCAAAAACTTATGAAAGAACTTTCAAGGTAGGCAAACCTGTTCTTGTTTCTTCTTTGTATGAGAATTCATAATTTCCTTGTCTATCCCCATGAGTTGAGCCAGACTTTTACGAAATCTTGACTTATATTTTTTGACATATATCTTGTCAGGAGTCTTGAGATACAAACCCAACAAGATCGAATATTCTTTGATGGTGAGAGTCATATCAGCTTCATTAAAGATGAAACACTTGTATGCAGGATCTCAGAATTGTGTTGCAGCTCTGATTAGTTGATCATTAACAACTACTACTAGAAGGTGTGCTATATACCCATGTTTCTGACAAAACTGCTCGTCTTGACGAATTCATCTTCTTCTACCAAATCCTCTAAATTGTTCTGTTTGAGGAGGATAGATGTTTCTTGAGATAGAGTAGAATCATACCCAATTGGCAAGTAATCTCCTATCTTAAGTTGAATCTTTTCTGACTGGGCCCTTACTTCATTGGGTGTCCCACAAAGTGCTAATACGGATGAAGAACAAACTAGTCATTCAGTGGAGTCCATGACAAAATTTGTTGAAGACCGTTTTTCAAGCAAATGTTCTTTATGCAACTTTATGATATACGTATGAACCAATGCAAAAGAATAAGAAAATGGTTAGTATACCTAGAAAAAGAAATAATAACTAAGTAAATTTAAACATCACACAGAGTAAAAGGGATGAATCCTATGCTTTTGGTCAATTCTAAAAGGGAAAAGTGATGGCTCTATCTATAGGTTAGGTGCTCTTAAGGTTCACTATATACGATTTTAAGGTCAAAGTCTAAAGGTCCTCAAATTGTTCCTTACATTCTTGTCCATCACAGACTAGTAAGCCACCCTAATCCTCACCCATTACAGGCTACAAGCGAAAAAAGTTCAATTTGAGTGGGAGTATTTCGCTAGCCACTGCGGAGGTATTAGACCTCACGAAAGTAATAGGTACTTTACTCCCTCCTAGAGGGACGGAGCTCGGGTGTAGAGCTCATGTTATGCACATGCATATGAATGACATAATTAACAAGGTAAATAAACATGAATGAATAATAACACATATATACAAACAGGTTCAATTGTGTTAGGCTTTTGGATAACACAAATTATTTGCTGGCCTGACTCTCAAAGTCCCCAACGAAATCGCCAAGCTGTCATAACGTCTAGATCCGGGGATCTATCGCTAGACATTGACTTTTAGGAGTCGCCACCAATTTTTTTTATATCTAGGTGTGATTGGCCACCTAAAGAATCTGTCCTTTCAAGGAACACCTAAGTTTAAGGGTCCCTAAAAGAATAGGTTCAGGTCTACTAACCAGAACAGGGTTCGGGAGTTCGGTTATGTATGAGGAAGGTTATAGCACCCTCACAACGCCCATCAAAAGATGGTACCAGCTTAAATTTGTGTTATCCAAAGAGCTTTAAAATTTTATCAAGTAATTAATTATTGAAAATTATTCTCAATTGACTCTAATACTTTTAGCAGAAAATTGAGAAAATTCCTTCACCTTAGGAGTATGCAAGAAAACTACTATTTCATTTGCAAAGGCTCCATCGTCGGATTATTTAACATAAACAAAAAAAATAAAAAAAAAAGAAGAAAAGAATGATTGTTCTTGTGCAAGAAAAATTGATACTTTCAACTTTTTCCCAAAAATATTCTTTTGAAACTTTAATTTCGAGGAAAATTGATACTTTCAACTTTTCCTCAAAAAAAAAACATTTTTCAAAATTTATTTTTAAGAAAAATTGATACTTTCAACTTTTTTCCAAAAATATTTTTTGAAAAAATTTATTTTTAAGGAAAATTGATACTTTCAACTTTTTCCCAAAAATATTTTTTGAAAACTTTGATTTTCAAGGAAAATTGATACTTTTAACTTTTCCTCAAAAACCTTTTGTGAAAATTTATTTTTAAGGAAAATTGATACTTTCAACTTTTTCTCAAAAACTTTTTTTAAAAATTTATTTTTAAGGAAAATTGATACTTTTTCCCCAAAAATTTTTTTTTTTAGGTTTTATTTAAAGAAAATAAAATAATAAAACAAAATAAAAGTGAAAATAAAAAAAATAAAACAAAAATAAAAATAAAATAAAGATAAAAGAATATTAAATAATCCTAATTTAATAAATAAAAAAAACAAATAAATAAATAAATATAAAAAAAACAAAAAAAAAATTGGAGCAGCTCGGAGTACGGCTCGGCTCGGCTCAAGGAAGAGAAACGGCTCGGAGAAGCGGCTCGGGACGTCGGCTCGGCTCGGCTAACGGCTTGGGGAGGCAGAACACGCACGGGTCGAAAAACGGGTCAACGTTCGGGTCGGGTCGGATCTTGGTAAAATGCACTGATCCTCTGGGTTATTTAACGTAAAAACGACGTTGTTTTATGAAGGTATATAAGGCTGTTTTCCTTTATTTTTTCGACAAAAACCTTCTCCCCTCTCTCTTTCTTCCTTCTTTTTCTCTCTTTTCTCTCTAAAACGGTCGAAGAACTCCGGTTGAATATTCACCGGATTCTGAAATTTTTCGTCGGAATCTAGGTTTTTCACCGAAAGTTCGTCGAAAAGTTGATCGATTTTTTAGAATCTTCATCGAAAACTGGGGAGCTGGCCGAAAACTTCAAACTTGGCCGAAATTATCGTCGAAAAATTCAACGTCTGTCAAAAAAGTCACCGGAATCTGAAAATTTTCCAGAAATTTCCAGAAAAAAATTTCACCAAAAATCTTCAAAATTTTTTTTCGATTCCTACAGCTGTTCTAACACTTATAAACATTTTCTTAGCCTTCAAATATCTTCTATATGCCTTTTTCTCTTAACCAGTAGCTTCTTTCCTCATTGTTTTTTTTTGTTCTGTTCCTGAGGATCCCTTTTATAGGGATTGATCAGAAGAGTTTTTGATCAATCCTAATTCCTCTTTGGATCGAGATTCAATCATTGAATCCAACATGGACTCTTCTGATTGAATCCTAATCTAATTTCCAGCCAGATAAATAAAAATAAATAAAAAAATCAAATAAAAATAAATCAGATAAATCAAGAAAATTAACAGATAAATTAAAATTAAATAACAGATAATACATAATCTGATATACATAAATATTAAAAGGAAAAAAAAGAAAAATAAATAATAATAAAGATATATACATATTAATAAATACATAAATACCTAAGATAAAAAAAATAAAAGAAAAAATATATATATAAAAAAACAATAATAATAAAAATTAAAATAAAATAGAAATAAAATAAAAATGTAACATACAAAAAAAATAAATAAAATAAATAAAATGAAGAAAAAAAAAAGAACATAGACCTACTTATTTGGACCAAGCCCAATTGATCCGGACCTAGACCAAATTGGGTGTCTACACATAGCATTCACTATGCTCTTCAGTTTCCCCTCTTTAAGTCGAATCAGAAGTAACCAAAGATCATACAAGGGTGCTTGCGTAGGAGGGGGTACCAACGAGCTTGAGGGATGAGTGGACTAGTAGACAAGTAGGTTGCTAGATTCTTGTGGTTACTCGAGAGCTTGCAAGGAGTAGACCTGGTAATTTATGTATTCTTATCATGTAAAATACTAAAATTAATGTATTCATGCCATATTTTACATGAAAATTATATGTCATAATTCGTGTTAACATAAAAATATGAAATGTGTTTTTTTGGTTTGTTAAACCATATATAGTTATTGCTAAAATTTTAAATCATATCATCTTTGTGTTTATTTTTATCGTATTCATGTCATGTCAATGTGTTGTGTTTTAAATTATCAAGTTTATATGAAAGTGAGCTACAACTGAGGTAGCACACTTAAGTATCCGATTAAATGCGAGCATGATGTTAGGTGTCCATCAGACGCATGGGTAGCCTAAAGTGAGGCTAAGGGGGTGAGACCTTAAGGTACAAGCTTCATGGATAATGAGATGAGCCTAGTATGGCTCTGAGTTAGCTGTAAACCAGCATTTGTGCCATGCCTTAGGGTTCTAGGCACTAAAGCTATAAAACACACATACGGGCTTGGTGTTAGGTTTTCACCATGTTAAAAGGTGTTTGCCTAGTGAGACTCAGGGCTGCATGCCCATATGCGAGTTCTTGTAAGGTCAGTGTTCATGACATTGGTGCATACGGGCACTAGATTAGTGCTCGAGGCCATTTAAAGATTTATGGGCAGATATGATGGGACTTGGGTTCCTACCTCTATGAGTTTGGAATGTTACGAGTGACCTTCCAGGGCTAAGGTTATCATGTGGCATACTATCGAACCATAATGGTTATCCATAAGAAAATAGACTTGTGAAAAGGTTGACCTCGACTATAAATAGTCTTGATGCCACATGATCGCATGATTTCAACTTAAGGAACACGTAATCCGTGACACTATATATGTCATCTAGCTTATATGTCTCTAGCTTTTGGAAACAAATAAGGATCTTTTCTTTTTAGGCCAAAGGTTAGTAATCTCTAACCTTTGTTTGGTTTTTTAATTGGTTGAGGTTATATTGCCCCTTTAAGCCAATTCTTGAAAATCTTATTGATAAAGTCCATAAGAATGGTTTAGTAACATCTACTTCACTTTTGGGGATGTCAAAATTTCTACCATAGTACTTAGCCATAACTTTTATATGTTTTTTGAAAGTCTGAACAAGAAATTTGTTTAACATCGATAAAATTTTTTCGACATAATTTTTTTATTGATAATTACTAATGGATTTTTAATGGAACAAAATAAAAAATTAACTTAAGAATTACTGATTAATTACTAATGAAATTTATTAATGAAATATTTTCTATAATATAAAAGGTTGGAGTAAGTTTTGTTGACAAAATTATCTGTTGGTAATCTATTTATTAATAGTTCACCAACGAAAAATCCCATTAGTAATAAATTTTTAGTAAAAAAATTAAATTTTAGAGAAAAAAATTAGAATTAAATTAAAAATAATTTAATATTTTAAAAAAAAAAGATTAACGACAAAAATTTCGAGTAATCCGTGACCACTGTCTTTAAATCTAAAATCCCTTCCTCCTCATTTTCACTCTCACACATTCTCTCTCCCTGACCCTAAACCAGATCCCGACCCCGACCCAGACTTTTGTCGCTCTCGCTCCTATTTGTCGTCTCCGTCTATCTATTCTTAGTGCTTTCTGACGATCGGATAGTGTCTTTCCGCCCCCCTCTTTCACTCCATCACAATCTCTCTCTTTCCAACGTTCGAATCCTGCAGATAAGTTTTACGCCTTTCTTCCTCTTCCAGCTTTCATTTTGAGATAGGTTTTCCTTTTTGCTTAAAGACGATTTTGATTTTAAATTTTGTTTGATAACTGAGTTTTCATTTGGTGGTGACTGATGACTGGCTAGTGGTCACTTTCACCGTTCGTGTGTGGCTGTGAATCGAACAGTTTTGCTTATTGAACTGAAATAATTAAATAATATTCCTCATTGCAAATGTATTAGCAAAGGTTTGCAATTAGTTGAAAATACATCCTTAAGCACAATTTTTTGGTAAATATGATTTTATTGTAGGATTAAGAGTTCTTTGATAAACCCAGTTTATTAAAGTTCTTTGCTTGTAGAACTTTATATTGAAATTAGCTAGCTTTAGTTTCTGTTTGAGCTAAATCAGGATTCTTGATGCAAAGGTTCGTGTTTCTAAAATGTTCTTGTTTAAGCGTGGATTTTTTTAGTAATGGCTTTATGCCAATTTGGTTTGCTGACCCTTTTGTAATTTTGACTGGCCATTTTTAGTAACAAAACATTTTCCATTTTTAAAGTTCTTATAAGGGGTTTCTGGTGATGTTTTGTTTTGATTTAAGGGAATGTAAATATGTTGAGTTTTTACATAGCAACCATGAAATTTGGATAACTTTTAGCCTTCTTGCTATATACCAGTTTGTCACGCATACTTGTTGCTTTAGATACCACGTTTATTCTACATCACTTTGTTGGGTGTGAAAGGTCTGGGGATGTAATAGTAAAAGCTGTGGACTTTACTTGAATTTACTTGAGTATGAATTACATTGATATATATCCTCCAAAACTTTTCAAACAGATTGCATTTCACCAGATACTTTGAATAATTTGATGCTATTTTTATTAGTTTAATTCTCTTACCTGTTGATTTGCTACAGATGATAATACTATCTCACTTAGAAGTCAGAACTAGACAAGTTTTCATGTATAGAAATTTGAGGTTTTACTTGAATTGATTGAGTTTTAGTGGTTCATTATTGGTTTTGTTTAACAAACTTATTCATTGAGGCACAATAATTAAATATATTGGAGATGTTTGTAGATAGTAAGAAATGAAATGTGGAATGGAGGTCTAGAATGTTATTGGAACGTTAAACATATTGAGGGTTTGATATCTTTGTACATAATGGGTGAAATCTTTTAATGAAAATTAGGAATACGTTCTAGGTTAGACTCACTTAGCCCCTTCTCCCTTTTTCTTTTTTCCGGCAAATTCATACTTGTTCTTTATGATATTTATGTCCCCATCTTATATCTTTGGCTATTGATTTAATAATTAAGAAATAAACTATTGAACAACTATTTGTTTATTTTGACTACACAAAGAGTCCCATTTGGCTACAAAATTTCTAATGTTATTGTGTTAGCTAAACGATATTAGGAAGTCACATATGATCTTATGATCTTGTTTCCTATCAGTCATCATGAAATTACGTAGCATATGGTATTCTATGGTTTAGGTAGAATTAGCATACAAAGAAAATTAGTAAAAATTACATTAAGAATTGCAGTTTGAGGCATTCAACTTAGAATTTCATTTTGCGAAATTTTCACACCATGTTTTAACCTTTGCTTAAAATTTCCTTAAGTTGCTTAATTATAATGCTTCTTAGATACATTTTTAACTTCTTCCTTTCTTTTGCTTCGTTAAACTTACAGAGTTGCACTTTCTTCTTCTAACAATTTTCTGTTTCTATTTTCTTCTATATGACAAGAAGTTTTGGCCTAATGTGGAGCTTTTGAAAGATGTTGCTGAGACAACTCAAGATTGCAGCTACTTTTTAATCCTTCACAAGGCCACAAGTCATTCTATCCTCGCACATATGTCTTATTATTTATACTTAGTTGCACAAATAAATTGTATTTGCTCTTTTATATGTATTTTTTGTTTTTTAATTTAATTAGAATTCATAAATAAGTTTGTAAAATATTATTATATTCTTTAATAAATGAAATAGAGAATTTTGTTTATTTATTTTTTATTTTTGTATATTTTAATATTCATTTAGTTACTTTCAAATAAATTTTAAAATAGAATATAATTATAAACAAATTAACTATTACCAATGGAAATATTAATTATTATTGATGATTTTTTTATTATTGAAATTTTAACTATTATTGATGAATTTTAATTATTATCGATAGAATTTTTTTATAAAATTAAAAAATAATTTATTGAAATATGTGAAGAAATATTTATTTACAGTTGATTTTAATATTGTAATTTGTATATTTATATTTGTATATCTAGAATTAAGAATAAAAAATTAAGATAGATAATCCCTTAATTATAGGATCAATTTTACTCACTAATTAGTTGTATATAAACCAAAGGTATTTGTATAATTCTTTATGAGTTGTTTTTCAATATATATTCAATTTTACTCTTAGTTTTTCATACAATTTTTTTTTAGTTTTTTCACATAGTATTAAAGCTTTAAGCTCTTCTTGAAAAGAAAATTCTTTCAGCTTTTATTGCTGAATTCTATTTCAGGCCTTCATAGCCAAATCTTGTTAAATATTTTGATCTTATTTTTTCTTTTTTGGCCTTCATTGCCTAGAATCGTCTTTGATTAAACCTTTAAAATCAAGACTTGTTTCAGTCTTGAGAAAGATAGTGATGCCAAAGATAGCAGAATCTATCACTACTACTCAATTTGAAGAAGTGATAACTGGTAAAATTATCGAAATACTGCAAAAGTCTCAGGAACAAAGAAAGTTGGATAGAGAAGAGATTGAGAAACTAAGAAGCTTATTGAAAATTCTTGAGTAGCCTATTGGAGTATGTTCTTTGGGTAAGGTCTTTAGTTTAGGTAAAGCTTTTGATTTGCATGGATTAAATGTTTCGATTAAGCTTATTACGAGTTTTTAGGTCATTAACTTAGAAGCCACAGACCATATGACATATTCCTCATAGAAGTTTAGTACATATACCCTATGTCGTAGTAATAAAAAAATTGTTGTTACAGATAGTTCACTTACTATAATAGCAGGATTAGGAGATGTTCAAATTAATCACTCGTTTATTCTTAAAAATGTTCTTCATGTTATTGCATTATTTACTAATATGATATCTTTACAAAATCTTACTATAAACATGACATGCAATGTGACTTTTTATCCCTCTTGTTGTGAATTTTAGGATCAGATTTAAAAAAAATATATTGGAGTTACTAAGGAGAAAGATGGACAATACTATTTTGAAACATCAAACAACACAAGTAATATCAAGAATATTTTACCTTTGTCCTTTTTTTTTGAAAAATCTCTCAATAAAGATAAAATTTGCCTTTATCATTTTCATTTTGGACATCCTTCTTTTGGAACTGTCAAAAACATGTTTCTTTTTTTGTTTAAAGGATTAAATGCCAAAAATTTTCATTATGGTATTTGTGAACTTACAAAGTATAGACGTGTATCTTTTTTAGTTAGCAATAAAAGAAGTTTTACTTCTTTTTACTTAATTCATAGTGACATATGTGATCTTTCTACAATTTTTAATATTTCTGGTGCAACATGGTTTATTGCTTTCATAGATGATTGTACTTGGATCTCTTAGATATTTTTACTTAAATCCAAATTAGATTTGAATAGTGTGTTTTTAAGCTTCCAAATAATATTCAAAATCAATTTAGAGTGAAAATCAAGAGATTTAGGTCTGATAATGCAGAAAACTATTTCAACAAGAATTTATTTACCTATTTCCAAAAGAAAAAGATTATGCATAAGTCATCTTGTGTTAATACTCCACAGCATAATTGAGTGGCAGAGAGAAAAAATAACCATTTACTAGCCACAACCTGAGTTTTACTTTTTCAAATAAATGTACTTAAATCTTATTGGAGGGAAGCTGTTTTTATTACCACACACATTATAAATAGGTTATTTTAAAGGGTTTTGAGATTTAAAACTCCTATGGAACTACTCTCACAATTCTACCCCAACTTTAATACCACAAACAATCTTACACCTAGGATATTTAGTTGTACATTATTTTTCATGTTCACAATCATAATAAGGGAAAGTTGGATCTTAGAGCATTAAGTGTATTTTTATGAGGTATTCATCAACTAAAAAAAAGTAAAAATGTTATTATCCTCCTACTAAAAAATTTTATGTGTCTACAAATATCACTTTTGAAAAAAGTAAACCATTTTTTACTCAACCTTATCTTTAGAGGGAGATTTCATTAAAGAAGATAAGGATAAATACTTCTTTTTGCTTGACTTATCCTCCTCTTCAATATTTTCACCCATTAATTTTTTGAGTCTAAACCTATTTCTTCTGAATCTAAGTTAAATACTAAATTTTAATGTAAACCCATTCCAAACACAAAAGGTGTAACAAATGATAATATTGTTCTTGATTCTATGAATAAATTACAGGTATACTTAAGAAGAAAAGTTTCAAATCCTGAACTAGTGCAAGTCCAAGAACCTAATCCTAACTTTAGAAATGAAGTAACTACAGTCTTTGACATCGATACTCAAAATGAGCATAAATCTCCTAAAACTATAACTAGTGATTATAATATACTAATTACCATTAGAAAAGAAACCAGAGAATGCACTAAGCATCTACTATACCTAATCTCTAATTTTGTATCATTTGAAAATTTCTCACCATCTTGCAAAAATTTTTTTACGAGCTTAAACACTATTTCTCTTTCAACTACATTATCCGAGGCATTATCTAGAAAGAAATGGAAGCAAACCATGAAAATTAAAATGGAGGCTTTACAGAAAAAAAGACATGGGAACTGATAGAGTTACCTAAAAAAAACTCCAGTTGGCTGTAAATGAGTTTTCACTATAAAATACAAGGTGAATGGTATTGTTGAAAGGTATAAAGCCAGATTATGGTTAAGGGCTACACTTAAACTTATAGAGTGGATTATTAGAAAACTTTTGCTCTGATTACCAAGATGAATATAGTTAGGATTTTGTTATTATTGATTGCAGATTACAATTGGCAGTTTCAACAATTTGATGTAAATAATGCTTTTTTAAATGGTGATTTGAAAAAAATATGTATATGAAGGTTCTACCGAGATTTGAAGGTCATCTAGAAGCAAACAAAGTGTGCAGGTTGAAAAAGGCTTTATATAGCTTAAACAATCTTCTATAGCTTAGTTCGAAAGACTTGCCAAAGTTAGTTAGCAATGGGATATAAGCAGAGTTAAGGAGATCACACATTATTTATCAAGCACTCTGATTCAAAGAAAGCCATGATTTTATTAATGTATGTTGATGATATAATTATAATCGAAGATGATAAAAGAGAGAAAGAATCTCTAAAATTATGTTTGGTTAGAGAATTTAAGATAAAAGAGCTAGAGAGATTGAAGTACTTCTTAAGAATTGAAGTAGTTCACTCACGGCGTTATGTTTTCATCTCACAACAAAAATATGTGATAAATCTTTTAAAAAAAATTGGAAAGCTCACATGTAAACTTGTAAATACCCCTAAGATCCTAATCATAAACTTAAAAAAGCTAATGAAAATGCTGTTATAGATAGAGAGATTTACAAAGATTAGTTGAAAGACTTATTTATCTATCACATACTAGACCTAATATAGCATATACTGTGAGTGTGATAAGCAAATTTACGCATAGTCATAAAAAAATACACCTATAAGCTATCTACCTTTTATTGCACTATTTGAAAGCCAATCCTAGAAGTGATAACTTATTCAAAAGAAATTTGAGGTTGGTTTTAGAGCATTATACAGATGCTGATTATGTAGGTTTAATAATTGATAGAAGATCCACCTCAGACATTGCACTTTTTAAAGTGGTAATCTTATGATTTGAAGCAGTACAAAACAAAATGTGGTAGCAAGTTCAAGTGTTGAAGTAAAGCTCAAAGCAATGGCTCACATAATTTGTGAACTACTATAGTTAAATATTATCCTAGAAGACTTAAAGATAAAGTGGGATGGAGCAATGAGACTCTACTGTGATAATAAGTTTGCAATAAGCATTGCATACAATCTTGGGCAATTTGATAAAACAAAAACACATTGAACTAAACCAACATTTCATAAAGGAAAAATTAGATAGTGGGTTAATTTGTACATCGTATGCATCAACTAAGGGTTAACTTGCAGATGTGTTAACTAAAAGTCTCAACGGTGTAACATTTTAAGAAATTATTTCTAAGCTGGGAATGGAAAACACCTAATCACTAGCTTGAGGGAGAGTGTACAAAAATACTTATTTACAGCTAGTTGTAATCTTATAATCTATATATTTATATTTGTATATCTAAAACTAAGTATTTGTATCCCTAGAATTAGGGATAAAAAATTAGGATAGATAATCTCTCAATTATATGATCAGTTTTAAAAAGATTTAGTTTCCTAGTTTACCCACAAATTAGTTGTATATAAACCTAAAGTGCTTTTATAATTCTTTATGAGTAGTTTTTCAATATACATTTAGTTTTCCTCTTAGGTTTCCACACAGTTTTTTTATTAATTTTTTCACAAAATAATATGCCAATGGAAAAAATATTTTTACTGACAAAAAATTTTGTCAATAATTTATCAACAAAATTTTATAATATTAACAAAATTATATCACTGACTATACTTATATTGACAGAATTTTTCGTAAATAAATTTGTTGGTACAATTATTACTGACAAAAAATGAAGTATTATCGACATAAACTTTCATCAATAATACTTGTGGTGTAATTTCTTTTATTTTTTTCAACTACTTTATTGTTTGTTACTGAGTTAATAGCACCCGTAATCCTTAAATTTTGATTCAAATTCTCTTTTGATTCTTAAATTTAAAAAAGTTCTAATTGGATCTCTAATTGCTTAAAGTTATCTTATTTTAATCTTTTTATCTATGGAACTATCTAAATTGATGGCAAATGACAGTTGATACCATATGATGACATCAGCTAGCATCTCACGTGGTACATGAGGGACAAAAATAGAATTTTTTCAAAGTTTAAGGATCAAAGATGAAATTATTTAAAAAGTTTTATAAATATCATATATATTTTATAAAATATTAAATTTACAATTATAAAAATTCAATATCATTTTAAAGCAAAAAAATTATTTTCTACTAAAAATATTATTTTACTCATAAATCATAATATAAATATTATTTTCTATCCATAAAATATATATTTTAAAATATTAAATATCTTTTATTTTCCATTTTCAATATATTTTATAAAAAATAAATAAAGAAAAAGATAAAAATAATTTAAGAAAAAATTGATTTTTATATATTTCAAATATATTTGATAAAATATTATAATTTAAAATATTTTTTAATTTTTATTATAATATGATTTATCAATTAAATAATATTTTCAACAGAAATAGATTTTTAAAAAAATTAAAATTAAGTAAAAAATTTTATATATGTTTAAGAAATTAAATAATAACTCTACATCATGTTAAAATATTATAAATAACTTTTCAAATAATTTTCAAAAATAGATTTATTAATCTATTTTAAAAAAAAAAACTTTATATTCACATAAATAAAAATATAATTTAAAACACTTTTTATTTTTCTTTTTTTAAAACATATTTTATAGAACATATTTAAAATGAAAAATAAAGATATTTAATATTTTAAAAATAATTTTGGATAGAAAATAATATGTTTTATTTTGACTAATGAGTAAAATAATATTTTTAATAAATTTTTTATTCTTAAAATGTATTAAATTTTTATAAAAGAAATTTGAAAATTTTAACTTAATTTTAAGTTTTGAATATCTATTTTCTATTTAAAATAAAAATCTATCTAATAAGTTATATAATAACAAAAAAATGCAAATATAAATATAAATATAATATTTTTATAACACATGTAAAATAAATAAAATTTTAAGATAGTTTCGTCTTTGATCCCTAAACTTTAAGAGAATTCTATTTTGGTCTCTCAACTATCACGTAAGATGTTAGTGCATGTAATCATGTGGTATTAACTGGCATTTTATCATCAATTTAGATGGTTTCATAGACGAAATGACCAAAATAAGATAACTTTGGACAATTAGGGATTCGATTAGAACTTTTTAAAATTTAGAGACCAAAATAGAATCTGAGTCAAAATTTGGGGATTACGAATGTTGTTGACTCTTTGTTAACCCAACCTCTAATACCCTTAAAATAAATGATGATATGGTAATCGATATTGATATAGATAACAAGTGACTATTATGTGACAATGATATAGCCACCATGTGTTATATTTTTAAAAAATAAAAATATTTTATAATAATTTATAATTTTTGTAAAAATTAAATAATTTAATAAAATAAAAAAACTAAAGTTATTTTTCTTTACAAATAATAAAAAATAATTTTAGTTTTTTTATTTTTAAAATTATTTTATTTTTAAAATTTTATATTTTTATTTTTAAAATAATTTTATTTTTTAAAAAGTTATGATAAAGTAATTTTTTAAAAAACAATAAAATCTAATTTTAAAAAAAAGAAAAAAAATTAAATTTTTAAAATTTTTTCAAAAAATAATTTTTATTTTTGTTTTTTAAACACTTGATAGCCATATCATTACTACATAATAGTCACATGCCATTTACATCAGCTTTAACTGTTGATTTAGCATTTATTTTAACAATGATAAAAATTATGTAATTTAATAAATAAAAATAAAATTTAAATGTCACACTAAAAAAATATAATAATTCAAAAATTATTTAAGACAATTTATCCTCTTATTTAAAAAAAGAATTTATTATCATTGCATAAAATAAATCTATGGACATACTAGTTTTAAGCCTATGCGATACACGAAAAAATATTCATATATCAATATAATAAAATAAATATTTTTAAATGATAATATAAACTATGAAGTTTATGAATAACTGATAACTTATATAATTATTTTTATTTAAATTTATATATTTTAATATAATAAAATAAATTAATTACATATTGAATGTACTTATGCAATTACCATCAATTCTAAAGAAAACTCAAACTATAATTTATTAAATCCAAATAATCTCTAAACAAAAAACAATAATGTTTTCGATTTTAAGAAATTAAAAATTTCATTCTTAAAATCAATCTCACATATAAACTTTTTTCATGAGAGATTTTTCTGTAAATTGTTGTTGAAGCGAAGATGTAACAATTATTTCTCTAGTATTTCTTGCTATCTTTGAAATAGGTGTCATTTTACTTAATGAGCCAATAAATTTTACAGATGGAGGCGAAGAGATAGGTAAAACAGTAATCTATAATTTGACAATAGTTGAGTTATAATCTAGACTTTATAACTTTATAACAAACATAATCATTATAATAAGCTTATACATACCTCTTTCAATAATTTTGGACATTCAAGCTTAGGATCAAAATTATACACCTTATTCATTGTAAGTTTAGTACTACTTATCTCAAGATTATACTTAGTTGCCCTCGTCTTGAACATACAAATTTTACCTCTAAAATCTTCAAATATCTCTTGGATTTTATAATCTTCATTTTTCTAAATCATAAGTACAAATATATCATTCAATTAATTTGAATATTAAATAATATTAAAATAATTTTTAACTAAACACCTTAATAGATATTTCATAATGATCGTCAATATCTCTATTAATTAAATCATTTGCTTTTGTATTGAACAGTATGAATATCACCATTCTAGAATTATTATATATCTCAATATTCAACTTGCACCTATAAAAAATACAAAAATCTATAATTATAAATATAACATAATAATTTAAAATACTTTTATTATCATTATGGAATAATAATTTTCTTATATATCAAATATAAAAAATATAAATACTAATTACCTGGAAGTTGGATTAGGGACATCAACATTGCAGGAATAACATTGAAATTTCTTTAACTTTAGATAGTTTCTTGTTACACCCACATCACATATAGTATCAACTAAAAGTGGTATCAACTTTCATGATAGTGACTCTACTGATAAAAGACTTTCCCTGTATATACCTAATCATCTTTAAATCAATCATCAACAAAAAAATTTTAAAAAAACTAATATCATAGTTAAAGAAATATAAAATATAAGTATAAAAAAAGAATAACATTTAAGCAACACAAACTAAGAAACGATGCAAAGTGAAAATCAAAGAGAAAATTGAAGTAGAGTTGAGTAGTGATCAAAAGATATAAAATTAGTGAAAAGTGGTTAAAGATGCATTATTCTTAACCTGTAACTATTTATAAAAAGGTGTGTTGTAGGTTAATTAATAAAATAATTTTAAATTATGAAAGTTGATAATGAAATAATAAAAATTGTGAGTGAATAATGGTCTAATAATGGTAAGTTGATTAATATTGAAATATTTTATTCTGCCATTAACATTTACAAATCCATTAATTTAGAACAATAAAACAAATTATATTTATTGTATTTAATAATGGCAATAAAACAAATTAAATTTTAATTAAATCAATGTACATTAATATCTAGATTTTAAAATTATAAAACATTACAAATGAAATCAAATGAAATCCACATGCATTAATATTTTATCAAATAAAATCAAACATGCATTAATATTTTACCAAATGAAATCAAATGAAATCATATTTAATGAAATATAAATCTATCAATCAAATATAAATTAATAAAATATTTTATTCCATTAATTTAATTATGGAGAATTAATTTGATATATTTGCTTTCTATATTTATACATAAAATAATACATCAATTACTTAAATGAATACTATATTTAATCAAATATAAATGTATCAAATAATTAATTAGAGAATCAATTATTTTATAATTGTAATTGTTATATTTATTAAATTATTAATTATATATTGATTGATTTAATTTATCAAATTAAAAAAAATTTAAAATTTTAATACTTTTAATACGAATTGAATTGAGAGTGATTTAAAGTCAATAGTACAAATATAAATATAGTCAATTAATAAGATAATTTTAAATTATTAAAATTAATATTGAAATAATAAAAATTGTGAATGACTAATGGTCAAACAATGGCAAGTTGATTGATATTGAAATATTTATTCTGCTATTAACATTTAAAGATCTCTTAATTTAGAATAATAAAATAAATTAAATTTATTGTATTCAATAATGGCAATAAAAAAATTAAATTTAAATTAAATCAATGTGCATTAATATCAAATAATAAAATTATAAAACGTTACAAATGAAAAGCAATGAAATCAAATGCATTAATATTTTATCAAATGAAATCATATTTAATGAAAATATAAATGTATCAATCAAATATAAATTAATAAAATATTTCATTCCATTAATTTAATTATGGAGAATTAATTTTGATATATTGCTTTATATATTTACGCATGAAATATATCATGAAATACATCAATTACTCAAATGGATACTATATTTAATCAAATATAAATGTGTCAAATAATTAATTAGAGAATCACTATTTTATAATTATAATTGTAGTATTTATTAATTTATTAATTATATATTGATTGATTTAATTTGTCAAAATAAAATTTTTAAAATTTTAATACTTTTAATATGAATTAAATTGAGAGTGATTTAAAATCAATAATAAAAACATAAATATAATCAATTTAGTTTTTTGAATTATATTTGATTTAAAAATTTATATATGAAATACATCAATTACTAGATACTATATTTAATCAAATATAAATATATCAAATACCTTATTAGAGAATCAACAATTCTATAATTGTAATTGTACTATTTATTAATTTATTAATTCTATATTGATTGATTTAATTTGTCAAATTAAGAAATTTTAAAATTTTAATACTTTTAATATCAATTGAATTGAGAGTGATTTAAGATTAATAATAAAAACATAAATATAATCAATGTAGTTTTTTGAATTATTTTTAAATTAAAAATATATTAAATAAAATAAAATGTATTTATTAGATATCACGTGATAATTTTTAAAACCATCCATATATCAACATTTTAAGCCGTTCACGTAAGATTTTTTCATTTTTGTCAAAAACTTTAGCTTTTATATATTTATATAAGATTTCATTGGTTAATTAACGGCCACGTCAATCTTCTTGTCAATTCATGTTATTTTTGTCATGTGCCTTCTTCTATTTTTGGTTTTTTTTTCTTTCCAATGCTCTTCTCCTATTGAGTACTATTGAGTACAGGTATATTTTAGTGTGAACACTTTTACTTTTCAATAATTCATAATATATATCAAACGGTTTAGGTGGATTTTTGAATTTGGATATTTATAACCTCTACTTCCATAGAAAATGAAAAACCAATTAGGAGGCGTTTGGTTAATGAAATCTTAGATTTTGAGAAAAAAAAAAAACGATCTCGAAAAAAATATGATATTTAAGATTTTCTTTCATTTTCAGGATATCATGTGTTTGTTTTTACTCGTTTGGTTGGAGAGAATCTATGTATATTAATTTTTGTATAATTATCATAATCTCCTTGATATATATGATGGTAACTTTTCATTTTATTTTATTAATAATAAATACCAACATGAAAAATGATGCTTTTAGCAACAAAGAAAGACATATTTTATTTTATTGTTATTTTTATTTATAAAATATCATCAATTGAGAATTTTGGCACTTTTTTTAGTAACAAAAATTGATAGAAAAAATTGTTAAAAAAATATCAATTAATGTGTTTGCCATTTCTTTTATATCATAGAAAAAATTAAAAATGTTCCTTTAATTCATTATAAAAGATTATTTAAGGCCTATATAGAAAATGTTTTAAATAATTTTTTTGTAAAAAAATGATTATTTAAGGCGTTTTCTGTACAAAAATGACTTAAATATTCTTTTCATTTTTTTATAGTATGAATCATTTAATAATTATCCTTTAATTTATAAAAAGATGATTTAAGGCGTTTCTATATAAAAAACGTCTTAAATAATTTTTTTATAAAAATATTAACCTTAAACCCTAAAATATTAAAAAATTATTTAAGACATTTTCTATATATAAACGTCTTAAATAATCCATTTATAAAAATATAAAAAGATTATTTAAGACGTTTCTGTATAAAAAAAATTTCTTAAATAATACTTATATAGAAATATAGAATGATTATTTAAGGTATTTTCTATACAGAAATGCCTTATATAATCCATTTATAAAAATATAAAAGAATTATTTAAGATATTTTTTGGTTAAAAAACATCTTAAATAAATTTTTTATAAAAATATTAAGCTTAAACCCTAAATCTTAAAATATAAAAGTATTATTTAAGGTGTTTCTTCATGCCAAACACCTTACTTACAATATAATTTTTTTTTTATATAAAAGTCTATAACTAAATTTCAGTCACTTTTAGATATATTTTTTAAAAGGTAATTATTATTTTATTAATTTTTATTTAAATCAAATTTGAAAGTAAGTTAATTTTTTTTTTCAAAATCTTAAAATATCACGAAGAAAGTTGAGTTTTTGATTTCAAAACTTTAAATATTGTTAAAAAATTGATTTTTTTTATAATTAAATTATCTTTGAACCAAATATAAAAAAATAAATATTTATCATCAAAATTCCAAAAAAATATTTACAAATTTCTTTGAATCAAACCCCGTCTTATAATTTTGAAGTGTGCACACGGAATTTTAAAAAATTAAAATTCCAAAGAGTGATATCATCCTGCCGTCATTTTTTATAAAATGCAATCTGCAAATATGAACGAAAATACCCACTACCAAAAGCATGTGGACCGACGATGAGTCGGTCGATCGAGGTGATCTTAACCGCCATAACCGATGAGCAATCGCTCGATTCTCGGCCGAAAAGGTGTGATCAATTATTTTGTATAAAATTTAAGATAATATTAATCAGAATAATTTTAATATTTTTTAATTGACACAATTTGTGGAGAGTGGGTCCGACCTCCTCTCCTATGCCTTCTTTCTTGAGTTTTCCAGTGTGACCCTATGTAATTCTTATTGTTTTCTCTATTTCTTCTTTTCTCAAAAATATATATAAAATTTAGGTAGATGACTTCTCACTTCTTCTCCTTTATGTAGCCACCGGTAGCAGCGGAGCAGTGTGAGCTACAGACGGCAGACCAATTTCAGTCTCAAGAGGGTGGATCTAGTCCCTGCACGACGAAAACTGTCATTCCAAGCCCATTTCCGAGCTAATCAGTACCGGATTTGGTCTCTTAAGGGCGCGTGTCATAACTCTGGATCTAGCATCATTTGACTGATGGAGGTCTAGCCTGCACCTTGGTTAGACAACCATTGCCGGCAGGGAAGTGAAAAGGGGAAAGATGAATAAAAGAAAAAAATTTCTTTCAGCCAAAGGCAAACAGGCAAAACAAGTTAGACACATTACAATTATCCAAGATAATTCCCGGTTTTCCTTGTTCGTAGATTGCTTTCCCTCTCCTCAAGACTTTTTTAATTCCTCTCTTGTGATGCCTGCATGAATGATGGGATTTGCCTTCTATGAAAACAAAAAAAACCTCTTTTTGTGTTTTAGAATAATTATGAATTATATTAAATAATATATTAAAAAATTTTAAAATTTTAGTATCATATTAAATATTTTATTATATTTTAAAAATTATTAATATTATTTTTCAACAAAAATGAAGAATTTTTTATTCATTAAATTATGCTTGCAATGAGAATTTTGAGAGTTTATTTGGATCGAGTGAAATTGATTTTGAAAGTATTGTGAGAATTATTTACAATAATAGTAAGATTAATTTTGATAAAATTTTGAGGATTTATTTGATATTAATTTTAATGAGATAAAAAATAATTGTTATAATTTATTATAATGATTAGATTAAAATTAGCGGTATAAATATGTTTTGGAATATAAATATAATAATAATGAAAATGAAAATTTTTATTTTTATATTAAGATTGTCATTTTTCTTAAGATCCAATTAATAGTTGGACCGTTTATTCTCTACTCACAAGTAGAAGAGTAACTTAAAATAATTATATCATGAGGTACTAATCAAATTCATTTCATGTAGTACTTAACCTTAAAAACAGAGATGAATTTCATTACACGGAAAATACGGTGAAATTCAACGGGCCGTGGATCATTGAAGAGTATAATAAAGCAAATAGACAACCAGAGAAAAGGTATTGTTTGAGCCAAAAACAGACAGAAAACAGGCATATGACAAAGAAAGAGTAAAGGGCAAAAACAAAGGTTGGAGGTGATTTTTGCATTTGTAACCTAACGTTCAAATCAGTGAAAAGTAAAAAGAAGCGAAAGAGAAAAAAATGGGAAAGAGAGTGACGGGTTAGTTGTGAGAGAATGGAAAATATCTATATCTCATATGATGTGGCGGACAAGAGTCGACCTGGAATAGATCCCGCCGATATCGAAGTAGGTGGACCAATTGAAAAGTGGCATGTCAGCACATTGATCTGGGTGAACATGAGACGAGTTTAGGACCTACGTCGTATAAGTGCGGATTCGAGAATCTCGAACACTCACCGCTTGAATAATGTCTGGCCACGTCAGCTTGGCACAATGACAGAAATACTAAGGTCAGGTAAAAGATCAAAACGCCCATAAGTTTTTTAGATTTTTTTTACTTAAAATGACTATTTATCATTGAAGTTTATTATATCTACATCAGGTATCCCCAAACTTTACATTTAAATAATGGAAAAAAGGGAGCAAGGAATTAACTTGCTTATCTATATAATTCAACGATTGAATTAAATGTTTCGGTGTTGATCTTTTTTTTTTTTCTGGATTTTGAAAAATGAATATCCAAATTTGTTTTTTCAGTGAGCAACACATGTTCATACAATTGAAAGAATTGTTCAACATCTTTGATGCGAAACTTTCAATTCACATGATTTACATTTTTTCTTGTGACACGAGCACGTGATTTGTAGTTATACATTCATATTATAAGAAAAATATTAAATTCAAATGAAAGTAATAAAATATAAGAAATAATAATGAATGAGGCCCAAACAGAAGCTATAGTCGGATAATCGGTCGATTAGCACATTGACTGGCGTTAAAGAAAAGAATCATTCCAAATCGCGCGACTCTCGGCGACATCGCCCGTCCCTGCTAGTTTTATAAAGTATATGGGAGGAAAAAGTTGGCACTATTCCAGTGGTAATTAAGACTCAGCAAAAAATCAACAATGAATCCCTCGACTCTGAGTAGGAGGAAGTCTCCCCTGTCGCTTCCAATTATAAAGCCCCGTTATCGAAATTCCCTCAGAAACCATCACCAGTTATTTTCGGAAATTTAACTCAAGGAGTTTGTCTTATATATATATATGTCTTTCACAATTGAATTCGAATGCAAATGTTTAAATTTCTTTCATTTACCTCCAACTTTTTTTATCCGATCAATTCAATAAAATAGTAAAGCAAAACCAAAAACAATGTTGCCATCGTGCTACTCTTTGAATGTCATAATCTTCTTTGAAAATTGACTACATAATCAATTTAAAAGGGCCCTTATTCATCTGGGTTAGCAGAAACAACGAGCTAGAGCATATACTTGATCACATACAAACCATTAGCTAGAGTATATACTTGATTGCATTGATCATCGTGATGCTGAGCAACCATTTTTATGAACTCTTGTTTGAGTTCCTATTAGGTTTCATGAAAGACTTCCATTTCTAACTGAAACGGAAATACGACATAATATCTCTAACTGAAAATTTATTTTGCACCAGAAGGAGGGAGGAAAGTTGAAATACCTATGCAACCGCATGAAAAGGCTACGATCAGAGATGGAAGAAATAAGTATGGAACAAAAAAAGATCAGAGAAGGGCAAAGACAAGTAAGAGAAAAATTTTAAACCATTGAATTGGAATGTGGTCAACTCCGCATGCAGACTGACCTTATAGTGCAGCAGAGTGTGAACACCCAAATCCGGCTTGATTTCATGTTCCAAATCTTGAAGGCAAGAGAAAACCAAGAGTTTGACAAGGCAGCCAAACTCACTTTTGCTCTCCCGTACTTCTTCGGTGCATGTCCTCTGCATGTAGTTCTTGTCAAAATTTGTGATCCTGTTGCTTACAACAACCTTTTCCATTTCTATTTATTGCAGAGAACTGATGGCTAGAGAGAATCAACAAAAGGAAACACTTTCAAATAAATAAAGGGTACGGAGGATGAGCTCTGTTTGTATCATCTCTAGTTAGATTACTGATAATTCTTGTTAGGAGATGACAATTACTTAAAATTGTATATAACCTTTTTATAAAGTTTATTAATTTAGCTATGGCTTGCTTGGTTTTGTATCGTACTTGACGTGAAGGTGGATGAAAGTTCTAAGGAAGACCAACATTTCAAATGCTGCTGTTGCATTCAAATCGTCGCGTTTGCTTGTTTTGGTGTAATTGGTGTCGCTCTTTTATGTTCCCTATGTTCTTCTGTGGTCATCGTCGTTACTTCTACTGCTTGTTTTTACCGTATGTGTTTTAGGGGATTTGATGTTGTGTTGAGTTTCCCTATGATATTTCTTTTTTGTTTTTGTGGTTAAGTGTTTCCTGTATATTACTTCAATGATTTTTTTAAAATGAAAATTTGTATAATTAATGGGATACAATTGAGATTTCTTTTTTTTAAGTTACAATTTATTGGATAACTAGCTTACTATCTGTGCGATACAGAGTTTAGTTTTATTTTATTTAAATTTAAATAAAAATATAAATTTTTATTATTGAATTATTTATATATTCAATATATATATAATAAATAAATAATATAATTAAAATATCAAATCATAATAAAAATAAAATTTATTTTTTAAATTTTGCTGAAGGCTATAAGGAATTATTTGTTCAATAATTACAGAGTTATCATATGATTTATATATTCTTTTTCAGGAATATTTGTGAAATCTTTTATTATTCTGAGGTTTTTTTAAGCTAATATATAAATAAAGCTTGAAATTATTACTACTTATGAAACTATCTCTGAATTATTTTTTTAATTTTATTTTTTTATGAAAAATAATTTCCTTATTTGAAATTATTTTTCATGTTTCACGATGGGGATATGAATTGAGAAATTATTCATTCTTTGAATGTACAACTTGCACATAAGTTTCTGTTTATGCATATAACTCTATTATATCAATTAATCAAAATATCAATTTATTTTATATGAATGTAGAATTTGAATCAATAATCAGTTAATAGACAAAATCTATTACCTGATTAAGTGAAGAATTCTTATAAAAATAAAAGGTTTGCAGATAACACCGGTAAAAATATAAGAATATATGTGTTTTTATATATATATTTAAAATATTATAGCTAAAAATAATATTACAACTGATTTTTTTTAAAAAAAACTTACCTAATGAAGTGAATAGTAAATTTAATGAAATAGTACCTATTATTAGAATAAACATATTAGTTCCTATAGCAAGCATAAATTAATAAAAAGAGAGACTAAATTAATAATAGAAAAAAATATGTTTACTTAATGGGCATTAGGAAAGCTATATAGCTAAAAAATACCAATAATGAGGGTTTTCTTGAAGTTTTTCTGTATTTATATATTTTTTATATATTTCCTTTATGAAATATATTTAAAAGCTAAAGATAATATAAAGATTATTTACAAAAAATATTAAAGATATTAAATAATATTTTTAAAAGTTATGATAAATTTAAATACTCATATTAACTGTAAATAAATTAAAAATGATAAATTACTTTAAAATTGGTTTTAAATTGAGATAAGATTATGTTTGAGGTATAGGAGAAACTTTCTTGAAATTGTTTTGATATTTATATATTGTTTTCACATTTCCTTTGTGAAATATATTTAAATGCTAAAGATAATGTAAGGATTATTTATAAAAACTATTAAAGATATTAAATAATATTTTTAAAAGTTGTGATAAATTTAAATACTCATATTAACTTTAGATAAATTAAAAAAGATAAATTACTTTAAAATTTATTTTAAATTGAAATAAGGTGATATATAGGAAAACCATTCCTGAAGTTATTATGGTATTTATATATATTTTCACATTTTCTTTGTGAAGTATATTTAAAAATTGAAGATAATGCAATGAATATTTATAAAAAATATTAAAGATATTAAATAATATTTTTAAAAATTGTGATAAATTTAAATACTCATATTAATTATAGATAAATTGAAAAAGATAAATTACTTTAAAATTGGTTTTAAATTGAGATGAGGTGATGTATAGGAGAAAGAAATTTCATTAAAATTTAAATTGGTTATTTATTAAAATTTAAAATTAATAAATATCTATGTGTCATCATAATGAAAAATTTTAAGAATTATCTTATCTATAAAAAAAAGAAACTATCCATATAAGTATCCACATCAGCAATTGCTATTTGGTAATTATGTATGGTGTAATATAATATATATATATGGTATTAAAGATATTAAATAATATTTTTAAAAGTTGTGATAAATTTAAATACTTATGTTAAATGCAGATAAATTATTTTAAAATTAGTTTTAAATTAAGATGAAGTGATGTATATGAGAAATTTTATTGAAGTTGTTCTGGTATTTATATTTGTTTTTCACATTTAATTTGTGAAAAATATTTAAAAGCTGAAGATAATGCAACAATTATTTATAAAAAATATTAAAGATATTAAATAATATTTTTATAAATTGTGATAAATTTAAATACTCATGTTAAATTAAGATAAATTAAAAAAGATAAATTAATTTAAAATTTATTTTAAATTGAGATGAGGTGATGTATATGAGAAAAAATTTTCATTAAAATTTAAATTGTTTTTTAGTTCAAATTTAAAATTTTAGATAATTTAATAATTTTTAAAATATATTTTTTAAAAATAATTTAAAATTAATAAATATCTTATGTGTCATCATAATAAAAAGTTTCAAGAATTATCTTACTTGTTAAAAAAAGAAGTTGTCCACGTAAGCATCTAAGTCAGCAATTGCTATATGATAACTATGTATGTTGTAATAATATATATATATATATATATATGATATATGATATCTATACTATCTAATAATTTATTAATGAAAATAAACCTTTTAAATGGAAAAAGAAAAGAATGTAAATAAATTTTTTAAATATTTCATATTTTTCTAATTTAATTAAAATGCTAAGAAAAGGATAAGCCACATGGTATCTGACATATTAAGCCATATGGTATCTAACATCTAACATATTGTTATTTTTATCTTCAAACTTCTATCATGGTGACGCATGGCATTTTAAGACTTATTTTATTAATATTGATTACGTTTTTATTTTAAATTATTTGAATCTATCTACTCATTAACTTAGATATTAAAGAATTTATAATATTCATCAATTCAATTTATAGTGAATCAATTTATTTTGTATTGCGTGCCGTTTAAATTATGAGTATTCATATCTACTATATTTAATTATTTAGGAATTTAACCATTCATGAGATATTAATGAATACAATTAATTATAAAAGTGTATTTAGACTATTTATTAACTTCGCATTTATGGATTTATGGTATTTATAAACTCAATTAATTGTGAATGAATATATATTGTATTATTAAATTTTTGAATTTAAATTCATGTCTACTATTAAGTAAAAATAAATTAAATTCAAATTGAATAAATTTAACTATTTATAAATTTAATTATTTATGAATCTATGATATCTATAAACTCAATTAAATATATTTAATGTTTAATGTAATTTAAATTTAATATATTTATTAAATAGTTTAAATACTCATAAATCAAATCAACATATAAAAAATATAATATATGCAGCAACACGTGAGATGTGACATAATTGTTATATAATTTCAATCTTCATTTTCAATGTAATTCGAAATTTTCTTATATTCCACTTACACCAAATTTAAATAAAATTGTAGGGAGGCCAGGAATTATAAAGCATTATATAACAATATATTATTTTCAACCCCAAAACTCTGAAATTCTGACATTTGACAGCATGACATAATTTTTTTTCATTTGTCTTTTTGTTTTGGAGCCCTATTAGCTCAATTTATTTCTTGAAGCTAACATGTATCGTATTTTATACTATTAAATTTATTTGCATTTAACATTTGGAATTTAAACTCTTTTAACCAAACGTCAAACGTTTGTTTTACAAGGTAATTGACGCTTCAGATTGGAATGAAAATCAGGGGGAAGTTCATTCTTCAGTTTCTTGAAATCCGATCGTTTTGCATTCCTCTTCAATTAGATCTTCCAATGTTCTTTGGTATTCCTCAAAACCCAAATATGATGCACATTCATTTCATAAATTAAAATGTTTCAATGTCAACAATCCTTTTCAATTTTTAAAAGTCCGTTATCTTCTTTCTTTCCACAAAACCATTTGTTCCTCATGTTTGTTGCAAGTGCAAAAATATAAAGGAAATTCTCCAATGATCGAAAGAAGTCACTTGTTTTAACTGTTATTTTGATGCAGCTTTATTTCAATCCTGCAATAGCGAAGATGCTTAGCAACATAAAGATAGCATAATAGATTATGTTTAATGATTATTTAAATAGAACAGGTCCTGATCAATCTCCTTTATGCTCTAACAAAATTCATTTTTGATTAGTTTTATGCTTTAAAATATATGATACGTTTTTTTTTTTTTTTTTTTATTTATTAAATGTTCAAAGAGGTTGCAAATCGTTTTAGGACAACAGTGCGTTGCATACTTGCATGCCAAAATAAAGTTACATTCCTTTATAATTTTAGTTGTTTGATTAATGAATCATCACCTGTTGTTTGAAAAGGTGGAATTTCATTTTTGTATTGTCAAGTAATATGGATATGTGAATTATCATTATTAAGATATTTGTCTACATTGTTGCTTTTGCTTTTAAAGGTGCTATAGTATATCATTCATTAATTTTGTTGTCTTAGCATTGACAAGAACTACTTTATTGGGAGGTTTAAAATTGGGCTGCCCATTTTTTCAAGGAAGAAATTTTCTGAGAATAAATGGTAGCTTTGATAATGAACATTATTCCTGAATTTATGTATTGTAAATTAAACTTACAACTTTAATGTGTTATCTTTATGTAAACACAAAGAAATTTTTTTGCACTTTTATATATTTTTTCTTTTGTATATACACCATGATCAATAAATCGCATATTATTACATTATTAATAAGTAAAATTGAAAGTTGAGAATTCCTTAAAAATAAATTGCAGTAAACTTTTATTATTTATATTTTGATAATTTAATTTTTAAAAATTTGTTTATTAATGATATGATAATCAGTGATTTAATAATAATACATATAATTAATAAAGTGATAATACGTCAAATATAAATTTTAATATTATATATATATATATATATTAATTTGCTCCCAGGGAACATAGCTTTTAAATAAGTCCAAGCATGCATGTAGTAAGTGCGCATAGGATAAGACTGCTATTTTTTAAAAATAAACTTTAGCAAACACATAACCTATGCCCATATCGCCAACATCCCAAATTAGCAAGGGTGCCTTTGCTTAGCACCGAAGTTAACTATATCTCTTTTCTACAAAAACTTTGCTTTTGCCTGTCTTTTAGTTTATTTTAAAGGATCCCTTGTTTATATTTGCCTCTCCCTCCGTTTTCCTCGTTCCTTTAAGAACATTTTTCCTCAGTAAAATACCACATACCAACCTCCTGCTATGTTTTCTTCTTGTATATTCCCCCCCCCCCCCCTTTTTTTTTTGTCCTTATGTCCGTCCCGTTTAAATGCCTGATATCAATCTGGTAACAAAAATGGAAAGTTTTTGGTAATTTGGCGATACGAAATTGAGACGTTGGAATTTGAAATGTTTAGAAGATTTCATTTTTCCAACTGATAAGAATATATTATTGATCAACAAGAAATAACACAACATTTGGTTTATAGAAGTACCGGCAGGACCTGACCCTTGGTGAGGGGGCCGGGGAGCTGAAGATTTGGATGATGGTTTACAAAAGTATTTCTAGGACCAAAACTAACAGAGATTTAGGGTCTGAGTTTGGTCCAGAGCCCGGCTTGCATGGTGGGCTTCATGTTTCAATCCGCCCGTAACCAAGATTGATCCTGGTGAGGAGCTACAAGCATCTTCTTCCGAAGTCTCTGAATCACAATTTGCTGAGAGCGAGATGGGATGCCGCCTGTCAAAGCTTCAGCCACTACCGGGGAGGAGGGGGGGTGGTGGATCAATCTGTGGAGGCTGGAGAGTAAAATCAAATCAGCCAGAGCTTAATTTCAGGCTTGGATAATATCCGATTTCTCATCTCTACAAACAACTGCAAGGGAAGAAAACGTTGAAGAGACGAAGTGAAGGAGGTGAAGGTTTTGGTGAGTTTTTCCAAACTTTGTCAAGTTTACTTATTGTTTGATTGTTCCAAAGTCGTACATGCCTTTGTCATTACCAACGCATTTTCACGTAGGGTAGCGTGCATTTTCCTCGATCCATCAATTCTTTAATAGTATTGACGTGTCCAAAATAACTAGTCAAAGAAAAAGACACTCTCAAATTAACTTATTATATGGGAGAAATTATCAGGAAATTGCATGATTGTCGGCATGAATTTACATACGTTGATTTTTTCGGATCGAATTATGTGATTCAATTCATTTAAAAATATAAAACGAATCACGTTTACATCATTATTTTTTTTTCATATGATTCAGAAAGCCTTTCATAGGAAACATCCCAATCTTTTGCATTAAACATAGTTTCTCTCATTATTATTATTTTTTTGAAATGATAACTATGTCTTATGTCTAGTGATATCTGTTCAGAAGATATTTAAAAAAATGTGCAACTAATGAATTGTTCTCTCTCGAATTTAATAAAATAGTAAATTAAATGCAAAAAATTTATTTAGTAATTAAATAATCTTTAATCAACGTGCATAGATATCCGTTAAAGAGTTTTTTTTATTTTTTTTATTTGTCCATCTGTTTTTTAATATATTCATGACAACCATTATCTATAGGCAATTGGAAATTTATTAGTGTCGAAAGTTGTTGAAGATTTATATATTGTAAAGTACTACAAAATTGTAATAATAGAAAGGCATTAGGACTTAGGACTCATTCATTTAAAGTATTTGATAAAATAATAATAGAAAAAACTAGTCATGCACATTGCTTTTCTGAATACCGAAAGTGACAGCAATAATATAAAAAGTCAGTTGCCTGCAAATAAAGGTAACATCGATCGATGGATCGCTAGACCAAGCGAAAATGAACAACAATCGTTCGACTCAGCCGTTAAACCTTGCAGAATTGCACGATCAATAGAATATGATGTATTCTTTGTCCACACACTATGACAACAACTTAAATTTTGATTTGACGATAAAATTTTGATTAAATTGATGAAAGTTGGTCGTGGATGAGTGCAAAAAATGGTTGG
Source organism: Durio zibethinus (assembly GCF_002303985.1). The sequence goes on from NW_019167993.1 coordinate 14,255,880, forward strand.
TTGTCGGTTGCTGGACCCACTGTATAATTAACATTCATCAATTTTGGTAGATAGATTAGAAAATTTTTTTTTTCAATTCAATTGCTTTTTATTTTAGTCATTGACCAAAAATTTTAAAAATATTTTAAAGTAATTTTCTTATGTTTATTGATTACAAAAGAAATTATGATAGGGCCATTTGAAGTATCCAAGCGTATTTTTCCCGCTCACCAAGTATATATAGGCTTTCCATTTGGGAGGAGGAAATGCAGTAATTCCCTACAGAAAACTGCAAACTTTAAAGCTCTTCTAAGGAAATAAAATAAAATGCCTGTGACAACTTTAAGTTGGAGGAGCTCCAAGTTCGCAGCTGCGAAAAAGATGCGTTCCAGAGAATCAAAGAGAGACCATCAGGTATATATCTCAATTTTGCGTCATTAGTTGTTGTATTTGTTATTGTTATTGTTATTCGGCATTAACTTAAATTATCATCATCAATGTAATTCATTTGAAGTTTTATTAAGTGTGTTAGGCTAAAAGATCCCATTCAATTAATTTATTTAATGTAAATGAATGTATAATCAAATTATAAATTATTTACATAAAAAGTAATAATTTAACGTAATTCAACGCTTTATTTACTGACATTTATAGATAAAAAAAAAGATTTTATAGTTCCGGAGAATTACAAACACATTAAATCGATCAAAACTCAAACAATCACTCATTCCCATTGACCCTATCATTATCCTCTAGGTTCTATAAAGTATTTAAACACCAAACATTCAAATATATACACTCGTATGTACCTTTCATTTTCTTAGTCTTGTGAGTTGTGTACCCTTAAAACCTTATAACTATGCTCACCTCTTTCTCTTATACCTATTGAGACTTTCATTATTTATAAGACATCCAACTTACCCAAAAATAATCCTTCCACTCTTATAATTCTTATATTCCAAGTATTGTGTATCAAATAATATCTATTCAATCTCGAAAAAATCTCAAACAAAATTCTTACAAAATCTTTTGTGATTGATTCAATATTTTCAACAATAATTTTTTTGCTTCAAATTTGTAATTGTCTAGTTGTAATAAAGAATTATATATGAGTCCATTACTGATAATTAGAGAAGCTAATGATTTGACAACTTAATTGGTAAGGTTAGGTGTCCTTTGAGCAGATTTGGTCTCCAGATGGTAGTGAGATGTGATCCTTTTGCTTTTAGTGCTGATTTTGTTTATCAAGATCAAGATGTTAACTGCTATTTTATTGTGATTTCATTGCATGAGGTTCTTTATTAGAGTTGTATCAGTTGATTACAGGTTCTAGCTTTATCTAATATTATCTTTTGTTTAAGAAGTTTGGTTTCCTTTTTGGCGGATTGCTTAGTTTTTAGGGAATTTCATTTTTGGGGCTCCTCTGTTTTAGATGTATTTTGGACTACTGAGAGATTTTTTATCTCTCAATCAATAAATTTACTTAGCTTAGCCCAAAAAAAAAAAAAAGAAAAACTACATGATGTTGAACTGAGATTTGTTAATTGTAGTGCAATAATCTCCTTTCCTTTTGCTCTCATACATATTGAGACTTCCATTATTTATAAGACTTCTAATTTATCTAAAAATGATCTTTTTGCTCTTATAATTCTTATATTCCAAGTTTTGTGTATAAAGTAATATTTAGTCAAATCTTGAAAAAAGCTTAAACAAATTTTTTACTACATGTTTTGAGGTTTGAGTTAATATTTTTACAAAACGCTCTAAAAAGTAAGGATTTTATCAAACATTTTGCCTATAATTTTTTTCTTCAATTTTGTAATTGTCTAACGACAATAAAGAATTATATATATGAGTCCATTACTAATAAGTTTCTTCACCAATCCAGATTGGTTTATTGTAGTGCAATAATTATTTGTGATAAGTTCTGATAGATCTGTTATCAAAAGATTATCTATTAAGAAATTAACTTAATATTCAAATGCATTTCCACGTACATGAGATATAATTATACAAAAACTGACTGTTATGAAAATAAAATTTCTGATCAAGTCAAATACGTAGGCTATGCATTTTTTTAGTCGAGACTAATGTTCAAAATAGTAAATCAATGTCATGTTGGGTCGAATAAATTTGGAAACATCAAAGAGTTGAGCCATGCAAGATCTATACTACAGTAGCTGGTTGTTGTCCCTAGTATATAGGCAGAAACTTATATTCATATATAGTTGAAAAATAGCTTTAATGGATAAAATTGCCATTAAGTAGCAGATGCAAATAAAAGGCCAAGGTGTCTATGGACACCACCAAAAGTTTGGAAAACAAGAAAATTTGAAAGAAAATTTTCACTTTAAGAAAAAATTTTAAAATTTTTTCTTAAACATATCTTAATTCCTTAGCCATTCCATTCATTGCCCTTGCTTAATACCTACCAGAACCTATAGCCTCAATACGTAGTATCTAGTAAACATCCACTATAATAAGTGGACATTCCGAACAAAAAATTTTGGATTTGTCACTGTTAGCAGTTCTATTTAGTTAAAACAAATAATATCTTATAAGTTGGTTTCAGTTGCCTACTTACCTAAAATTTTTGTTATCCTCAGAATTAGAAAGATATTTGTTTAGTCCTCTAAACATGTATCAAAACAACTTGTGTTTAAATTTATTTAGTTAAAACAAACAATAGCTCATAAATTGGTTTCATTTACTTACTCACTTAGAATTTTTCTTATTCTTAGAATTAGAAGAATATTTGTTTAATCCTCTAAACATGTATAAAAACAACTTATATTTGGAATTTCAAATTTTGAAAATTGTTTCTCTTAGAAGAACTTTTGTTTTCTAGCAGAAGAAAAGAAGGCTGACAAACCTAAACTTGCGCATGAAAATGTTAAGAGTGGAGATGGAGGAAATAAGTGAAGACCAAAAAAAGATAAAAGAGGGGCAAAGACTAGTAAGAGAAAAGTTTGAAGCCATTGAATTGGAATGTGAGCAACTTCGAAAGGAGACTGTCCTCATAACACAACAAAGTGTTAGCACCCAAATTCGTCTTACTCTGATGTTCCAAATCTTGAAAGCTAGGGAAAACCATGACTTTTCCAAAGCATCACAGCTCACTTGTGTTCTCCGGTCTGTTCTCTTCACAATTTCATTAAAACTGCCAATTTTGACTTTCTTAATATATATAGAACTACTTCCATTAAAATTATGCTAATGTTACCTTTCGTTTTTCTTTTTACTACAGTGAACTCATAGCGAGAGAGAAGTAGCAAAAAAAGCTTTGATGGCTAATTGGTGATGCATGTTATCACAAATTAATAAATGGTGTAATAGTTTCCATTGTTAAACTTTTACTTGTTTATGGTATTTGAAGCAGTCAAAGTGTAATGCATGGTCACTAAAATTAAAAGTCTAGCACTCTATCAACAGATCGCATGACTATTGATTGTATTTTTTTTTTTTTTAATTTGAAAGTTTAAGGGAAATCCGAACATGTTCTTTGAACAAGAGAATTATGTATCAATTATTGTGCCAAATGCTTGTGTTAAGTCTAGGCATATAATTTGTTGTAAGGTGTTGTTAATTGGCTTTCCTTTTGATTGCTACTATTTATATTATTTGCAAGTGCACAAGATCGCTATCAAGTAATAAGTGGTAAGTAGAGTATCATTTCACGATGATTATTTATTGTAATTATTGGGTGTAAATCTAGTAACAAAGTTGACAATTTACTAGCCTTATATTTAAAGGATTGAAAAGAATGGTTAATTGAAAGTAAAAACAAGTAAATAAAGTAAAAGAGCAATTGTGTATATAGACCAAGAAACAACCATCCAACTATCATTTGGAGGTTTAATGAGTGGCCAAATATAACAAGAACACTAAAATGATTGAAAGCTTTTGAAAAAGGAAATATTGATTGTAGGCAAAAAATAAAAGAAAGCATAAAACACGATTTAAAAATTGCTTGTAAAATATCTTGAATAGAAAGAATGCTTGTATTAAGAAAGAATTGAGAAAGCAATTTTGTGTTGGACTAGTTTGTCACTCTAGCCAAGACTAAAAACAATTAGATTTAAGCTAGTTTATCACCCTAGCAAAAATCGTAAGAAAACCAAAAATACAAGAAAGAAATAGAAAGAAGAGTGGGATGAGAATTGAGTGATTTGCAAGTGAAGAGAGCCTCCCTATTTATAGTGGTAGGTTCAGCCAAAGCGAATTAGGATTACAAGTCTTTTTACAAGTTAAACTCTAAGAAGATTAAGCTTTATCTTGATCTTCAAATGTTGTGGCCAAACATGGAGTCTTCATTGATGGAGTGTCTTGGCCGAATGGGGCTTTTTGGAGTTAATCTTGATCACACATGTGTCATGCCATTCGTCATCTTACAATCTTAGTAGGAGTTTTGGCTAAAGTTGATTATCTAAGACCATGTATTTGCATCAACCATAGACTCTTAAAATAAATCTTCAAAAGTCCTTATTGCATATAAACTTTAGCCTTTATCTTTTGTGTTGCATTTATCTTGTATGAAAACTCTATCAAGATGATCAAAGAGTCTTCCTTTAATAAAATCTTTTCTTAGCCAAATATTTGTAGGAGTCTTTATCCAAGTAGGATTCTTCAATTACCAAATGCTTGTAGGATTCCTCATGCAAGTAGGATAGCCGAATGGATATAGAAGTCCTAGTGTAAATAGGATTGGCTAACTCCTCCTTATTGCATGGCTAAATATGACTTGGATTAAAATTAAACTAATCTTGTATAGAATTGCATGGCTTCACATAGCTTTCACATCTTATATGCATAAAACCTCAAGATCAAGAAATCACACATTAAATGCACCAAATTCAAGCAAATTTTCAAAATTTTAAGCTAAATTGGACTTATAAATTAGTATAATTTTTACTGCTATCACCTTTATTTGGGATAAATGATACTCATGTCTTGTGTTTGGATGTTGTTTTGTAGCCCTTGCTTTGCTAAAAGATAGACTTTAGGTTTTCATGTGTTGACTTATTTTTAATTATCTTCTCTTTACAAAATTCAAACTTTTTTTTACATATGTTACCAAAAACATCCTTAAACCCCAAATATGTAATTCAGTGTTCATGAACAACCATCTTTATACATTTTAATCGGCTAAATTCTTAATTTAAGATTTAATATTTGGGCTTTTTCAACTATATCATCTTTAATTCGGTTCAATGTAGAATTAAGCATATTTGAATTAATTCAAAATAGGATTTCGTTAAAGAAGTGTATTGCATGCACGTTGAAATAGAATGAAGCAGAATAAATGTCCCTGGTTGGTAGGAAAATATGGAAAAATTGTATTTTTATTATATAAGTGAAATTATTTATTCAAAAATAATTCAACATAAAAAATAAACGTACTTTTGAACATAAAAAATGTGAAAACAAAACAAAATAATTTATTAAAGATAAAAGAAAAGGGGCTTTAGGTTTTTTTTTTTTTTTTTTTACAAAAAAGAAAAAGAATTGATAAAAAAATAGTGGGATTGAGTGAAGAATTTAAATTGGATAACGAATTTGTTAGATTAAAAATAATGTAATACCATGCTTGCTTGAGATTAAAGATGAACTTCCACTTAAGACATTGGTTGTAATCTTCTTTTCCAAGCTTTATGTTGAACCAATAATGGAGCCTTCAAAGAACAAAAAATAGGCTTCAAAACATGCTACTAATGCTACTTTTCTTAAGATTTATTTAATCTCAACTAGTTCTAGTATACAAAAAGGATAATCAAAATGTCTATATGATACAATGAAGCCTTTTTTGATGTCACCTTGCATTTGTGTATGAAATTACTAAACACTCCTGATGAGAGATAAAAATACCTATCTTTTATCAATGTTTTTTGCAAAAACAATATCGAAGATACTTGCTTCTAATTTGAGAAAGAAAGGTAGAAAAGTGAGAGTTTTCTAAATATGTACATCCCTAAATGAACTCACATTATCTATATTTATAGAGATTGAATCCTAAGGTTCTTTTTCTTTGATTGTGTTGTTTCAATCAACAATTACTTCTTTTAATCATACAGATCTCTTTCTAAATAATTTCAAACAAATTGGTTCATTTGAATTATCACACTTTTCATATCAAGAGAAACCATTTTTCACATTTCAAAAAAATTATAGTTTTTTGTTAAAGCAGTAAACTGCTCCCATAAGGTAGTAGACTTCCCCTATATATTTTCTATTTCCAGAATGCTCCATAAAACAAGGTAGTCAATTGCTGCTTTAAGGCAATTAACTTTTCTTAATTCTGAAACACTCAAAACTAATAGCAATCAATAGAGCAATCAATTCTGGTCATAGCAGTCATTTGCCCTATGGTAGATAGTCGACTGTTTCTTTGTTAAGCTTTGTTCGTACTTTTATGGAATTCGTGGCAATCGACTACTTTGCTATAGATAGTTAACTACAACATAAGGCGACTGCATGGCAGTCAACTTCTCTTATTAAGGCAACCTACTGCTCCTATAATAAGCCGTCTTATATTGATTTTTTAAACCTAGAATCAATCTTTTTGACTATGGAACATTACCTAAAGCTATTAAATAGCTTAATATGATTTCTTTTTATTTACTGCTTTCAAATTTTGAAAATATTTTCTTTTAGAATTTGTGTGGTGCTTTTGAGTTTTTTAAGCAAGAATTTAAGAAGACATTGAAGACAATTTTGGTTATTTTCTTTCCTAATTTTTTTTACTAATCTGTTTAACAATTGACTTCATGAGTTTGAAGATGAAATCAAGATTGCCAATGAATTATTTTGGCTTGGGTTTTCTTTAGTTTCTGTTCATATTTATCTTTCATTTACGATTTTGAGGATTTTTTGTCTTTTGACTTTTTAACAATATTTTTGAGGAGTTTTTTTTAGAATGAAAGAAAATCAAGTTTCAATTTTGGCTATATTCAGTGGTAGATCTGATATATGATCTCAGGGCCAATTAAAATTATATATATTTTTATTTGTTATGTTATTCAAATTCGAGAGTTAGTGTCACATACAGTATGTATTCAACAAGAATATACTAATTTTTTTCTTTATTTTTATATTGTTCAATCTCTATATTCACATTTATTACATGTGTGTCAAACACAGATACTTCAAAAAATGAAGATTCCAATGAATTAACATAATTTATCTAAAGTTTTATCAAATAGAAAAAAATGAAAAAAATCACAAAGATATGAGAAGATAAGTGCTAGCTAAAAAAATACACATTTGATATTTGGTTGAAAAGTTATAATCTTGTTGAGAAAACTAGAGAGTTAATTCGTTTTGTTTTTCTTTTTTAAGTTTATATGAATATGACTTATATTTATTACAAATCTATTATTTTTAAGAGTTTGTGAATAATGATTGTAGATATAATTTTAGAAAAATAATAATATGATTTTAATTTCTTATAAATTACAATTGCTAAATTTAAATTAAAAATAAAAAATAAAATTAACAAATAAAATTTTAATGTGAGAGTTAATTAAATTAAATTTAAAATATAAAATAATTATAATATATAAAATATAATATATATTAAAAGATTAAAGAGTACTAGAAACAATTATTTATGCAATTGTTTTTCAACACCTGCTCGTATAAAAAGCACATCATGTTATCATATGAAAGAGTAATAAATATTAGGGCCAGTTTCCTTTTTTTTTTTTTTTTCTATGAATAATAAATTATGAAAATTTTAAAAGTTAAAAATTTATTACCAACAATTGCTGATTTAATTTTATAAGCTGCCAATTTTTTAAACTATTATAACGAGCTCATTAACGAAACAAATGTTTAAATAGCTACTTGTTTGACTATCCTAACATCACATTAAAGCTGTCGAGGCCCCTCAGGTTCCCATGAGGCTCCGCTGCCTCTAGCTATATCGATGTTTTAAGGTTACTTTTGTTAGGAAAATGGGGTCTAGTCCCATGTAAGTGATTTTGGATCAAGTAAAAGCCATGGGCCTTGATCTTTTATTTTACACAGAGCCCTAACTACTTAATAAAAAAGAGGTGGGGTTGTTTTAGGTGTGTGTCAAAAAATCAAGCAGAGAAAGAAGAAAAGCCAGGAAAAGCAGAGAGAGAAAAAGGAGAAGGGAGAGTTGGTTGAATGAAAGTCGATCCGTGGTCCGATTGAGTTAGAACCTTGTCAGGAGGTTTATGATTCAGAGTTCTACATTCTGAACGGTGAAGATCGGGTTTGAAGCTCTCTAGGAACAAATTCAGGGTGTATTTGTTGAGTCACTTATTTGGTGAGATTTCTCCAATTGTTTCTCTAGTTGTTGATTAGCTCTAGTTTTAGCTAGAGAAGAACTTTGTATAACTATTATTTGATAGTGAAGATTTTTCTGGTGGCCCGTAGTTTTTTCCCTCTACACTAGAGGGTTTTCCACGTAAATCTTGGTGTGCTTTATTTTTCTCGCGTATTTGATTATTAATTGTTGTCTATTGCTTCTGTATTGTTGTGATTATTGCTTCAGGCGCAACAAGTGGTATCAGAGCGAGGGTTGTTTTGAGACATCGATACAGAAGCAATCCAGGATAGAAGTAAATTCTGTTTGAGATCATGGAAGGTGATACAGGTTCCATGATAAAATTGATAGCATCGAATTATTCAATTTGGAAGCCTATGATGGAGGATCATCTATACTGCAAAGATTTGTATGAGCTAGTATTGGGTGATTCGGCTAAACTAGCAGATATGAAAGATGAAAGCTGGAAGAAGCTAGGTAGAAAGACGCTGGTTACAATCAAAAAATGGGTTGATATTAGTGTGTTCCATCATGTAGCGTAGGAGTCAGATGCTCACATTGTTTGGAAAAAATTGGCAGCATTGTATGAGAGAAAAACATGTATGAATAAAGTTATGCTTGTTAAAAAGATTGTAACTTTACAGTACAGGGATGGATGATCTGTTACAGAGCGCTTGAGTGATTTTCAAGATATATTTAATCGGATGACTACTATGGAGCTTAAGATGGATGATGAAATGAAGGCGTTATTTCTTTTGGGTTCATTGCCAGACAGCTGGAATACTCTAGTTGTGACTATTCTTAATTCAACTCCTGATTATAAGGTGACATTGGAGATGGTAAAGGACAGTATGCTTAATGAAGAAGCAAGGCGAAAAGATGTAGACCTTGGGAATTAAGCTCTAGTCACAGAGAATAGGGGTAGAAACATCGACAGAGGTCAGGACTCAAAAAGTCGTGGTAAGTCTAAACATAGATCCAAGTCTAGAGGTAAAGTGAAGTGTTTCCATTGTGGTAAGGCGGGTCATATAAAACGAAACTGTAGAATTTTAAAGCAAGAGCGAAAATATGAGAAAGGTAAGAGTTCAGATGATGGCAATGTTACAGCAGTGAATTCAGATAGTGATTCGGTTACTTTGATTTATACACATGGTGATTGTAATCATGTTAGTGATCCTGACATTGAGTGGATAGTTGACACAGGAGTGACATATCATTGTGTTCTTAAGAGAGAGTTGTTTATAACTTACAAAGCAGGAGACTTTGGTTGTACCAAAATAGGAAACAAGAGTGTGTCATAGATTGTTGGGATTGGTGATATTGTTATACAAACTAGTACAGGTTGCATGTTGACTTTAAGGGATGTCAGACACATTCCAGATATGAGAATGAACTTGCTTGCTATTAATGTCTTTGATAAGGAAGGATATGAAAGCCGACAAAAGAATGGACAATGGAAGCTTCTCAAAGGATCTATGGTAGTTGCAAGGGAAAAACTATGCTACACAATGTATAAGATATGAATGTAATTAAACAGTAACCAGGTAAATACCGTTGAAAATGATGCTTCAGCAAACTTGTGGCACATGAGGCTGGCACACATGAGTGAAAAAGGGTTACAGATTTTGGCAAGACAGTCTCTCATTCCCTTGACCAAAGGTATGTCTCTCGATTCATGTGATTATTGTTTGTTTGGTAAGCATCATAGAGTTTTTTTTCGTAAAAGTTCTCAGAGAAAAGAAAATAGATTGGAATTAATTTATTCTGACGTATGTGCTCCCATTGAAGTTGAGTCATTAGGTGGTAGCAAATATTTTGTTACTTTTATTAATGATGCTTCACGTAAGACTTGGGTGTATATGTTGAAATACAAAAGTCAGGTACTGCAGTATTTTCAAAAATTTCATGCCATGGTTGAAAGGATGACAGGGTTACCCTTGAAGTGTATTCGAACTGATAATGGTAGGGAATACAGATCTAAAGGCTTTGAAGAGTATTGCTCAAAGCATGGGATCAGGCATGAGAGGACAGAACCTGGAACACCGCAGCATAATGGTATAGCTGAAAGAATGAATCGCACCATTGTGGAAAAACTTAGATGTATGTTGATGATGGCAAAATTACCAAAGCTATTCTAGGGTGAAGCAGTCAACACAGCTTGTTATTTACTTAACAGGTCACCATCAGTTCCTTTGGGCTTTGACATTCCAGAAAGAGTGTGGACAGGGAAAGATACTTCATACTCTCACTTAAAAGTTTTTGGGTGTAAAGCATTCATGCATGTGCCGAAAGAGCAAAGATCAAAGCTTGACAGTAAAGCTACACAGTGTGTGTTTGTAGGATATGGTGATGAGGAATTTGGCTACAGGGTATAAGATCCAGTAAAGAGAAAGACAGTCAGAAGCAAAGATATGGTCTTTCATGAAAAAGAAACCATAGCAGATTTTGAGAAAAATGAGAAGACTACACAGATTACTATTGAGTGTGATGTTTCAACACCGACAGGGATTCCACAAGAAAGAGCCACAGATGGTGAAAATGAGTAAAAAATAGAACTTGGGGATATGAATGAGCCAGCTACAGTTGGTGATGAGCCAGATGCTATTAGTTTTGAGTAGAGGGAGCAATCCTCTCTACCTGAGAGTGTTGAGCAGTGGGAGCTACCTTCGGTATCAAGTGATGTAGAGTCTCAGCCTAAGAGATCTACTAGAGAGCGCAGGCCATCTACCAGGTATCCAAGTTCAGATTTTATTTTAGTTACCAGTGAAGGGGAGCCAGAAAGCTTTCAAGATGTACAAGCTACTTCGATTAGAGAGCACTGGTTAAAAGCAATGAAAGAAGAGATAGAGTCATTACGAAAGAATGGTACTTATGATCTTGTTAAACTTTCAATAGGGAGAATGAATGGGTGTTCAAGTTGAAAAAGGATGGTGACAAACTAGTGAGGTACAAAGCTCGATTGGTAGTAAAAGGTTTTTCTCAGAAACCAGGCATCGATTTTGATGAAATTTTTGCTCCAGTTGTAAAAATGAGTTCTATTCGAGTGGTACTGGGATTGGCAGCTAGTTTGAATCTTGAACTTGAGCAACTTGATGTTAAAACTGCATTTTTGCATGGTGATTTGCAGGAGAACATTTATATGAATCAACCTGAGGGTTTTGAAGTGAAAGGGAAAGAGCACTTAGTTTGCAAATTGAAGAAAAGCTTGTATGGCTTGAAACAAGCTCCGTGACAGTGGTACAAGAAGTTTGATTCTTTTATGGTGAGTCATAGCTATAAAAGAACAGCAGCGGATTCTTGTGTGTATGTTAAACAATTCCCTAATGGTAACTTCATTATCCTATTATTATATATTGATGATATGTTGATTATATGACAAGATGCTAGTATGGTTTGCAGGTTGAAAAATCAATTGTCTAAGTCCTTTGATATGAAGGATTTAGGTCCAGCAAAGCAGATTCTTGGTATGGATATTATCCGGGATAGGAGAGCTGGAAAGCTGTGGTTGTCACAGGAAAAGTATGTTGAACGAGTGCTTGGTAGATTCAACATGCAATATGCTAAATCAGTTAGCAGTTCACTTGCCAACCATTTTCATCTAAGTAAGAAATCTTGTCCAGTGTCTAAGGAAGAGCAACTAGCTATGTCTAGTATTCCTTATTCTTCTGTAGTCGATTCTTTAATGTATCTTATGGTTTGTACAAGGCCTGACATTGCTCATGCAGTTGGTGTAGTGAACAGATTTCTTTCTAATCCAGGGAAGGTTCACTGGGAAGCAGTGAAATGGATTTTTAGATATTTGAGGGGTACCTAAAAAATGTGCTTGACTTATGGAGTTTCATAACCAGTTCTAGAAGGGTTTACTGATGCTGACATGGCAGGCGATCTTGATGGTAGAAAATTTACTTCAGGGTATTTGTTCACTTTTGGAGGAGGAGCTGTATCTTGGCAATCTAAGTTGCAGAAGTGTGTTGCTTTGTCAACTACAGAGGCTGAGTATATTGCAGCAATCGAAGCATGTAAAGAAATGCTTTGGATGAAACGTTTTCTTCTTGAATTGGGGTTGAATCAGAAAGAGTATGTGATATTTTGTAATAGCCAGAGTGTTTTAGATTTGAGTAAGAATACCATGTACAATGCTAGAACAAAGCATATTGATGTTAGATATCATTGGTTACGTTCAGTGATTGAAGAGCAGATGTTATTGAAAAAAGTCCATACTGATAAGAATGTAGCAGATATGTTGACTAAGATACTTCCTAGGAAAAAAAGCTTGAGCTTTGCAATAACTTGGCCGGAATGAGTTCTCTGGCCAAGGTAAGTTCCAAATGAAATTGTTATGGTGATGAATCTCCTCCTAATGGGGCTGGAGGGGGAGATTGTTAGGAAAATGGGGTCCAGTCCCATGTAAGTGGTTTTGGACCAAGTAAAGGCCATGGGCCTTGATCTTTTATTTTACACAGAACCCTAACTACTTAATAAAAAAAAGGTGGGGTTGTTTTAGGTGTGTGTCGAAAAACCAAGCAGAGAAAGAAAAAAAGCCAGGAAAAGCAGAGAGAGAAAAAAGATAAGGGAGAGTTGGTTGAATGGAAGTCGATCCGTGGTCTGATTGAGTTAGAACCTTGTCAGAAGGTTTATGATTCAGAGTTCTAAATTCTGAACGGTGAAGATCGGGTTTGAAGCTCTCTAAGAACAAATTCAGGGTGTATTTATTGAGTCACTTATTTGGTGAGATTTCTCCAATTGTTTCTCTAGTTGTTGATTAGCTCTAGTTTTAGCTAGAGAAGAACTTTGTATAACTATTATTTGATAGTGAAGATTTTTTTGGTGGCCCGTGGTTTTTTCCCTCTACACTGAAGGGTTTTCCACGTAAATTTTGGTATGCTTTATTTTTCCTGCGTATTTGATTATTGATTGTTGTCTATTACTTTTGTATTATTGTGATTATTGCTTCAGACGCAATAGCTTTTTATGTGTTTGTGAGTTTCAGGGTTTGGTCTCTTTTTCTTTAGCTAAAATGTTGCTTCTTTGCTACCAGTTTCTCTTTCCTTTTTCATTATTGTTGATATGTGAGCTGTCGAATTTGTTTTGCTGAATTAGATAGATATACAACTTTGATCATAGTTAAGTTTTTGTTTCATATGACCAGACTGCAATTTTTATCTTCATTACCCATTTTACAAACTGTTCTGACTCCTCATTCTACCGTAAAATTGCTGAAGTTATCCTATTGAAATGTCGGTATAATCTTGTATGATTTTATCTTCTTGTGATAATTTTTTCCCCACGAAACAAATGATGGGAATGCTGAGTAAGAAGTTGATTCTAACAGATGAGGAGTAGGTTTTTTGGTACTTTTCCTTTTTCAAGACGATTTTTGGTTTTTTTTTCTTTTGTTTGTTTAAAAAATGTGAAGTAATTAGGTTTTTTTTTTTTTTAATAAAAAGAATATTTTAACGGCACAATCTAACAGATATTGGATTTATTGGCGGGTGCAGTACACTACGACGGAATTTTGTGTTGAAGTAATTCAAAAATATTTAATTTTACATTAAATCAAAGTAAAAATAATATCTTTAATTGAGAAAATATTCAAATGTTAATATTAAGTATTTAGCCACCTTTAATCTCTAAAAAGCCATTGGGATTATCAAACATCTAAAAAATATTAGGGACGACTAGAGAGGAATTACTTGGAATGAACATAACAAGTTAAACTAGCTTCAATAACTACACTTTAAAAATACAGTAGAGACAAACAAAAGTTTGACAACACAAACAAACTCCATTTTACTTGCTATATGTACTTTCTATCCCATAAATTATGTTCAAGTCGAATTTTCAACCGTCGAAGAATTTCAATTCCTTATATCTTGAAAAATAAAATATATTTTTTTATTTTTCAAAAAACATATTTTTAAATTGCAATTTTTAAGATTTTAAAACAATAGAATTTAAAATTTTGTTATGAAAGAAAAGGAAAAAAATTTAAAAATTTATTTTTAATAAAAACATTATTTTAAAATAAAATTTATTTATAAATTTTACTAATAAAAAATCTAAAATTTTATGAAAAAGGAAAATGTTATCTTTAAAATAAAATTCATTTTATAAAATCAATTCTTTTCAAAATTTAAAATATTTTAAAATTTTTATTTTTAAAAAAATTTAAGACTTTGTTTGGTTTGGGAAAATGTTTTGTGTTTTTTTTTTTAATTTTTATTTTTGTAAAATGGTTTTTGTTTTTTATTTTTTTTAGAAATTATATTTGGTGAACGGAAACGAAAGTTGTTTTCTAAAATGAAGAATAGTGAAATTTGTTTGACATTCTATATAATTTTTTAAAAATGATGATTAAAAAATAAATAAAATATTCAATAATTATATATATTATCCCTTATTTCAAACTTCTCAACTTTGTTTAGTAATTTCATAAACTTCTAAAAGGGATTTAAGTGGAAAGAGATAAAAGATATTATAAATAATTCAAGATGCCAAGTATATCTAGAGACAAAAAATATTAAAAAAAAATTGGTTGTGGAAATAATTAATGTTAATGACTTAATTATAAATATAATATTTTTTTAACAATTAACTAGCAAAACATTAACAAAAAAAGTAATGGGTATATGGTGTTTTCACACTTAAAAAGCTCAATTCCTTTTTCTTATTTGATTTCATTTTCATTTTTCAAAAATTCTTTTCATTTTGATTTCCATTTTTAATTATTAAACATATTTTTCTCTTATTTTTATTTTCCCAAAAAGATCTGTTTTCCAAAACAAAAAAAAATCTCTGTTTTCCAAAACAAAACACTCTTAACGTATGAGATCATGCCACGTTTGTGCCAAGTGTTTATCCTAGTTACTAACTCAAAAAGTAAAGTGCTATATATATATATATATATATATATATTTTTTTTTTTTTTACCGTAAGGCACATTCCGGTCGACTTATTGACAAGTTGCTAGATTTTTACAGGAATTTTTGATATTCGCGTAGATTGATACATAGAATTAAAGTTTGGTTGTCATGATGATATTTTCCCTCATCATAATCACTAATTCTTGCATAAAATTTTCTATATATTTCAATGAAAGAATTTTGATCTGAAGGCACATCTGCTAGCTTAATGATTTTCTTAATGCTGCTAGACTGGCTGATCTTCTTATGTCTGCTTCAAACTTTACTTGATCTAATTTCGTGCTAGTATCAGCAGTAGCCTTGGTAGGTTCTCGTTGGACGGTATATGGCTAAATGCCTTCTCTAATCATCGTCAATGGAATTCGTCCTCTACTATTTCTGATCACCTACCGTTGTTTTTAGACGTGGATGAGAAAGATTGGGGTACCACTGCCTTCAAATTCTTTAACACTTGGCCGCAAGGGATGATTTTTTTCATTTTGGCCCTGTCGCAAGAGGAGGATTTGAATAAGCTAATTGATGAAAAGTGGAAGAGTAGTCCAGTTTTTGGAGATGCAGGTTCTCTACTGATGTCTAAGCTAAGAAACACTAAATCAATTATAAAACACTGATGGCAATAAGCTATAGGTTCAGCTTCGAAATCTACAAAACAAAAACTCCAAAAATACCAACACATTTTGGAATCTTGAGCGCTCTTCGTTTGAAGGTTGAAACTGCCCATTGGAGATCATCATCACAACTTCTTAAAACTCTGATGACTGAATAAGTAACAACTACCTTCTGCCACACCTGCTTACAAAAATCATAGGCGAAGAACAAATGAGAAACAGGTTGTAGAATGTTGATATTAAGGGTTTTAAAAGCTTGTTCTTTTTGTTTTTTGAAAAAAGAGTCGACCAGCGGCAAGGCACAAAAAAAAACCTAAGAAAAGAAACCAGAAAAAAAAAAAAAAAAAGAGAAAAGAAAAGGGAGAAAGAGAGGTCTTATACAGCTCCAGTCAACTGGTCAAGGTCGAATCGAGGTTGATACGTGATGAGATTGAATAAAACTTTTATCATGTTAACTGTGCATAGTTTTGTTTTTTTTTAATACTTGCACAATTCTTCATTTTCATTGGTGGAGTTCCATTTTAAAGTTTTTGTTATGGGTATTTCTAGGATCAATGAGTAAAATGATTTTTTTTTCATTAAAGACTATCAGCAAACAATCATGGATATTTTTGACATTTTGATTGACTTGACATGTATAGTGTTATGTTAGCTTGACCACTTTATCAACTTGCCCCAAAGGGCCCCTCTCTTGCTAACTTGTCATTTTCTAAGCGGATAATCAGCATCTAGGTTGGCTCGGCCTGCCAAGTCATCCTGACTACAAGGTTGATTATGGGCAGCTCCCCAAAACCCCTTACCTTCAATTATAAATAGGGCAATTTAGGTATTATCTAGACATCTCATATTCTCTACAACTTTCATACTTTCTCTTTTCTATTCCCTCCCATATCGACAATTTAGGTATTATTTAGACATCTCATATGCTCTACAACTTTCATACTTTCTTCTTTCTATTCCCTCCCATATCGATCTCTGACTTGAGTATCAAAGTGCAAATGTTGAGAAAACTCTCAATCTTTGCCTTTAATAACTTCTTTCTCTCTCTTACCATTTTAAGGTTTTGCCCTTCAGTTTGGAGCTCAGCCCAAACATTTGGTGTGCTTGGTAAGGGGTTTTATTCATTTAGCCGAGTAAAAATACCATGCCTCCAAGAAATAGAGTTATTAAGGAAAGAGAACTAGCTTTCTGGGATGGAATTAAAACCCATACAAGTTAGCCCACAAATCGACCTGCATAAGCAAGTCCCATAATGGAACAATTCATGTCTCTAAATCAGCAATTGTAGTCTCTTAAAGAAATGATCTAGAACCTCACTCCTCATTAAACCTCTAAAGTACCTGACCTGGTCACCCCATAAAGAATATCAGTAGAAAGACAGTCGAATTATAAAGACGTGGAAGCTTCCTTAGCTTCCCGAGAAAAGGAGCCTAATGCTCTTGTTACTCATTACCATTCCCATACTACCACCCAAAAATCAAAATAAGCTACTCCTAATCCTCAATTGAACAGAGAACTAGAGGCTAGGATGCAGGTAATGGAGAAAGAGGTAAAAGGAAAAGCTATCGCATTTGAGGATGAGTTGAAATCTTGGAGACCTCTTATTTCATTGAAGAAATAGACAAGACTAGACTTCTAACCCTTTGATCATTTGGAACTTTACCAAACTAACATGATGATGCAAGGGGTAGATTAAGCTCTGATGTGCAAAAGACTAGACTAGCTACTATACTAAAAGGGGCAACTCAACTATGGTATTATAGCTTAAAACTGAGGTCCATCACTAACTTCAAAGAGCTTAACCATTCTTTCTTATCCTGCTTTGTTAGAAGCGAGAAAACAAAAAAAATTATGTTAAGTTTAATGTTAATCCACGAGGGTAAAAATAAGTTTTTAAAGGACTACGTAACACGTTTTAATGTAGAAACCCTTCAAGTAAAAAATTTAGAATAAACTACTATAGTTGCCACCTTAACTAGCGAAGCAAGTGATAGAGAGCACCATCTGAAACTTACACTTTTCTTAGAACTGTCAAAGATATTAGTTGATGTGCTATTTCATGAAAAAATACATCAACGCCAAAGCAACAATGAAGAACGAAGGTAAGAGAGGTTTATCCTTCATCCTTGGTGGTCAAGGTGAGAAAGGCTCATCCCCTATTTTCAGTCAAAAAAAGAAAAAAAAAAGAAATCTACAATCCTCCCCCAAAAGGGAGATGATAGGGGTACCCCAAAGCCAGGAGCCTGAGTAGATAGAGGAAGTACACAACATTAAATACCTCTAGAGAGAGGATTCTAATGCATATAGAAAAAGACCCTAAGCTTAGATGCCAAAGCCACTGATTGAGGCAAAATACAAGAAAAGATTTGACAAAAAGATGCACTTTCCATTGAGACATCAGCCATAATATAAAAGACTACATTAACGTAAAAAGAGTTCACTTAGACAAGTTCGTAGATTGATCGACATAGGGTCAAAGTGGAATAGACTTCAGAAGAGACAATAAGAGAAGAGGGATAAAAAAGAACCAGAAAAACAAAGATGCAAGGAACCAAAATTATCAAAGAATGAGTAAGAGGGAAAAAAAGTCGAGTTATAGACAACAGGCCCATTGTGGGCATCATTAATGTAATAACTGACGAAAGCTTGACTAGAAGAAAATATGACCAAAGAATATTGATAGCCATTGGGTTCTCGACCAAAAAGAAAAAAAACTAGAAAGATGAACCAATTTCTTTCAATTTAGAAGGTCCTGAAAGGATTCAATTCCCACATATGACACAATTATGCTCATCGTTGTGGTGTATAATCATATGATAAGAAAGATCCTATTTGATGGTGAGAGTTTGACTAACGTGCTATTCTATACTACAATACTAAGGATAGGCATAAAAGAAGAAATGCTGATGCCTTTCACCACTACATTTTTTAGTTTTGAAAATGAGCATGTGCCAGTATAAGGAACACTCAAGCGACCGATCATATTGGGCACAGAGCCAAAGAGCATTACCTCTGTTATCAAATTCATAGTGGTGGACGCCCCTTTTGCATTTAACATGATTTTAGGCTGACTTAGCCAGCCTATTATGAGATTGATTGGCTTAACTCCTCATCTCAAGATTAAGTTTTTGATGTTAAACAAAGTTGGAGAAGTCCAAAAAGACTAGTCCACAACACGACAATGTTATGTGACAATGATGAAAGAAAGAATTAGGAAATAGACTAACAGCTTGACTAGAGCCAAAGATTCGAACAAAACTAAAATAAATGGAGTGAAGGTTAGGGAGGTTAAGGAAACAAAGTTGGAGGACCAGGGTAAGAAACAAAAGAGAAACGCACACTTAAGCCATTTTAAGCTCTTAAACTCAAAACTTGTACATACCATAAAATTTTTATTTTTGAATGAATCTACAAAGGCTGAGCTCTTAGGTTGGCATACAAACTTGTCAATAGAACTGAGCTTTTAAGTCAGTTAAAGAAATTTTGAAATGCAAATCTACATTTTGATCAGCTTTATTTCCTATTATATGTTATTCTACTAACAAACAACTAACTGTCATGTCAAGATTTATCCTTCTTGCAGGAAATAGTCCTGACCTAATTGACTAGAAATAGATAATTGATCAAAGACATAAGGTTATTGACAATCAACCAAAATTGGTAGAAGACCTCGTCTTTATGCCATTTTAGGAGAATAATCATGAAAAGTGCATGGAAATAGGAATAATGCTCGACAATAATGAGTAGCTAATCTAACTTTTAAGAAATAATGCTGACCTATTTGATTAGACCCCATCTGACATGCTTAGAATAAATCCTATAGTAATGGTCCATAGATTATACACTAATCCCAACATGAAGACAGTTCAATAAAAAAAGAGAACTTTTGTCCAGAAAGATAAAAAGCAATAGATGAAGAGGTTGGTAAGCTACTAAAAGTAAGCTTTATCAAAAAGGCCTACTACCTTGACTGGATTGCTAATGTAGTAATGATAAAGAAGCATAGTGAAAAATGAAAAATGTGTGCAGAATTTATCGGCTTTAATAAAACCTACCCAAAAAAATAATTTCCTACTACCCGCATAGATTGGCTAGTAGATGACAGTGCTGAGTACTGTAGACACCCAATTTGGTCCAAGCCCGGATCAATTGGGTCTGATCCAAATGGGTAAGCCCAATTCGATTCTTATTTTGTATTATTTTTATTTTTTTTCTTTTGTATTTTATGTATTTTATTATTTATTTATTATTACTATGTATTAATATATGTATATCTTTTTTTTAATATTTATATGTATTTTATTTATATAGTTATATATTTATATAGTTATATATTTATTATTATTATTTTTATCTTGTAATATTTTTTGGATTTATCTTATTTTATTTTTAATTATCTGTTAAATTTTTTTATTTTTTTCGTTTATCTGATTATTATTATTATTATTTTTTTCTTCTTCTTTTTTTTTTTTTTGGGGCTGTGATTGAAGGCTGAAGAATCCTACTATGAATGGGGGTTCGATCAGAAGAGTCTAGATTGAATTCAAAGATTGAATCCCCCTCTAAAGAGGAATTGGGATTGATCAGGAACTTCTGATCAATCCCTATAAACTGGACCCTCTGGAACAGAAATAAGATACACAGAAAAAAACAATGAGCAAAGCTACTGATTTGAGAGAAAAGGGGCGTATAGAAAGCTAAGAAAAGGTTTAGAAGGGTTTTGGGAATTAGCAAAAATTTTTGAAGATTTTTGGCATTTTTTTTCTGGGAATTTTTGGAAAATTCCAAATTCCGGTTGAATTTTTCGATGAAAGTTGCATTTTCCGACGAAAATTCTGACCAACCTTGAAGTTTTTGACGAGCTGCCCAATTTTCGGTGAAGAATTCCAGAAACCGATGAACTTCTGACGAACTTTCGATGAACTTCCGGTGAAAAACCCAGATTCCAGTGAAAAATCCTAGAATTCGATGAATCTTCAACCGGAGTTCTTCAGCTGTTTAGAGAGAAACGGGAGAAAAAAAAGATTAGAGAGAGAGGGGAGGAGCTTTCTGTCAAAAAACAGAGGGAAGAACCTTATATACCCTCCTAAAATGACGTCATTTTTATCTTAAGTGACCTAGAGGATCTACGCGTTTTACCGAGATCCGACTCGACCCGAGCGTCGACCTGTTTCCTGACCCGCGCGTGTCTCCCTCTCTGAGCCGATAATCGAGCCGAGCCAAGGTTTCAAGCCGTTTCTCCGAGCCGTTTTCTCTTCCTTGAGCCAAGCCGAGCTGAGCCGTAAACCGAGCCGCTCCAGGTTTTTATTTTATTTTTATTTTTTATTTTTATTTTATTTTATTTATTATTTGTTTTTATTATTTATTTTTTTATTTATTAGATTAGGTTTATTTAATATTTTTTTATCTTTATTTTATTTTTATTTTTGTTTTACTTTTTTTTATTTTATTTTTTTATTTTCATTTTTATTTTGTTTTATTATTCAATTTTCTTTAAATAAAAATAAAAAAAATATTTTTGGGGAAAAGTTGAAAGTATCAATTTTTCTTAAAAATAAAATTTCAAAAAAGGGTTTTTTTTTAGGAAAAGTTGAAAGTATCAATTTTCCTTGAAAATCAAAGTTTCTAAAAATATTTTTGAGGAAAAGTTGAAAGTATCAATTTTCCTTGAAAATCAAAGTTTCCAAAAATATTTTTGAGGAAAAGTTGAAAGTATCAATTTTCCTTAAAAATAAAATTTCAAAAAAAGGTTTTCTTGAGGAAAAGTTGAAAGTATCAATTTTCCTTGAAAATCAAAGTTTTCAAAAATATTTTTGAGGAAAAGTTGAAAGTATCAATTTTTCTTAAAAAAATAAATTTCAAAAAATCAATTTTTGGGGAAAAGTTGAAAGTATCAATTTTCCTTGCACAAGAACAATCATTCTTTCTTTCTTTTTTATTTTGATTTTGATTTTGATTTTTCTTTAAATAATCCGATGACGGAGCCTCTGTAAGTGAAACAGTAGTTTTTCTTGCATACTCTTGAGATGAGGGAATTTTTTCAATTTTCTGCTAAAAGTATTAGAGTTAATTGAAATAATTTCTAATAATTAATTACTCGGTAAAATTTTAAGGCTCATTGGATAACATAAATTTTAGCTGGTACCATCTTTTGATGGGCGTTGTGAGGGTGCTATAACCTTTCTCACACGTAACCGAACTCCCGAACCCTGTTCTGGTTAGTAGACCTGAACCTATTCCTTTTAGGGACCCTTAAACTTAGATGTTCCCTCAAAGGACAGATTCTTTAGGTGGCCAATCGCACCTAGATAAAAAAGATTGGTAGCGACTCACTTAAGATGATGTCTAGCGATAGATCCCCGGATCTAGACGTTATGACAGCTTGGTGACTCCGCTGGAGACTTTGAGAGTCAGGCCAGCAAATAATCTGTGTTATCCAAAAGCCTAATAAAATTGAACCTTTTTGTATATATGTGTTATTATTCGTTCATGTTTATTTACCTTGTTAATTATGTCATTCATATGCATGTGCATAACATGAGCTTTACACCCGAGCTCTGTCCCTCTATAAGGGAGTAAAGTACTTATTACTTTCGTGAGATCTAATGCCTCCGTAGTGGCTAGCGAAATACTCCCACTCAAATTGAACCTTTTCCAATTGTAGCCTGTAATGGGTGAGGATTAGAGTGCCTTACTAGTCTGTGATGGACAAGGATGTGAGGAACAATTTGGGAACCTTTAGACTTTGACCCTAAAACCGCATATAGTGAACCTTAAGAGTGCCTAACCTATAGATAGAGCCATCACTCTTCCCTTTTAGAATTGACCAAAAGTATAGGATTCATCCCTTTTACTTTGTGTGATGTTTAAATTTACTTAGTTATTTGTTCCTTTTCTGGGTATACTAACCTTTTTTCTTTTGCATTGGTTCATACGCATATCATAAAGTTGCATAAAGAACATTTGCTTGAAAAAAATAATTTTTAACAAATTTTTTTTTCATGGATGCCAATGAACGCTTAGTTTGTTCTTCATCAGTATTAGCACCCTGTGGGACACCCAATGAAGTAAGGGTCCAGTCAAAAAAGACTCAACTGAAGATGAGAGATTGCTTGCCAATTGGGTATGATTCTACTCTATCTCAAAAAACATCCATCCTCCTCAAATAGAACAATTTAGATGATTTGGTTGATATCTGAAAGAAGATGAGTCCGTCAAGACAAGAGCAATTTTGCCAGAAACATGGGCATATAGCACACCTTCTAGCAGTGGTTGTTGATGATCAATTAATTAGAGCTGCAGCACAATTTTGGGATCCTGCATACATGTGTTTCATCTTTAATGAAGCTGATATGACTCTCACCATCGAAGAATATTCAGTCTTGTTGGGTTTGCTTCTCAAGACTCCTGACAAGATATATGTCAAAAAGCATAAGTCAGGATTTCGTAAAAGTCTGGTTCAATTCATGGGGATAGACAAGGAAGTTATGGATTCTCATATGAAGAAAAAACAAGAACAGGTTTGCCTACCTTGGAAGTTCTTTCATGAGTTTCTGATGCAACATACCAATGAAGAACCGAGGTTAGATATATTTGCCTTGGCTATATATGGACTAGTGATCTTTCCAAAAGTTTTAGGACATATTGAGATAGCGGTGGTTGATTTCTTCGAAAGTGTGATCAATGGCTGTAATCTTTTAATGGTAATATTAGCAGAGACTATAAGATCTTTGAGTTATTGTCGTCGGAATGGAAGACGCTTCATAGGATGCATACAGTTATTGTACTTGTGGATGAAAAGCCATTTTGAACAAGAAAATGGTGCTTTCTCGAAGCTTTATATCCATAATCATTTTTCGATCAAGGAATTCTATGAAAGTGGGTGGTCAAAGCGAAAGTCTAAACAAGAATGGATAACTTTCTTACAAAAGTTGGAAAGCGCTAGGGTGAGATGGTTGGCTCCATGGATGAATCGTGAGCCTATGTTATACCAATGTGGGGATAGTACAGTGGTTCCACTTTTGGGTTTATGGGGAGTGATGAATTATGCACCACTTTGGGGGAAGAACAATTTATTCCTATGACTTATGGGCTTTATCAGTTAGATTTCTCTTACAGTGAGCCTAAAACATTTCAAAGGATGAATGAGATGATTAAAGCATGGAAAAATCACCAAAGAGTGAGTCCTGGACCATTCACTGAAAAAGTCACCCCAGGTTACTTGGTTTGGAGAACAAAGAGAAGATAAGAAATGGTATTCACTTATGAAATCTCTCAACCACCAACAAAAGAAAAACTTGAAGAGACACCATCAGAGTTAGAGCTGGCAACAAAAGAATTTAAGTTTGAGAATATCAAGTTAAAGAAAGAGATTCAGGAACTTCAAGAAAAAAAAGCCCAGTGGAAAGGTAGAGCCAAAATTTATGAAGTTAAAGTTCACAAGATTGCTAGAAAATGTGATACAGCTACTTAAGATCTAGCAAAGTTACACCAGGAGCATAAGAGGCTATGTGTGAAAGAAATAGCCAAAGAGATAACTATTGTCGAGCTGACTGAGAAAAATACAAGATTGAAGTAAGAGTACGCCAAATTGGAAGAAGAAAGCACCGAAGCACAGGCAGAAATTAACATGCTAAACAGTTATTTGAGCAGGCTAAGTCAAAAGTTGGATGAACAAGGAGACCACATCGCTGCATTGGTTAGAGAACATAGAGAATTATCATACCAAGTCTGGTGTGGTAAAAGAGAGAACTTAGGAAGGTAGAAATACATTGAGCACTTAACAACCCAAATCCATAAAGGGGTATGTAAGGCAAGAGAGATGGTGGAAGAGGCAGAGGCAGTGAGACAAATGGTGACCTCTGTAGGAGAACATGGACAACATTTGTTGAACTTCATAAAGAAAGCCAAGGCCCAGTATGAATAGATCAAACAATTTTATGGCTATAATTCTAGGATGATAAACTCAATGTAGATCAAAGTTTTTTGGAATAAATGAATTTTTTTAGTTGAATACCGTTTTAAGGCAAATGTTCTTTACATACATGCATTTTTCATTCATTGCGTTCCCATTCATTATACTTAACAAAGTAACCATGTGATGATCATGCAAATTTACTAATTCTAAGATATGGTACTCAAGGTTTCAGGATAGCTCCATCTAGCGAAAACCCTACCTATCAATACAACCCAAGATCCAGAGCAAGGCAAATGGAGCAAGAAAATTTTCATAGATTTGAAAAGATAGAAAAAGCACAAGAGAAGATTGAAAGTGAACTTAGCAAGATTCTGGAGGCTCTTAATAACATGAATAAAAGAAAAGGAGTTGAAGAAAATACAAGCCAGCAAGTTCCCCTATTACAAGAAGTGGTCGACCCATTGTACCCTCCAAGTTTTGGCCCACCTCAAGCCCAGTCTGCTCAAGAGGTCCTGCCACAACACTTCGCATATCTAACATATCCTGGAATGCCATCAGCTTCTAACCCAAGGTAGTATAATAGCTATGTAAATCTTATCTTCACTGAAAAGGCAGCAAAACCAATTTTTGATTTAGATGATTTAAAAGAGAAGGAGAAAGAAAAGATAAGAGTGAAAGTTCAGGAAAGCTCCAAGATTAGCATGCTAGAGCAAAGGCTACGGGCTGTGGAAGGATTTAACTTTTATGAGTCAGTTGATGCTGCTGGGCTCTGCCTAGTTCCTGATGTGGTTATTCCCTATAAGTTTAAAGTATCAAAATTTAAAAAATATGACGGTACAAAATGTCCCAAAACCCATATCACCATGTATTGCAGGAAGATGGCAGCTCATGCGCATAATGAAAAACTCTTGATGCATGTTTTCCAAGACAGTCTTACTGACTCTGCGGCCAGATGGTATGTTCAGCTGGACAGAACTCGCGTTCGCTCTTGGAGTGATATGGCACATGACTTTATCAGTCAATATCGACATATCATCGATTTGGCCCCTAATCATTTATCTTTACAGAATCTGGAGAAAAAGGCAAATGAGTCTTTTAAAGAGTATGCCCAGAGGTGGAGGGATGTTGCTTCTCAGGTACAACCTCCTTTGATCGAGAAAGAAACTACAGTGCTATTTGTTAGCACTTTAAAACCTCTCTATTACGAAAAGATGATAGGAAATGCAACGAAAAATTTTACTAATATGGTAATCTCGAGAGAAATCATTGAGAGTGCCATGAAGAATGGCAAGCTAGAAGGAAATGAAACATTTAGCAAAAAAGTCCTGAAGAAAAAAAAATTGAAGCTCAGGCTGTGAGCTTTGATAGACAGCAACTTGAGGTTATTCATCCTACCCACTACCAAAATATCTGCCATATCACCCCGCTGTAAATAACACTTCTTTTCACCCACACCAACCATTTACACAACCACCATATCCCTAAACATATCAAACCCCTCATAAAACCCAAAATACCATGTACAGTCCTAACATTCAACCTACCCTAAGACCCTAAAATTGCCCAACTAACCCTATTGGTGGCTCGCGAGAACAACGAACCACTCGTGAGAAACCTATTTTTGACCCAATTTCAATGACCTATTCGAAATTATATAAGGAGCTCTACAACAATCATTTAATTGCTCCAAGTAAATTAGAACCCCTCAAGCCATCTTACCCTAAGTGGTATGATCCCACCGTCCACTATGACTACCATTATGGGATTGCTGGTCACTCTACCGAAAATTACACTACCCTGAAACACAAAGTGCAACGGTTGATCAAAGATGGGATGATTTGCTTTGACACTGAAGGGATGATTGCGCTGAATGTTAGTGGCAATCCTTTACCGAATCATAATGTGAATGCTATAGGTGAAGAACAGGAGCACCATGTGAAGAAAGAAGTGGCAGATATTAAGACACCTCTCGATGAACTGTTCGATATTTTATGAAGAGCAGACATGATACAATTGGTAAGTCCACACAGCTATCATGGGGCATATATAGCTGGCACCAATTATAAGTATCATAGTGGAGCAATGGGCCATTCCATTGAGACCTGTGAGCAGTTTCACCAAGAGGTGCAAAAACTCTTGGATTCACATCAAATGGAGATTTATGAAGACAAAGAAGACTTGAAGAATGCTGAAGTGTACATGACTGATAGGCCTGTAAAGCTGTTTCCAAAACCAGTGACAATTCAGTGTGGGAACAAACCAAAGTCAGTCATAGATAAACTCTTCCCCAGGCCAGTAACTTTTAAAGTCCTAACTCTTTTTCCATACAAAGATGATAAAGCTGTACCCTGGAGATATGGCTGTGACACTATAGTTTAAGGGTAGAAAGAAGAGGTCTCCAAAGTCGATACTTCTAATATAACTGGTGTAGGAGGCATTACTCAAAATGGAAGATGTTACACTCTAAAAATGTTAGAGAAGGCTAGAAGAAAGAAAGCTAAAGAAGAAGAAAGACAGAATAATCCTGAGATAAAACCTGAAGAAGATCAACCTAGCCAGTATCAAAAAAGAGGTTTATGAATTCTCGAAGCTGGTAAAACATAGTAAGTATTCTGTTGTGGAACAGTTGAATAAAATGCTAGCTCGAATCTCATTATTATCACTGCTGTTAAACTCAGAGCCACACCGA